>JAUBNY010000014.1:1543341-1566803 GCA_032275445.1 Crypturellus soui | reverse complement strand
GCGGGGACGAGGCTGGCTGGCGCGGCTGGCGGCGGCCCCGGCGGGCGGCGCTTGGCCGGCCCCGCGGCTGTGGCGGCCGGGGCGGTTCTGTCCGGCTCTCCCCGTAGCCCAGGTACGAGCTTCTCCCGAGCGCGGCTTGCGTGCGGGCGCGGGCGCGGGCTGGTGTTCCCCATGGAGAGCTGCCAGAGAGCCCGGAGAGCCTGCCTGGCACGCGTCCCCTGCGGAGACAGGGACTTCTTCTAGTTAAGGGACGCGGGAAATGAAAAAGAGAAAGAGCGGGAGCTTCGGCGGGTACTTTTAGCAGGAGTCAAGTGATCCACACACACACACATATATATATAAAACATATATATGTTTATATGTAAACACAGGAGGACAGAAAAAGCCAGGAGCAAAAACATATGAAGGAGGGTGGTAAGTGGGTTAGCACAAGACGTTCCAGTGAGGGGAACTACAGTGAAGTTGGCCAAAGATACGAAGGAGCAGAAACAGAGGCAGCTGGGGTTTGGAGCACGGGTTTGGGGGTGGAAGTGTGTCAGCAAGAAAGGGCTGGGGGGAAGTTGGGCAGGAAGACAAGATAGTGGGATGACAGATGACAGCACTGGGAAGGGAGACAGGACGAGCTGAAAGTGTAAGTGAAGGGTAGTCAGTAGAGCTGGAATTATTGGGCAACTTACTACTATTAAAAAAATAAGACTCTTGGTATCAGTGTTCCTTTTCTTGTCTAGCTAATAGGTTCGAAACACATCAGTGAAGTACTTGTCAACTCGTCAACTTGAACTCATGGAAGGCTAGCTCAAGCCCATAAAAGAAAAATGCAGGTTCTGCCTCTAAACCTGGACCGTCACCAGCAGAGCTTGTCTTGATGTCTCTGCAGGACAGTCCTCTTAGGGGAGCCTCATTAGCTCGTCCATGGGCTCACACGAACATGTGGAGCCAGCAGGGCATTCCCAGGCCCGTTGCTGTTTAGTGCCTCTGAAAGAGAAGCTCTGCTCTGAGAGCCACTTGAACGGGCACCGCAGTGAGCCAAGGGACATCCAGCAGGGATGCATCCAAGTGAGAGCACAGCCCTGGACCAAAACCAGCTCAGGAAAGGTACCTCTGCAGTGCACAGTGCTTAGATCAGCAGAGTCTCCGACACCCAAATGAGCTTGAATGAACCCAGCTAGAGTGTCTCTGCTGTGCTCCCATTTGGTTTATAAACTGAGCAAACTGCTCGTGGAAATTGTATGCTGCTGTCTTATTGCCCCCTTCTCTACTGGAAGGATTACCCAGAAGTTATAAATGTAGCCATGGTGTGTCAGCCCGTAAGTTTAGTCAGGTATCTTGCCTTCAACACTGACAGTCGTGGATGCTTAGATAAGGTGTATGAGAAACATGCCTAATACAGGGCAATCCTTTCAGTTTGTACTCTGCCAGCATCTAGCCCTCAGGGCTGTAGGAACTTCCCCAGTTGGAAACTGCTTCTGGAATATCATGTTTTACAGCAATATTAAAATAGCCACTGATGGGCCTCCGTTACAGGTCTAATATTTCTGAATTCACTTATATTTTGACCTTCACAGTATTCTGCAAGTTTGCTATTTAATTATGAGCTACATGAAAAAGTACGTCCTTTTGTTTTAAAGCAGCTGTCTCATAATTTCATTGGGTGCCCCCTTGCTCCTGTACTGTGAGAAATAAGTGAATAATGATTGCTTAATCACCTCCTCCCTGCTATTCATGACTTCATGTATTCTGAGTTGTCACTTCCTCCCTGCAGAGTTTCTTCAGTCTCTCATTATATGGAAGTTATTGATGTCTTTATTCTTCCTTTCCACTCTTTTTCAATCTATTTTTGAAATTGAGAGACTATGCAGAGTGTTTTGTTCTATATCCCCTTCTACTTTACAGGAGTTCCTAACAGTAGTGGAAAATCATTCCCAGTGACTTCATCATCCCTATTCTTAAAGGTAATTTAAAGCCTATCATGTCTATGTGTAATCAAGAGTTGTTTTTTCCTGTTTTATTTATCAGTATTAGATGTTAGCAGTCCTTATATTGCCCCACAATGCAATACTGTGAAAACCTTTTGGAGGTCTTTATAGACAAGCTCTGACCATCCTACGTTGTTTGATGTTCTCCTTAGCTTTGTCATTTATTTTCCAAAAATGTGTGTGCTCAGCAGCACAGTTTCCATCCTTTTAACTCAACATATATCCTAGTCCTAGATTTATTACCTTTTAAACAGCTATCAATCTGTGAGAAGATTGTCCTTTTTATTCTGTGATTATTAAATTTCTATATATGAGAAACCTTGCCCCAAACATCCTGGAAACACAAATGTATTTTTATTTTTCTTGGTAGAATCACCTTTATCCCACCTTCTTCAGCACCACTAATAAATTTGTTATGTGTAACTTTTTACAGTGGCTGTATTTTCCCACACCGTATGGTAGCTGTCAGGGTGTCTGTTCATTCCATCTTTCGTTATACAGTTTCTGTCATACAAGCAAGTTGTGCTTGTCTGTAATTCCCTGGATCCTTCCTGGTGGATTTGGCTCTTTATGGTGAGCTTTACCTTTCAGGGGAAGCTTTTGTTTTATGAGTTAAAAAGTAAAGGACAACTGAAGAATATAGAGAAGCTGCAAAGATCACCACTTAATCACAGTAATTTTGGAAGAGAATGAAAAAGGTTGGAAGAAGCAGCAGTGTTGGAGGGAAGCAAGAATTTCATTCTACAGTTAAGAAGATAATGACGTGAAAGTGCCCCAAAAGTGTCTTTCTTACATGCATGAAAGACAACCTAAAAATTATTACCATGTTCTTTTTCCTTTAGGATGAAGGGGAAAGTTTTTGTTTTCAAATTCTGATTTTTTTTGACACTAGAAACTCGGGCATGGGAACCACTGTGGCCTACACATGAACTGCAGGTCTAGAAGCTTTGCAAAATTGCCAGTAATAAAGCTGAAAAACCAAGAGAGGAAGTGGTTGGGCTTTTTTTTTTTTTTTCTAGATCACATCAGTGTATTTGCATGGGTGCAAAGTCCTAGTATTCCTGTCCTTCACCATTTCCAGAAGAGGATGTTACCTAGTCATTTACACTCCTTCAAAGCCTATAGAATGATCATTTTGAATATGTTCAAATAATAGAAAATTAGAATTAGAATCTAACGAAAAAAAAATCAAAGGTAACAGAAGCAAGCAAAAGATTACATATACTTCCAAGCTTGTGACTCATTCTACCAGCATGAGGCCTTTTTGTCTAGACATCAGATAATTTTGCAAGATGTTTTTTCTTTTTTTTTTTCAGCTACTGAGAGGGATTTCTTGATCTTTAATAAAACCAGTAGTCACAAGCAATGAACACAAACAGGGAAAGATATTTTCCCCACTTAATAGGTAATTTAAAAGATTTATATTTGATCTGTATGTAGATGCTACAACTCTCTATTCGGGAACATTTTGAGGTGTAGCAGAGTCTGTATGTAATAGAGCTTGAAACTAAAAACCTAGTAGTGAATTTTGTGATCTATTAAAGTGAAAAATGCCAAAAAAAAAAAAAAAAGGGTTAGGAAGAGTTACTCATGACTAATATGAAAAAAGGTAAAGATGCACGGAAATAGTTCTGGACCAAGGCAACAACTATTGGACAACTGCAGGTTTCAGTTCAACTAAAGGAAATCAGAAGATGGATTTTGTAGAGAAAACAGAAGTTGAAATAACTTTTTACATTAAAACCGGTTTATATTTAAATGATGATGTTTATATTTGCAAAGTATTTCCAGTATGCTCTTCTAATGATTACATTCCTTTAAAATTCCAGTTCTAAGATTATTAGAAAACATCAGTGTATTCAACACAATTATTTTTATGCATATTAAGTGAAAACAGAGCATAGAGATCATTTAATTAGCACAATTTTTCAGCTTCTTTGTGTTGTACTTTCACAGGCAATTTTTTTTTCTAATATCATCACAGCCTTCACAAAGGAAGTACTCTAGAATTTGTTCTCTTCTACCATCTAGAGGGGAAACTGTACAGCACTTACTTAAAAAAAAAAACTTTTAACGTTGTCAGAAAGTTAGATGGTGAAATAGTTTCAAATCCTTATATTATTTTAATTTTAAAAAGTAATGAATAGAGAAAAATATATTTGTAATATATGCATGAGAGTCAAGTCCTAGTGTATATCAAGATATGAGATACGAATTTCTTTTTTCTTTTCCTTTTTTTTTTTTTTTGTAATGTTGTTTTCCAGAGATCATTTTAGCACCAAGAGCAATAGGCAGAAATAAAAAAAAAGATCTTGAAACAATGCAAGAGTTTCAGGAAATTTATTTTAGTATTTTTAAAGCTCTGGGCCCTTTGAATTGGGTAGTTAAAAATCTCATGACAAAGATCGTATTACATTGCAGAAATCATTCGATACCAGGGCATGGATTTAGAAAGTCAAGATCTATAAAGTTTTTGCACACTAATGCTATCTGATAAAATTGTTACCCAATCGTACTGTTTTGCAATAGATATTACCCAAATAAGGGATCTAGTAGTATGGTTACTCTGGTCTACAGTTCACAGTTTAGGAAGTCTAATTAGTAATGTCTACTCTTCACTTTTTCAAATATTGTCTGAATGAAAAAAATAGGAATATGATTTGAAGCCAATGCATGTTATTTAAGATGAGCAGTATATTAACTATATAATATCAAGAAATGCTGTTTTTTAAGGATTTCCTAATATACTCTTTGATAGAAATTGCCAAGTTCTATTTTAAATTGGTTCTGTTTGAAAGCTTTAATGAATGCAAATTCAGCTCAGGCTCTCATTGTCTTTTGTTTAATTACTGATTTTTTTTTGCTTCTGCAGACTGGGCTAATTTAACCTTGTTCACTTAGAATGTTGCTGAAAAAAATATATATATAACAGTTCCTGAACTCACCACTTGTACCATGTCACCCGTCTCTTTGCATAGTTCTTTTTTTGAGCGCTCTCTTGTATCATTCTTCCTTTCCCCACTTCCCCATTGTCTATCCCCCACAGTAAGACAAGCCTCAGCCCTTGTGTTCAATTCAGACAAGCACTCTTAGTGAGCTTGCCCTTTTAGGAGTTGACCCCAATAAACATGCAAAATTAGTGCAATTAATGCCCTATCCTCATTTTAATTCTTCCATAAAACTTGCTTTTTTTTTCTTATTGTTTCAAGGGGGAAAAAAGACTTTTCTACTGAAATCTTGACAACAGAGAGCTGTTCTGCTGCGATCGCAGCATATCCACCGATTAGCGCTGTCTGATTGTTTCCTTGGCCTCCTCTGCCAGCTGGTCTCTATCCAGCTTTGAATCCTGTCTCCTACTTAGATCATTAGCTCCTTCAGCCAGGGCTGGCTGCTTAATTCCGTACTTGTGTGACATCCAGCGAAACAGGGTCTTCCTCCGCGGATAAAGCTGCTAGGCACTGTGATAATAAACATAATAAATGTATTACTGCTGTGATTATTAGTGTGAGCGCAATATTTACAGGCATGGGGGAGAGGACTGCATTCACTGCCCAATAAGCTCCACCAGAAAGAACATGACCCAATTAGCAGCACGACCGTTGAGTGTATTTTCATCACCGGCAAAGGCAGGACCCCTGCTGGCTGATCTGTAAAACATTGATGATGTTTGTTTTAAAGGGAGCCACTAAGCAGACCCTCCCGGCTGGAACAACTCATGTCACTGCCTCAAGCCAGGATCATCAAAGGAAAACTGCGGATACTACACGAAAGAGAAGCTGGGACCTTCACCTTCAAAGTCTCCTGTCAATCACATCTGCCAGAAGATGTTTTACAGGCTGATGGCATAAGCTGGCACAACCTCTAGAGTGTGGCTACTTCTGTAAGAAAAGGATACTTGGTTTAAGACAACCACTTAAGATCACGTTGAGAATTGTCTGCTTTAGCAGCTGCTCAGAGAGAAAACACCACGCCTGAAATAATAAGTGGCTATACAAATTCCATGGTTTTCGTGAAATTTAGAGAGAGAAGAGGAAATAGGAAGAGGAAATTTTCGTGGAAATAGAGAAGAGGAAACGGAAAGTGCAACACAGCTGGATTCTCCTCCCACAAAGATGTGAAATAAGACTAGTTAACTTTGCATATTTTTTGTAACCAAATATTTCTGAGAGAAGAGATTGGTATTGTTATCCGTTCTTCTTGAATATCAAACATTAAAAACACCAAATTAAACACCAAACTAAAACAGCCACCATAAAACTTCCTGTATATTGGCACCTTCTCAGTAGCACTTTTCCCCCATGGACAGTAACTGGTGTTAATAGAGGGATGCTAGAGCAGGCGAGTAGTAGAGCTGACTAGGAAGGCAGCATGTCTTAGCTGCAATCTCTTTAGGTGGGATGCATCAGATCTGTGACAGCAACATTCAGACCCTCTTTCCTAGTTCTCCTTCACAAGCAGTCAGCATTGCTCCACAAACCAAGTTGTAAAGGTGGTTGACAGGGGGTTGCCAGTTCCAGCTGCTTCCATAATAACACTTTCCCCCTCTGTCCCAGTGTTAAAATCCACAGTCAGATATAGACTTTCTTCACATGTTTTTAAATGTACATCATCATGATTTGCTACATAGGAATTGACATAAAGCTTTCTACTTGATATAGTACAACACAGATCTAGCATTACAACAGCCTCCTATATAGTTAATGAAAGATTTCCTTGATATCATCCATTGCCTAGGATTGACAATAAGGGTGGCTGCCATCACGTAAAGTTCACAGAATCACAGAATCTTTAAGATTCAAAGAGACCTCTACAGATCATCACAAGAAGGAACACCCAGAGCACGTGGCACAGGGTGGCATCCAGGCGGGTTTTGAAGATCTCCAGAGAAGGAGGCTCCACAGCCTCTCTGGGCAGCCTGTTCCAGGGCTCTGTCACCCTCACAGGAAAGAAGTTCATCCTCACATGGAGGTGGAACTTCCTGTGTTTCCATTTATACCCGTTACCCCTTGTCCTGTCACCGGCCACTACGGAGAAGAGCCTGGCCCCATCCTCCCTACAATCACCTCTCAGGTACATGAACATGTTAATCAAATCTCCTCTCAGTCTTCTCTTCTCCAGACCAAACATGTCCAGCTTGCTTAGTCTTTTCTTATATGATGGATGCTCCAGCTCCTTAATCATCTTTGTGGCCCTATGCTGCACCCTCTCTAGAAGCTCCCCGTCCCTCCTGTACTGGGGAGCCCAGAACTGCACCCAGTACTCCAGGTGCAGCCTCACCAGAGCTGAGCAGAGGGGCAGGATCCCCTCCCTCGACCTGCTGGCAACGCTCCTCCTGGTGCAGTCAGGACCCCATGGGCCTTCTTGGCCACGAGGGCACCTTGCTGCCTCATGGTTAACCTGTTGTCAACCAGGACTCCCAAATCCCTCTGTGCAGAGCTGCTTTGCAGCAGGTTGACCCCTAATCTGTACTGGTGCCTGGGGTTATTCCTCCCCAGGTGAAGGACTCTGCACTTGTCCTTATTGAACCTCATAAGGATCCTCTCTGCCCAACTCTCCATCCTGTCTAGGTCTCTCTGAATGGCAGCACAGCCCTCGGGAGTGTCAGTCACTCCTTCCAGTTTGGTATCATCTGCAAACTTGCTGAGGGGGCACTCTGTGCCCTTGCCCAAGTCGCTGATGAACAAGTTAAAGAGCACCGGGCCCTGTACTGACCCTTGTGGGACACCACTGGCCACAGGCCTCCAACCAGACTCAGCCCCATTTATCACCACCCTCTGGGCTCTGCCATCCAGCCAGTCCTTAATCCACTTCATTGTCTGGTCATCCAGTCCACACTTCCAGAGTTTTCCTATGAGGATATTATGGGAGACTGAAATCAGGGTAGACAACATCCACGGCTCTCCCAGCATCTATCCAGCCGGTCACCTCATTGTAGAAGGCTATCACGTCAGACACAACTTCCCCTTGGTGAATCCATGCTGACTACTCCTGATCGTCTTCTTTTCCTTCACATACCTAGAGATAGTCTCTAGGATGAGCTGCTCCATCACTTTTCCAGGGACGGAGGTGAGGCTGACCAGCCTGTAGTTTCTCAGCTCTTCCCTCCTACCTTTTTTGAAGACTGGAGTGACATTGGCTCTTTTCCAGTTCTCTGGCACCTCCTCCACCCTCCATGACCTCTCAAAGATGATGGAGAGCAGCTGAGCAATGACCTCTGCCAGTTCCCTCAGCACTCTTGGGTGCATCCCATCTGGATTTATGGGTATCCAGTTTGCCTAAATAATCCCTAACCCAATCCTCCTCGACCAGCAAAACTGAACTCCTGCAACTTCTACTGAGGTCTGCTGCTTGCTGGAGTTCTCCCTATGAGGAAACCTTCAGGCTCCTAGTTTAAACTAAATTTGTCTGCAAAACTGTAGATATGTCTTACAGGTTGCTGCTTTAGCTTGCTGCTTGGGGCTGCTATAGGTGAAATGTATTATAAGCTATAGGCTTTTTCAGATGTGGCTACTAATTTTAGGGGCTTGGTCTGAAAGATTTTCAGAGAAAACTAAACATTTTTTTTGTCTCTGGTGCCTTAAAGCCAAGCAGTAGAATTCATCTAAGAGGAGGGCAGTGCATGCCTGCCATGTAAACAGAAGAAGGAATCCAATGTTTTGCCATCCATAAAAAATAAGAGTTCCAACTCTCCTGCTCCACTATAGCTATCAACAGAAAGTCTTCTTCCCACTTGGGCTGTGAGACCAGTGAAATGCAAAGGTATCCAGAAATTATCTGGAAAAAAAAAATTACTCGGTACTGCAGTCCCAAGTGTTTATGCATAGGCAAAGTCCTCTCCCTACTCACTGGAGAAGGGCTTGGTCGATGACCATGCTGTCCTTACAATACACTCTGACACAAGTGATGCACAGAAGAATACAACAGCGTGCAACAGGGAGTGAAATTTGCCAAAGTGCGTTAACTCTGCAGTACTCCCTACTTCCCCTTTCTATTGCATTTGCCCACATTGTCCACATGGCCCTACACGGTCAAAATGTCACTGGGGGACGAGAGGATAAGCAAGGCTATTTACCTCTCCATATTGGCAAACCATAGCTTACACAGTGATTTTCCTCCTGCATGTATTCTGTGGGTCCAAAGGGAAGGGCAGGTTGGCAGTAGTGTGCCAGTGTTTTACGTTCGACCTTTAGAAGGCTAAAACTAGCCTAGGGTTGGAGGATCATAAAGCATGATCTAATGTTTCCATTCTTGCTCTAGTTTGCTCTAATGAGCTGGCTGCACAGATTGAGAGCAGACTGCTTGCTCGGACTGCTCCCTTGGTTCCTCACACATGCTGGAATCATGAAACAAGGACTTTTATTCCCAAGACCAAATGGGTTGTTTTAGCGTCCCTGCATGCATCTTCACCTCTTCATATGGCAAAGTCTGCAAAGCACAGATAATACAAATATTCCTCAAGCAATATTAAGAAAGAAAACAAAGAACACCACCACCACCACCAAACTCAAAGATTTGCTGTGACATTAAGTCATTCCAGCATACCAAGTCTTCCAAACAAGTCATAGATCCAAAAAGCACACTGTGTCTAAGACTACTTAAGATCCCTCCACCAAGTTAGAGCATATTGTTGTCACCATGTGCAAGGAGCAATAATTTTTCTGTCAGGAATATTCCTTGTGGGAGACTTTCAGTGCTGAAGCCTCCTCGTGTATCAGTGAGAAGCATTCAAATTCCTGACACCTTCTATGGGATTTCTCAGCCTGAGAGAGCTGAACATAACAAAACCCAGCTACTATTTCATAATTACAAGGAAATTCCAGCATTTTTTCCTGAGTACCTGATTTAAGATTGGTATTCAGCTTACTTTATAGATAGTACAATGCTTTGTCTATTAGATGATAAACTAAAATGATGAGAATTGCTAACTGACAGTTTCTTCTTGCAAACAAGGCAAGTTGTGTCCATGGTACTTTCATTTCAAAAACTACTTCACCCACCTTGAGCATTATGTTACTGTTCATAGCCTTTAACACAGTACTAAATGTTCTCCAGAAAGACAGAAACATAGAAAAGACTGAGAGGAAAAACATGAAATTTCAAATGTGGTTTTCTGTATTCAGTTACATAAAAAAAAAAAAAGTGTTAGTCCTTCCCCTTCCTTTTTCTTTCAAAAGATCAAGAGGGGATAGACTTCATTCTCCGTTTTTCTAATGCCATGAATTTGGGAGAATTGCATTATTACTGCTGAAACGTAAAACTGAACAGATTTTGGCACTGCAAGTTCATTTTTTAATTCAAAACTACGAATAGAGACAGCAAGAAACTACATACTTGAAAATACTTACTTCTCTAAGCAAATACTTCAAAAGCCTATTTAGCAGCTGAAGTGTAAAGAGGAAAGTATATTATAAATAGTTATAAGTGAACATTATATGTTGTACACGGTCAGGAGCATGGAAGCAGAAATTGCTCTAGAAGATTAGCAGACTTGTTGATAAATATACAATCAACCAGCTGGGCAGACTAATGACAAATAGAAACAGATTATGTGTGTCTGTGTGCACTGTTTATTACAACTTCATAAATTATATATATAGTCTGTGGCACTAGGAAACCTTGAGAACTTTGAGCTTCAGAGAAGGCTGTGCTCTGTGATCTGAAAGAGTGGATGAGGACAAACGTTTTACTTCTACCAAGTAGTGGACTTTACAATCAGTCATGTTCATCAACTTCTATTAAGATTAAGTTGATTTCTTCCTCTAATACATTTTAGGATTAGATGGACGCATTTTAAAGGATTTTGGTGAGAGCACACAAATGCTCAGGCAAAAAACGTCTCCAAAACACAATACCATTTGCATTTTAAAATATTGTCTTCTTTGCCAGCTAGCCCCACATTGGCATTACCCCATTTCAGTTTACAGTGAAACTGGTTGAACATATTCCTCTATTAAGACATTCTCAAGCCTGAGAAACTACTCCATACTTACAGAAATCTGTCGCAAAGAGTATGATCCTGCAGTCTGGATGTCAGCATTAAGCATCTGATTTATAGTGGACCCTTAAAAATAGGAAGAAGAATAGGGATTTCTTTTTTTTCTTTTTTTTTTAAAGTAAAACAAACAACATAGAAAACCTTCCCTATATATTCTTTATAACATGTATTCAAGAAATAAATATTTAATAAATGGGGAATGAAGAAATAGATAGCCACCTAATGTAGAATAAAATTTTTAAAAAAACATGCAAAAAAGATATTGGGAAATTGAAGTCAATTAGTTTCTGGCTGCTATTAAATAAGGACAATAAAGTTGTTTGTTAGTATAAAATCCCTTAATATTTGCAGACAACATAGATTTGTCCAATAAGAGTTAATGCAAGGATGGCACACTTGTATAGAGTGACCAGTCTCCCTAGGAAGACCTGGACATTTTTAAACAAATTTCACTCGGGTATGTAATTGCACAAGAATGGCATTGTATCTACATCACGAGCGACTGCCAAACAGACAGCAGTGGCTCCAGGAAGGATTGAAGGGGATATAGCTGGACAAAATCTGCAGTTGCAATGCTGAGTCTCTACAGAGCTTGGAAAATAGTATAGGGAGACGTGGTAAGAAAGAGGGAGATGAGAAGCAAGACTAACACTTGAAGACCCCATAACTGCTTCAGTTACCTAAGTTTAAAAGGGTTTTGAAAACTGGGGTGTTGTTGCAGAAAGCAGCAGTATTTATTACAGAGCTTTAGAAAATACTTTATGAACAGGAACTGGAAAAATATAAGTTATGCTTATAAAAATCAGAGGTAATTTGACTACCATTCCTAAGTATCAGAAAAATCGTAAAGTTAGAGCAACGTGTCTCAAATCAGCAAGCTCAAATGCTAATGATTAATAGGAACATACTCCCAGAAATGACATGATATACTCCATCGCTTTAGTTAAGGAAAGAGATAAATAAAACAGAGAGAGGAAAAAAATACTTAAATCCTTCTGAGGAAAAACAGTTTATCATTCTAGTGAAACACAAGTCATTTGGTTGGCTAGCAGGATATCTCAGTAATACTTAGAAGTCCATTATATCTTCCAAAACATAGTGTATGGAGAAGAAGGGCATTACCTGGGCCAGAACTATGCTACAGATTGTTCTAATAACTAAGTTATAATTAAACAAAAAAAAAACCTCTGTCCAGACACCTGCATGAAATGTTTATTGCACTTAGCACTTGCATATACATTTCTTCAATTGTTTCTCTCTATTTTTTTTAAGAAAAGAAAAAAAAAGTCACAGATAAGCCCACAGAGAATTAATGTGCTATATTATGCAATTCAAAACACAAGAAAACAATACTTTACCCCAGCAACTCTATAAATTACATGGGAATCAGACGAGAAAATTACTCAGCAGAAAAACCTATGAGCACAGGACACCGAATTAACCACTCTCACATCTTTTTCAACCCTCTCTGAGCCAATTACCAGCCAGCCCTCCACAGACAAATCACCCACTCCCTTCTTTTAATCCCTCCTTCCTAAAAGTCTCCTACTCCTGCTTTTTTATTTGTACCACAGAGCTCCCTATAAGATGGCTAGCACAGCGCACATGCTGCCACAGGGCTCAGGCATCCAGAAGCTAAACCCAAGTAGCTCTGGTTGAAACAAAAGATGAGGAAATATGAAAACTCAGAAACAGAGGAAGGTCTTTGTTCCTTAGCCTGCACCCCACTCCCTGCCTGTTAACACCAGGCTTAGTCCTACCATTTCCTTCGCTTACATCTCAGTTTAAAGCATTAATGCTTGTCAAACATTAAACAATTAAGCAATTAGTTTAATGTAGTAAATTGGCTTTTGAGGAAAGCATCACTTTTCATTTTAGCGTTGTATCTTCATACGCCTGGGAATGAGAAAGTGCAATAACAGTTTAAGTTGTGGTTCTTATAATTTAAATGAGCAAGAATATACTCTTGAAACAGGCCTATTTTAGACTAAGAACCCCAACTGCAGAAGCAAGCTGTACCGCTCTGTGTTTTTCTCAACATACTCAGCTAGCATCAGAGTGAAATCAGTATTCACTGAATTACTCACTGACCTCATACTTGTGCTAGCACTGGTGATATTTTGAACCTTAAATAACAATCATCTTGAGTAGACAACAGCAAGAAAGGCTAGCTATTAAAAAATGTTGCCTGCATTTAGTTATTAGGTTTGTAAGTATTTTCCTAGTAGCAATTCTTGTTCCCCAGAGACCTAATAATTTTAAAATGACTGTAGACAGAGTAGAAAATTATCCTAAGTAACAGCCAAGAAGTGTAGTTGTATCTGTTCCTTTGTTGCTATTTGTCATTTTTTATTGGGTAGGTGAGTAATGCTTTCATAAATTGGGAGCGAATAGTGTTAATAGAGAGCTGGGGAAGAGTTTGTGGATAAGGTCAGGACCAGAGTGTCTGCAAGAAAAATAAAAATTATTATTTGTTATCAGAAAGCTGATAGCCGGAAGGTTATTTTTGCTGCCTACCATGACATTCCTTTTAAAAAGTCATGTCTGACCTGACGCAGGCAGGCAGCAGTCCTGCTTCAAGGAAGAGGCTGGCCCGCGCAGCCTCCAGAGGTCCCGGCAGCCGACATTTCTGTGCTTCTCTGCTGCCCTGCTAGATGAACTCCAGTATCGTCTATCAGCAGCATGTGAAGCTGCCAAGTACAGACACAAGTTCCTTAACTCTCTGTTCTGCAGCAGGACTCTGTTTCAGAGGCCGCTGGCAGTCCTTAGATCAAGAAAGCAGTCTTCACCCTGCTCCAGGCAGCTCGCTTTATACTGCTCCTTGTGCTTTTTCTATATCTCAGCAGCGCTGCTCCATCGGATAAAAGAGGAATATGTCATTATCCTGTTGTCATTGCTGCCCTTTAGCCACCCAAAAGAGATTTTTTTCATTTATAAGAGGTTGAATGTTCACCCACAGTGTTTCCTGAAATGCAAAGAGACATAACGTTTGATATGACGTTGATGAAGTTGTTGACTAGGTCACAAACATCTCACTAATGCCAGTACGGTAGTCACTGAGGCCTCCATGCTCCTAAGGCTTCCCATCTGTCTCGAAAACTCAAAAAGTACACACTACAAAATCAGATGAACATCTCATCTGAAGAAATTAAGAGGTTTCCTCTTTCCCATCTGATTTAATTGTCCTCTCTTTCCTAGAAAAAGATAAGTTCTTCCAAGGTGAGATGGACATAAAAATGAATTGATAACCAAAACAAGAACATATTTATACCCAGCATAGCTAATTCTACTTGCATCATGCCTTTTCTGAGAATTAGATGCTAAGTGGTTTATGAAAAATAGGGCACAAGCTTCTCTTTTTTCTCTGGTATGTTTTTAGTTCAAATCTGAGACTTGAATTATCTCTGTTCTGACTGTAATAAGACAGAGATATTTAATGCAAAACTAAAAAAAAAAAGAATTTTATCAGAGAAACATTTCCCTTCTGTTAACCTTGATAAATAATATTCTTTGCGAGTATCTGCTTCTTTCAACAGCTAATCTCATTAGTTCAGGAATATTGATGCCTGGCTAATGAGTTTTTCCATGGACTTTTTGTAAAAGAAGCATAACAAGACAGAACAGTTTTAGAATCAGGTCCTAACATCCTTATGCGTGACCAGATTGTGCTCAAACCCAGGGACACACAGGGATAAGAAAATTTGACGGGAGATTTTTCTTGTGGGCAAGAATTGCATCAGGACAGGCATTACACCCTAGTAGAAGTGCAGTGCGAGCTACATTAGGGTGTTATCTCACAGAGATGCCTTCCACACGTTTCATCACTTTCAAAGACTCCTGCTTCCACGCTATAGCACTGCACCTTCTGCACAAGGAAGCTCTGTGGAAGCAGTGAGCAAGACAGATAAACTCATCTTTATGATTGCGCTTGGGATCCTTCCCGCCTCGCCACCACTACTCACCGCCCCATTACTCTCGTGTTTGTAATGCTGCTCATTGGGATGGTGCCTGTGAAACGGGGTTGTTTTCATTTTAAAGAGAAAAGGTGTGGTAAGATGAAAGCAAAGAAGTCAACTGCTATGAAGCAGCGGCAGGAAGTGGCACAGTTTCGTGGGAGGAAGTTCTGGGGAGCGGGTTAGGAAAGGCTAACCCGAGCAAATAACTAGGCAAGGGGCAAAGGGGAACTTTGCAAGGACAGGCGTTCACTAAAACTGGGATCTAGAGGCTCATAAACAGCAGTTGTTGCCCCAGCTGCGCCTGCAGCTTGTTCTCCCCAGAGTGTGGGGACAGAGCCTGTATCTCCTCTGTGTGATATTTGCGCAGGGGTTCCAGGAGAGCGTGTTGGCTCCAGCTGGCCTCTACTGGACCATCCCCTACCTCCAGCTCTGCGGGAACCCGGATCTGTAGTTGCACTCCCGCAAACCAAACGCACTCCAGGGCCGCAACAGAAACAGGCAGCTGCCTGGTGAGGCAGTTTGTTTGTTCGTGCTTCAGTCAAGAGAAAGTCTGTGCGGGACTGTTGGGAAGAGGGAGCAGGAGCTTTAAGGACAAGGCTGCTCACTGAACATCTCAGAGGCCATGAGTTTGGACCATCTTGGTTGTAATTTCCTCTCTGGCCACCAGACTCCACTGTCCTGCCTGAGAAGCAGGCAGCCGTCATCTTCCCTTTGCTCAGTGCGCCCAGGCTCCCACCTCAGAAAGCAGGAATGGCAAAGAAGCCCAGGGGAGTGGGAAGTAATTTGGATTGCTCATTATCATGCAATCATGGAAGAGAAACATTGCAAAACATGGCAAGATTTCAAGTGACATCATCAAGTGAACTGCAAGGCACAGAGACAAAGGCTGGGCTATCAGGGACTCTTGGAGCTGGTTGTGCTCCCACAGCTTCAGGTACCCGCCTGCCCATCCCCTCTCCCCACACTGTCCCTTCCCTTGTGCTGACACCAAAAGATGTTCTGTGCAGCCCTGCAGCAAAACAGCTCAGGGAACAGATGCAAGTTAAGTCTAACCCAGCCCAAATAAAGTTGGCTTTAACTCAGATTAGTTCCCCAGCCACCAGCAAAGGGAGGGGCAGCACAGGGATGAGAACTAACGATAACTATAGGGCAGGACTGTGTCTTCTGGTGGCAATAACAGTTTCTGCCATTTGAGCACGCAGTTTTAGCCCAAAGAGAGAGGCTCTTAGGGCAAGTGCTCAAGTTTGAATGAGCTATGGATGATTTTGGACTGCTCTTTCTGTATCCCGGGTTCAGGCCATTCCAAAAACTGAAACTTGCTGTGAGATGAATGTTTGTAAGACAAGTGAATAAATCACAGTTAAAAATGCTTTTCTTTGGACCAAAAAAAAACAGTAAAATCTAAATATGATCTCAAAACAAAATCTCTTACAAAATCTCTAAATGCAGCAAGAGTTCAATAATGGTGAGGAAAGTTTGGAAGTGAAAAGGATGGAAAAAATGAATTTCATTTTCCCAAAGTGGTACAGACAACAGGAATTATGAACAAATCCAGAAAAAAATAAATTATCATAGTAGAATATACCTTTGTGCAACTCTGTACTTTTCTAAAAGAAAAGGCTGTTGGTTTTCTGGTTAATAAATAATAAATCTAACCATTTTGCCATAGCCTGTAAATAAAGACTTGGTTCCAAAAGTCAGCACATTATGAGAAACAGGCTCAGCGCATAGACTCTTTAGGCAAGCATTCAAAAAAGTAAATACAGCATGAGGTTTATCTGATCTGGATGAATGTGGAAAAGAAACCTAACAACCTGGATCAAATTAAGACATTCCACTAATACAGCTCTTCTACAACAAGCCCCTAGTTAAGGAAGGATAAAGGAGACCTTGTGTACGCAGAGTCGAAATTATGCCTGAAAAGGTGCAGAAGAGAAGACAGAGCCAGAGCAAAGTAGTCTCGCTCCTATCTCCTCTAACAGGAGGTAACAGCAAACTGGATTCAGGGAGCGGACGGATCTGGAGCACTGTGGGGCATTGCTCCAGATCCGAGGGAGGAAGCGGTCCCCAGTGTCACTCAGCAGTGGACGGGCTTCCCAGCTCACTGCAGGCTGCAGGGCCCCGCAGGCTGCAGGATGCTGCAGGAGCTGCACATGCAAGAGCTGTTCCTGCACTGGCTAGAGAAACCTGTAGGTCTGAACCAGCACTCAGACTCTTCCTGTTCCGTGTGTGGAGCAAAACAGGCATCCAAGATAAAGATCTGCACTCCCTCCTTTCCTCCCCGTCCACAAAAATAACAACAACAACAACAAAAAACAAGAACAACAACAAAAGGAAAAACTCAAGATGAGCAGAATGAAGCTTGTCAATGAGAAATGCTGAGGACAAAGCGGGGACCTTAACCTTGCTCCTCACAGCCTTACTGAGACAGAATTGGGATTTTCTCTCCTCATTCGCCCAGAGCAGCCAAGACATTCATGTGGAGATTGGAGACCTGGGCTCAGTTTTGTTTCCTGCCTTGCTTGGAAATGGGATTCGAGAGCCAGGAGAGTGTCCTGGCTGAGAGCACCATCTTGACTGTGCTGTTCCTCTGTTCATATCACATTGTTTGGCCAAGACAGACATCCTGAGATTAACTCCTTGGCAAGAGATTTCTAATGCTCAGTCAAGATACCTGCGGTCCAGTCCTTGCTCGGCGGGGCAGGAGGAAGCTCTGAAGTCCAACTTTGCAAGTAGACACCTGGCAGTGCCCACTGTAGCCATGGCCTGACTGCTGGGACTGCTAAGCATCATGCACTGCTTTTGGGTGCTTTTTTTCCGCATTTGCTCACTAGTACCAGGTCCACAAGAAATAGAATCTGTTAGAACTAGAGTCTTTGACCCTTAAAACTCCCTGGACAAAGAGTTTTTTTAAAAGAAAATCTATAATATAAAGATACAGAAAGATGAACAAAACCTGTATCCTACTCACTGTCATCTAATCGCAACTACCTTTTGAAGCCAGTTCTTCTCCTGTATTAAGAGCGCGTGAAGTTCAGGCCCTGCAAGACAGCTGTTTCACAGCCATCCACATTCCCCAAAGGCAGGGGCCGAGGCCAGGCAGGCCCCTCTGAATGCAAAGACCCTTTGCAGATAGTTTAGGCCTGATTTTTAGAAAGGGACTGTACAATCTGTTTGAAGGCAGTCAGTTAAATTATATAAAGGCTAGGAGTGTTTAAACGGAGACTGAAGCTTTGAGTAGAAGACTTAGGAGGGTTAGAAAGCCTGAAAGGAACTTCACTTTGGGTTGCTTAATGTGTTTTAAACAACACTTTTTGGAGATGACTGTGATGTTTTTTGATTGCTCTGTGTGGGAGGCTACTATGGATAGTACATTTGTTAAGACCAGAATGGATTGATAAAAGGCATCAGAACCCCCCTACAAGAATGGTCCCCATGTCCCTTCTCCCTCCTAACGAGACCCTTGTGCTAAGTCATGGTCTCCATGAGAGAGAACTGTGAGGTTTACTGTCATCGTGCAAGAGGAAAGTCGGGAAAATGCAACAGAAGGACCAACAGTCCAGAAAGTAGCCTGTCCCTTAATTCTTCAATACACAGAGGCTTCAAGATACTAGCATGCATAAAGTCAAGCTTATGATTTTGTCTTTCTGTGACTGGGGCATAGTTCCCATCCATCTCTTCAAGTCTATAGTCAGGCTTGATGCTCCTTAAATCCTCCATAAAGCAGAACTATCCTGACATATAGAATTTATAAATACATGCATGATTTTTGTTGCATTTTCTTGAGTCTTGTTTGCTGCAAATCAAAATGATGTTTTTACTAATGTAGGTGGATGATGAACTTTAAAAATGGAAGACTAAAGAGTTGATAAATATACCCTGAAGGGTTTCTTAAACATAAATGCCTGGGTACATGCAATGAATTGAGATTCTTACTGAACATCAGTAGACTTTGACGCTGCCAGCTGTTATAAAAATCATTAATCCTAAAAAATATGCTCATATGAACTAAACAATCATTTCTGCATCACACAGTTCTTTTGATAACTAAGATTAACAGATGTTGCAGAGGCCCACTGAAAAGATGCCACCAAATGAAGCTCTGACCACTTCTCCATATTGCTTCTTCACTCAGAGCTGTATATGAGCAGTGCTCCTCATCTCTAAAAGCAATGCTTCTCTCACATTTACATGAGATGGTTTAGCATTTGCCCTCACTCTAAGTGTCCTGCTGCTTTCTCTGAAACCACCGAGAGAGGAGAGATGGCTCCTTAGTAAGAAAAGTTGTGCACGTGATTTTTTTAAGCAAAGTGACATTTCATGGTTGATACATTTTAAAAATTAAGGGATGATGTTCCCATAAATGTTCCCAGAAGCTATTAAGTAAATACATGAAGTAACTATATCACACCCTGCTCAAAGGAATCATCTTACTCCTAAAGTCTCAGATCACCTTCATAGCACAAATTATCAGTTACAGAATAGGGAAGTTTGTTTTCCCAGCCTTTATCTTTTTATTAGTATTTGGTCTCTATGCTGGCATATTTATTACAATCCCAGTAACTTTTCTAAGTGGAAACATAGTTATGGAGTTTGTCCAGTTGTTAGGCATTTACTTGACTAGCATTCATTTTTTTTCATTGGCTGGTTGGATGTTTGCTGGTTTTGTGTCCTCAGTTGTGTGAGAGTAAGTGGGAATCCCACTAAGAAGAAAAGACACTAACTACATAAAATATTTTCAAACACTGCAGAATCATAGATTATTTCTGGTAATATCCTAAATATGTAGACACATGCACAAAAGCAGAACCTGCTGCTACTTTACTTCAACTTTGTCATGTTTTCTCTGAAAATACATCCAAATGCAATATATTAAACATCACAGCTTGCAGTTTCTTAGCAGAGATTCGCTAATGCTCAGTAGCTGCAGCTTCAGAAGTCAATCCTCAAGAGAAAGAGAGCAAGGCAAAAAGTGGGATCATAGCCCTGGATTTCAGGAGAGCAGACCTGAGAAGTACCACATGGAATCTGGTCCTGCAAAGAAGAAGAGTGCAGAACTTCCTGATGATCAAGGACCACCTCCTCCAAGCTCAAGAATGGCCCAATCTGACATGCAAGAAGTCAGCTTCAGGAATCCCCGTGAGAAAGGCTGGAGTAAGGAAGACTTGCCCTTGGTGGAGGAGGATTGGGTAAGGGAATATAAACCAGCTGGTCCACGGACTCAGATGGGATGGTCGTGGGTGCTGGTGGAGCTGGCTGGTGTCATTGTAAGACCACCCTTGATGAACTTTGAAAGTGGGTGACTCGAGTTGGATCCTGAGGGATGGAAGAGAACAAATGTCACTCCTCTCTTCAAGAAGGAGGACCCAGGGTACTTCAGGCCAGTCAGCATTGCTCCAGTCCCTTGCAAGGTGATGGAGCAAATCTTCCTGGAAAATATTTCTGAACAGACAAAGGTGATTGGGAGAGTCAGCATGGCTTACTGAAGAGGCAATTATCCCTGAGCAATGCAATAGCCTCCTGTGATGAGATGGCCAGCTAAATAGGTGAAGGGAGAGCAGTGGATGCTGCTTATCTTGACTTCAGTTGGGCTTCGGACAACATTTCCCATACCATCCTCACTGACAGATGCATGAAGTTTGGTCTGGCTAGATGAAAGGGCAGTGAAGTGGATTGGAAACCAGCTGAGCTGCCAGCCTCAAGCGGCTGTGATCAATGGCACAAAGTCCAGCTGGAGGCTTGTTACTGGTGGTGTGCGCTGGGAGTTGATACTGGGCCCAGTCCTGTATAAACTCTTCATTAATATCATGGTCAATGGAATGGAGAGCACCCTCAGTAAGTTTCCAGATGATACGAAACCAGGAGTGAACATCATTTCTGCACATTTCTTCAATCATATTGAAGGACGAGCAGGTCTCATGTAGTAAGTAGCTATTCAGCATTCTCTGTTCCCGTATTCATTCCATAGGCAGACCTAAAGCTTATTTACTGCCTTCTACTACTCAAACCTTACTTATATTTTCTTAACTCAGAAGACTTCTGCAGTCTTCATTTTTGCATTGTCAATAATCTTCAAATTTTCAATTTTCAAAATAATCATTTGAGGTGAGGAGATGCTAAGCAAGAAGCAAAAGCTTTAAGGATATAAGAATTATTCAGTTTGGGGCATACAATGTGAGGTGCCAGAGATTTGTTATTTCTTTTTTTAGTATGAAAATATTTTTCCTTTTAACTTCACTCATAAATGAGAGTGCTCTGCAGTTCTGCATTTAGACAGTATAGTCTTGTATCAGACATTCAGAAAAGAATTATACAGCTATTGACTTCCTGCAGAAATTGGTTTAAATTACTTTAAATCCTTTAGGATTGCACATGCAAGGAGGAATAAAGCCTACATGGGAGAAGTCGTGTTAGAATCCAAGTCTCCAAGGCAGCTTCTAACCATCTTAACAGAGGCAGATTTTAATCTCTGTTGTTGTTTCCACAACCTGTGACAAGTGAAGTCTCAAGCACAGAGAAAACAGCCCTCATTACACAGTTCTGCCCGTGTTCAGGGCAAACACAGCCTTTTCTCTCCGCAGGGCAAAATGGCATGTAATCACACAGATAAAGACAGTATCATAGTACATACTGACAAGGAAGGAAATAAACTACAGCTGCACATCAGTCTTAATTATAGTGTCTCCTAGGCCTTTGAGTTCTGTAGGGTATTTTCACTGCAATATGTACCTCGTTGAGGACAGCCCAGGAGACAGCAGTGAAGACACAGACCCGCTTTGTATAGACCAGCAGAGGTTCTTTATGCAGATTTTTGTACTTTTTTATTGTACTTTACAATTTTTCTTCCATTAGAACTTCTCATCATCTCCTGAAAAAAAAATCAATGAAACTGAAGTGAGAAGTGCACTGGGCATTTTTGCTCCCTATTTGACTGTATTATATTTCTACTTCTGGGATCCTAACTATTTCAAGCTTTTCTAGATGTCTCTTTTTATACTTTAGGGTTTCTCTGTTCTTTTTCCTTGATTTTTCTTGCATCTATTCTAAGGACTCTCATTTTTTGCTTTGTTACTTTGTTACGTTTGCACTTCCATTATGTTTCTTCCTTTATTTTTAATTTTTCATGTAACTCCCTTGGCTTGACCCATCTTTTGTCTCTTCACCCTGCAGAATCCTTGGTTATTTGCTTTCGTTCTTCTTACTGTTCTCTCTATCCAAATTGTTTCTTAGATTTTTTTTCTCCACTTCTCTCTCTTCTTTCACATTACTCAGTCCACAGCTGCCCACAGCTGCCTACTGTTCTTTCCATTCCCCTTCCTCTTGCATGTATAAGAAGAAGGCAGTGTTACCATTTCCATACATGGGAAAAACATCTCTGTATTCTGGACTCTAAGCAAGCCTACAGCCCTGTCCCCACAAACACACTTTCTCTGGTCATTTCCCTCCCCGTTCACCCGCTGTCTTCCCTCCTGGGCACCTTCCTCCCCTTCAGGGCCTTGGATATACCCTGACAAGCCTCTGCTGGGAGGCAGCGAGTCCCCGTGTGGGACTCCCCTGCTGAAGATGGCAAGGAGCATGAGAGAAGAAAACTAGGACAAGACACCAAAATAAAGCCCCAAGGACAAGAAGTCCCTTCTTCCAGGAAGAGACATAACTTGATATGGGCAGAGCAGGAAGCAGCTGAAACAGCTTTTTTTTTTTTTTTTCCAACTTTGTCTTGCTGATCCATCCAAAAGATTTTTCTGTTTTCCAAGTTTTGGGTTTAATTCTTTCCGGACTAGTGAATGAAGTTGGGAACGGTGGCTGGAATGGTGGGCGCTTGCAGAGCGGGGAGCCGTGGGCTTCTCTCCGCTGCGGCTACTGCTCTGGTTAAGACGTCACCAGGGCGGCGAGGTGCCACCGCGCTGTGCCGTGGCGGGGAGCCCCGACTTGCTGAGCCCGTCTCCCGGTGGCATCGCACTGGGCGCAGGGCCCCGTGTTCCACATCATTGGCTGCCTCCTTAGGAGCGCTCTGCAGGACCGTGGCATTTAAGCAATGCCAGAATTCAGGCAATTCTGCAGAATAACATGATTTTTTCCAGCCCTGCTCCTGCCTGGGCTGGAAGGCCCATAATCGAGACTCCTTAAACATGTAAGACACATGGATGCGGCGCAGCCCAAGCTCATGTTATCTAAATGAGAGAATTCAGCTTCATCTATCGGAGAAGGGATTATTTTATTTTATTTTATTTTATTTTATTTTATTTTATTTTATTTTATCAGACCTCTGTTTCCCCCACTTCCCACCCCAACCTTTTGAGGCAGGACACCTTTTTTTTCTTGTTTCCTTCCAACTCTATCTCATCGTTCCTGCTTTCGCTCTGGACTTGCAGTTCTGGCCCTATATAGGGCGAGGTGCTCCGTGCTTAGTAAGTTAGAAAGACGGGAAGAGCTTGCAGGCCTCGGCATGGTGCTTTACATCCTCAGAGCGGCCGCGAGAGGAATATTTAAATATATATATATATATATATATATGTATATTAAAAAATAAATAAA
>JAUBNY010000014.1:1505492-1528994 GCA_032275445.1 Crypturellus soui | reverse complement strand
GCAGATGTTCTCTGCTTCCAATGTTGAGTTTGTAGGCATTTGGGGGAGGTCTAGGAGTTCTGTGGGCAGGTGGAGAAATTGCTGCTTGAAACTCCTCGACTTTGCAGTGGGAATCCGTGGGCGCCTCCAAGGAGCGCCCGCTGTTGGCCACCTCTGCGCTTGTGCTGTGTCATCGGCACTTGGCCTCCCATCCGCGGCTGGGATTCACGGGCTACGTTTAATATAATTACAGCCTGATGGCTAGGCGTGAAAACGGGTGAGGATATAAACGTAGCTTGTGCCTGCGAGTTATGTATTAGGGCGAACCTGCAATACTGGAGGCCTGTTTTGAAATCTGTCAGGTGATGTCCTTGGAGGAAAGAGTGCTCTCTTGGAGGAAGGTTGCTCTGACGGGTGTAGCTAAGCAGAGCTTTAACTAGCCTGACTTCTAATAGATGAAAGTGAAGGCATTGTGGTCCCTCATAACAGGTCATGGCATTCCTGGAGATATCAGATAGCTTCAGTCTCAGATGAGGGGCTTATATCACGTGGGTCATGAACATGGGAAGGCTCCTAGAGCTCCTGGTCAGATTAGCGGTGACAAATGCCAGTCATTTGGGAAGTTCATCATAGAAAATTGAGCTTTGTGGCTGTATGCCTAACAGGGTCTCCCCTCTTCATCTCAGTCTTATAGGCGAAGCCTACGTGCACCCAGGGCTGCCTTTTTGACCACTCACTTTTTGACCCTGCTTGTTCCATGTTGTTGCAGGCAAAACATGCCTCCGAATTTAACTTCAAATTAATGGTAAAAGGATATATAGCACTATGTATGTAAGAACCTCCAAATAATAAGTCAGCTGATGCGGTGTTAACTCTGGAGAGAGTCTCTAACAATAAATGTATCATTGCTGATTACTTCAGCTCAACCGTTGAGATGTGTTTATCCCCTCAGTCCTTCCAGAAATTACCCAGTGCCAGAAGCCTCAGCCCGCCACAGAGCAACTGCCAAAATTTCCATCTTCCTCCTGATACTTTCTTTAGCACCACTGTGCATTGAAAAGCTCGCGGGATATTATAATGTGAAAGCTATGTGGCATTCTTATTTATTTTGGAATCCACTTTTTACACAAGGAACACTGTAACTTCGCCATATTTACTTTTTTATATTTAATTCAATAAAATGTATTTACCTGAAGAGGACAAAAAATTTCCAGTTTGCTTTGGAAAGCAGAGGACCGCGCCGCAGGACTTGGTTCCAAGTTAGTGCAGAGCGCAGGGGACTCGCCAGTGCGAGGTGTAGGAGGGGAGCCCTGAGCAAGAAGACTGTCCCTGACAGATGCTTGGCTGAAAGGGCAGAAGCTAAGGATGTCGAGGCAAGCAGAAAATTCTTCTGGGTTTTATACTTCCAAGATGGGTTGCTGATGACTGGCAAGGCAGCATTTTTCCAAGACTATCATTAAAGCTGTCCTGCTTTGGCTTAAGTAAGAACTTGCAATCTCAATCAATGCGATGTAGTCCAGTTTTTCTGGGTAATTTTTACTTTACTGTTTGATATTGTTTGGTATTATGTTATTTGGTATAGATCTGCAAAATCTACAAAAATAATTGCTGTAGAAAATGAGGAGGTTTTTTTTCTCTGTCTCTTTGGCAATTGGAAAATTACCAAACTGTAGGCTTTTTAGGAAGCTAGAAGCCTACAAGCTTCAAATAACTGTCCTGAGTTCCCTGTCATCTTCTGGTGCTGAGAGAATAAATCTGTCCTTCCTCTCCTTCCCAGCCACGTACTGTTCAGAAAGGCCATCAAACAGACTATTTTTGATCCTATCCCTTTCCATAATTATATGAAGCTTCTATAAATCTCTCTGGATAGAAAGATCCCATATACTTTGGAAGGGGTTATTTGGTCTAAATTTAAGAATGTCTCATGTCCAGTTGTGAAACTTGCTATTTTATTTTCCTAAACTTACAACTTCTACTAAATTGAGGTGAGGAGGGGAGAAAAAAGGATAAAATGAGGAGAGGCTGAAAAAGGTGGAGTGGGGGAGGAGGGAATGATGACTCATAAATGAAGCTGCATTTGAAAAAGAGAAGGATCAAGGGGTACTGATCATAGGAGAGAAAGTTCTGTTTTGTGAGAAAGGCACAATTAAATCATGTGGTTGTTTATCTTCTGAACAGATTAAAGCACATTTAGGGAAGAACCTATGGGTCTAAACTGAATAGAAGTTTTCTAAAGAAGGAAGAAATTTTGTTTAAATAAAAAAAAATTTTAGTGCAGTCTTTAATAGGTGATATTTATGTGCATAGTTCCAGTGAAAGACTTCTCCAGGAAAATCCTGTTCAGCTGTCCATTGCCTTAATAGTTATACGGCAAGGCAGGTAATAGAGAAAAGGGAAGGCAGTAGCGCAAGCAGCCAAATGGGTTTTCTCTGAACTTGAGTCTGCAATGGATTCAGCTTCATGCTTTTCAGTAAGTGCTTGAGTTTCTTCTTTCAAACGTTGCTTCTCACTTCTCTGCTAATGCTGTGTTCTTCTAGACTTACTCTGGCTTTCCTAAAATTTTCTGTCTTCCTTGGGGATGTCCAACATTCTTGAAATAAAACTTCTTTTTTTTTCTTTTTTTTTTTCTGTAGGATTTAAACAGTATACAATTGCAAGGCAGAGTTGTCCTGTATGCAACACAAAAGAAAATGCTTGTTTTTTTTTTTTTTTTTTTGTCTTAAAATGTTTGCTACCAGCATCCAAATGTTGGTTCTTCCTCCCTTCACCCTTCTTTTCCAGACATTCTTCCCCACTGCCAAAATGTTAAAAGATAGACAAGATGTAGCTGTCTGACCTGGAAATGAGATTGATAGCAAGGCTCTTCACCTTTGCAAAGCAAATGTTTAGATTAAAAAAAAAAGGCAAAGAAACCTCAAGCATTCTCCCCCCCAAAACAAACAAACAAACAAAAAAGTACTGTCAGTAGGGTTTTGAATTGAAAATTGACTAAGGGGTAGATCTGGAAACGGATCCTTTTGGTTCACTTCAGTGAATTATTTTGACTAATCTCTGCACTATGTAATGCTTTTGTCAGTGTCCTAAAAGCAGGCAAACTGTTTTTGATACTAATTGCTAGCAGAACAGTAAATGATAATCATACTCTCATAATTTGCTCTGTAGGCACATTCAAACAAACTGTGCCTTTAATACAGCCAAAGGCAAGGCAAGGAATGCAGGCAAGGCCTTATGAAAGAAAGCCTGTCTCCCGGAAAACAGTATTTCTGAAAAGTTGGTTGACAAGCAACTAGCAGGAGCTTCCAGTGCAATGCTGAAGAGTGATGGCACTGAGGCTTGTGTCCTGGCGTGTAAAACGGGGAGAGGAGAAGGAGACTTCTGCCTCTGCAAACAGTTCTGGCAGCAGCTGATACTAGAATAACATATGCAATTCAATCCTTGTGTTTTTGAAAAGAAAATGTTGAAAATCGAAGAAGATGTTGAATAGGGCAGCAAAAATTGTTTGAGGTCTGACAGAAATACCATACGGTACAACTTATTTAAGCAATGTTTTGCTTGTTCAAAATAATATTAAGGGATTACTTGATTAGCATACAAGATGGAGAAGTGGAAGGAGTGGTTGATACACCAGAGGTTGTGCTCTGATTAGAGGAACCTTGGCAAGATGGGGCGATGGGCACAGAGGAACCTCCTCAAGCTCCCAGCCCAGGGAAAGGCCCAGCCTCTGGGCAGGGACGAGCAGCCCCGGCACCAGGACAGGCTGGGGCCAAGCAGCTGCAGAGCAACCAGGCAGAGAAGGCCCTGGCGGTCCTGGTGGCACCAGGATGACCAGGAGGCAGCAGGGGGCCCGGGTGGAGGAGGTGACGCTGTCCCTCTGCTTGGCCACACTGAGACGCACGGTGGGGCTGGGTCCAGCGCTGGGCTCCTCAGTACACGAGGGGCAGGGACCTAGCAGAGTGGATTCAGGGAAGGACCACGAGGGTGATTAAGAGCTTGGAACATCTGTCATATGAAGTAAGACTGAGAGAGCAAGGACTGTTTAGCCTGGGGAGAGAGAAAGAGAGAAGGCTCAGGGGATTCTTAACAGCAAATAAATGTGGTGGGAAGAAGAAAGAATATGGAGACAGATCCTTCTCAGTGGAGCCCAGTGACAGGGTGAGAGGCAATGGGTACAGGAAATTCCATTTGAACATAAGACATAGCATTTAAATGTTAGGATGGTCGAGCATTGGAGCAGGTTGTCCAGAGACAGTGTGGAGTCTCTATCCTCTTTTCTTTTTTCAATTGTTGAAATTGGGCACATCCAAAACTCATTCCTGGAAGCTGAAGCACAGCAAATTCCGCCTGGAAGTCGGATATTTTCAGTGAGGGAGAAATATTCACAGACCTTTAATCTGTGACAGAGCAAGCTCCTTGCTGAGAGCTTTGCATTGTGGTTTCAGTGCTGAGCAGACCTGAGAGGTGAGCAAGTCCCTCTGTGTGATATGTGGTGGGAGCGATGGTGTGTGCAGTCCTTCCTGGCAAGCGCTCGCCTGACCATCCCTTTCTTTCTCACAGTTGAGATTCTTGCTGTTGAGATTGCAGGGTCTGAGTGTCAGTCTCTTCCTTTGCTAGCTAGGAGTTAAATGTTTTTAATTACTTCGTAACTAGGGGAAATCTGGTGATATGTAAGAGGTCATATTAGAGGGTCAGGTTCTTTTCTTTGACCAAAGTGTGGGTTAGAAAATGCAACATTTGCTTCATTTAAGAGATTAAGACTAAAAGGTGATATTCATTTCTCTGAAGAAGTCATACATAAAGAACATAGAAGGGATAGATTTTTTTTCTGCGGTGAGTCAAACTTTTACAGGTCTTTGCTTGACTCTCTAACCCGAGATGTCCTCCTTTACCCTTCGTAATAGGAGGTAGAACAGCATCTTTCCCTTCTTTTCTCTTAAAAGTTTATTCTCTGTGATGACACCTCTGATTTGGATATTGTCTTTTAAATTAGGTCATCACAACAGCTTTTTAGTTTGTCCTGTCTTTAGTATAACAGAATATACCCAGATGTGAAAGAAAATGATCTAGACTGGTCATAGTGAAAATGATCTAGACTGGTAAGTGGTGACTCGCTTCTTTCTGACTGCTGTTTGTCTTGTCTTGCTCTCTGCTTCTGTCACTAAATAAATCTTGCTGTTTGGACTGTTTATCTTCATTTTGCCAGCATTCTCCAGTCATTCAGCTCCTTGCCATGGACGATACAACATGCATGACCGTGAAAGCTAGATGCAGTATGTTGTTCTCTATGGCATTATAAAGAATTTAAAACATGAAGAACTTGTTTATCTTTGTGTTGTTTCAGACAATATAAGTTGTCTACGGCCAAACCCAATAGTGAGACAAGGGTATGGACAACAGCTGTGTACTTTGACACAAAGATGGGAGGGGTAAGAAATTTTGATGTTGGTCCTCAGAGTTTAGCAACCTGGGCTAAGCAAAAATGAAGTTAATTTGATAAAGAAAGAAATATCCCATGAAGAAATCTTCAGAGAGGATTATCTACTCCTGATCCAAATGGAAGGTGGCTGTCTCCATCTTGACTCTGTAGGTTCCAGCTATCTGTGATTCCTTGACTGTCTGTCTGTCTCTCTCTCTCATTTTCTTTTATTTTTTATATATATACTTTTTTTTCCTGTTCTTGTGACTTTCTGTTGTTTAATGGAGGCTCCTTTTTGGCTGCTTCTAGGCATGGTTTCTTTTGGCTATGTAAACCGTGTTTCCTGTTTCTTGGGCAATGGTTATTTATTTTTGTTACTCTGAGGTTTGGTATGTGGAAGAGGTTATTGTGTTAACTTCTTCAAGGTTACTTACACACTTTTTTATGTAGATCTAGTTACTCCATTTTAAAATCCCTAAACAAATTTTGAAGATGTTACAGATCTCCTTGCAAGCACAGCAGTATGGTTACTGTAGATGTAAATATCACTTCTTGGGGTTAATTTGTAATGCTAAGTTTTCCTTACAGTGAGCTGAAAAAATACCCACAGTTTATGTAACATACAGAGCTGACTTTTATTATAGCAAATGCTTAGAACCATATATTTTCCATCCTGTTTAGCTCTATAGCTTAAGTACAAATCATTTCATCTTGTATAGGTCTGGTTGCCTCATGAAAGTTTTTGTCACCTTTCCCAATGTCCTTTGGAATCTATATATTTTTATTACCCTAACTGGATTCAAAGTACCTTTATTACTTTTGAGTCCAGTTGTATTTTTTTGCACTTGTATGGGACTAGGTTAAGGAAGTGCTTCAAAATAAAAGATTACACCACCATTGCACTGAATACTCATAACTAATTACACCAATAGAGCAAATACTTAGATGTAAGAATATCATTTCTCAGACAGTGAATGGAAAATACTCAGTCATGATTGCTATCAGCTGTTTTTTAAGATTTTCCCCTTGTTTAGGGTCATGAATACACAACACTAATGCTGAGTAACATTTGAGTATTTACAACTTAGCGCCATCTAGTTTGTAGTTCTTTGCTATAGTTTCTAAGTGTTTGTATACTGATCCTCTTGGAAGATCTTTCAGAAGTTAAAGAAAAAATTAGTTGGTTCCATGTAAATAATCGGTGTATCTAACCTCACTAAGGAAATCGATGTGGTCTCTGAACACAGTCTTGCTAGAGCTCAGTGTCTTTCCCTTGGAGGGCAGGAAGGTGTGGTGGGTTGGCGTGCAGGAGCTCTCCAACTGCAGACCTGTGTGGACATGAAAATCCGTCTTCCAAGAGCCTCGTTGGTGTAATTGGGCAGATACAATCCTTTCCTTTCCATGAAAAACAAGGCTCAAGAAGCTGTGGCTTTTGTTGCAATTTGGTGATGCAAGCCCAATCTTGCATCATTGCAGCGCGTCGATGCTGCAAGTTAGCCCTGCTGTTGCTATGCGAGTGCTCCTTCCTTTTCTTCCTAGGGAGCACAGAGCCTTCTCACCTTTTAAAGTATTAAGCATTGTTAACTGTATTTTCATAAAGATTTTTTTGACTATATTCTTCCACCAACCAATGTTTTATAAGTAGAGTAGCTCAGTTCATTACTATTTCCATATGTGTGCCCAGTACTGTAGCATAACTATAGATATTACTTATGATTTGATACTTCATGGCATTTATTGGAATTTCTTCCAAGTGGGTTTACTCTATTCTCCAGTTATCTTAATGTCTTTTCTTCCCCCTTCCAATGATTTTATTATCTAGCAGATAATCTGATGTACAACTGATAGTATTTGAAAGACTTTTTTTAATGATTTGCCATTTTCTACAAGTAGGTTGAAAGTCACTCAACAGAATGAACTAATTCAGTCACAACTTTATTTTGAAGTACATGACTTTAAAAGAAAAAATAAACTATATCTTAAATAGAAAAGCAAAAATAATATAGAATATATTTTGAGACCGACTGCCTTTAATTGTTTTTCTTTGGGAAAACATTAAAATGATATATTAGATTTATTTCTCCTGTTCCAGTACCATTCTATTTTCACCACTTGGAAAGCTCTGGGCAATGTGAAGAGTTGAAATGCTGCAAGTAGCTATTCAGCCAAATGAAAATATGGTGTCCTGTCCACACACTGTGTAGATTTAAACTCTTGCTTTCTGATTTGGTTTGCTTTGATCTTGATGGGCAACGTTCAAAGTGGGCTATCTCTGACAAATTGTTACATATATGTACAATCAAAAAATTACACCACAAGCCTTTTTATGATGCTGCTCTTCTACCTTGCAGACCTGCAATCAGTTAATCAGTTTGCCAGTTCAATGCCAAGTCTATTTTATGGCACCTCCAAATGGTCATGTCCGTGCTGGCAAATTACGGACATGAACTGCAAATAAAAAGCCTGAGCCTCAGTCTTGCTGGAGCAGGATCTATTGCCACAGGAGCCCACAGTCTGCAGGTAGCCCTGATACCAGCTTGTAGGTTCACCTTCAAGTTGAAGCCTGATGGAGGCCCATGGCTTGCCCTGCCACCATGCCCATCCTCAGCTGTGCTCCAAGGCGGAGTGGAGGGAAGTACAGTCATGCTGCATCCGAGTCCCTCCATCCCCAAAAACCTGCAGCCAGGATCCCCCAGCAAGGTACTGGCTGACCTGTGTCCAGCTCTGTACAAGTTTTTGCTTTTTGTTGGTGGTTTTCCTGGTAGAGTTTTATCTGTAGAGCTTCTACTTCAGGCAAATGATAAGCAAATACAACTTAGTTTCTAGCAACTGCTGGGATTAAAAAGTAGTTTTTGCATCAAGCTGTTTTCAGGATTACTCAGAGACATGTGTGCTGCCTACCTTGGGCAGTTGAGCAGTTGAGATGAAAACTGGGTGCAGTTTCCTGAAAATAACTTTTCGTATTTCAACACAGAGTGGTTAGTGAAGCCTTCAAGCTTAGTGCAGTGAAATGCTTCCAGTAAGTAACTATTGTTTCATATTTGGTGGAAAAAATTGCAATAGAAAGATTTCAGATGATTCATTTCCTATGCAGCATAGGTGTAATTCTGTTGGTTTGGGGCCTGAAACATGGTTTATACTTTGGTTTATTTCTTGCACAACCGTATTCTGTCTAGTCCTTCCCATTCTAGTGCAAAGAAAACATACACTATTGCACCATTGCTAGGGAACAAGACGAACTGCACATCCGAGCAGGGCTGATGTACAGAACACAAACCTGGCAGGATACAGGCTGATCCTGTGAGCACCCAAGTAGCCTGACCAGCTGCAAGTAGAGCAGCTTCAAATGAATGGGTTGTCTGCTTACATCAGTATCTCAGTTATATTAATATTATTTAATGTAATATGCCCTGAACTCCTGGCAGGTCAGCTACCCACGAGACATGGGAGAAAATCAGAAGGCCTTGGTACCCTGAGAATACATCACCTGCAGAAAATAACCAGCTGTAGGTCAAGAAAAAGCATGTTTTCCATTGCTGTGTTTGCCTTCTTTCTTAGTTTACTTGAGGTTGTTTTTTCTCTTTTAAACATACTTGAAAATATTCTTCTGTTCTGACTGGAGTGAGAAGTGTGTGCTCCACATCAGGGTGAGGCTCATCGTCAGCTAATGTAGATATAGAAGCATCTGTGTTGTAACTGTTGATAATATCTGAAAGCTAATATATTTTAGTGGTCTTAAAATGGTATTGCATGATGTCCTACAATAATAACTGAGAGACATTAGCTGCTACTTCTTCATCTAACAGCAACCTTTGCGCTTTCAACCGGAGAGCTGAAAGCTGGGCCTCTTTGGCTTGTATCCCATTTTCAAGCAAAAATCCGTAGTCGAAACTTAGCCACACACATTTGATTTTTCTAAGCTAAATATAAGTGTTATGGTTAGACATCTAAGCACTTGCAGTTCATGGCTTCCTTGACCCTCCTGATATTTGTGAGGGAATCATGGGAATGGAAGATCAATGGAAATGGGATGGTTTAATAAGACTGCTGTCTTATTAAACACTGATGTGCCAGTATTGACCTTCAGCAATGAGGACCTAACAAGGGTGGGCTGCAGATAGTCAGAATGTAGCTTAATTTGATAGTTATGCGAGGTAGCTTTTTATTGGATTATAAACTCAATTAAGACACCCAAAGGGGACTTTCTGATAATATCCATTTACATTAAAAAAAATGACTGAAGCTGAACGAACAATTTCAGTATGGAAGCTAGGGAAGTATTTATCTCGGTCAAAACTGTAATGTGCTGATAATTGTTAAGCTGAAAAGTAAGCTGATAGCTTGGGAAACACAACTTGGTGTATTGGAAAGGATTATTTTTTTTGCCTTTTTGCTACAGCTGCCATTTTCTAAGAAGGAAATATGGGACTTTCTTTAGAGTAGACCAATTAGAATGATTTTTGTAACATATATTTCATTTTCTTTAAAATATTTCTTCAATTGTTACTTTAAATACCAACTACTTGTCATTCACCTAGCAGTCCTGACTGCTAGGTGATATTACAGATATTACAGCACATGGTGTTGGTTTTGCAGTGTGTTCCATTTTCAAGGCACTATTTTTGTGTATGCTTTTATATGCTTTTTACCTCGGTCTACTGAAGGGGCTCTGTGTAAAATTAAATTTTATGGCAATGCTTCCATTAAAGTGCCATTCCTGTTTTCTCCTCTGTGTACTCTATCAGTGGAAAGTGCACTTTTGACAGATAGGTAATATTTTTTGGCAAAGATTTGAGAGAACATTCAGAGCTCCCTTTTCAAGAGTAATTAGTTTGTGTTTTCACACGTGAAAGGAGTTTAGTTGACAGTATTCCTGCTGTTTTTTTCTTAAACCACCTTCATATGATTTAATATTTTTGGCATTAACCACTGAAATTAAGGCTAATATGGTGCAAGTCATTGGTAATTCTGTGGAGAGCACAGGAGTAGATGTATTTCCATGGGAAACTGAAATTCCTCTCCCTTCCAGGTGTTTGGAGTGCAAATTTACCTCATAATTCCTCAGCAGAAATACCAGGGTAGGAGCTGTCCCTAGGAGTGTGATGGCAGTGCTTCCATAGTCATGTTGCATCTTTTTGCCCACCTCAAGCATCGCCGTGTGTGTGAACTGCCCCGCAGAATTTTTTGGGTTCATTTGAACGTGTCCAAACGACATAGCCTGTATGGCCTCACTTGGTACAGTAATATTCCTACCTTGTGAATACTCCCATGAATTCACCCCCAGGTGCCTTTTTTAGCCTCTCACGTTGGCTTTCTTCTCTCCCGCTGTTGACCTCCGGGGCAGTTTTCTAGGATTTGTGCTTCAGACCCTTCATTTCAGCATTGCATTTATAGGTGTTCCCTGGATGTTGGAGACGTGAGGGGAGGTTTATGCAAAGCGTGCTTGCCTCATCGCAGTGCCTGAGCTATGGCTTCCTCGGCACGGGCAAAATTTATCTGTGCTCTCTGGCTAGGCTCGGATCCCCTCCCCGGTAATATCAGCGCCGTGGCACCATCCAGAAAAGCTGTCATTTTATCTGGCCCCAGCAATTGTAATATCTCCGAGGGCCTGTGTGAGGCTTAGTCATCTGCCCTCCCTGAACCTGCACCACGACCGGAGGCACCGCCGAGCGCTGCCACACGCTGCTCCGGCTTGTTCCCCGCTCCGGCTTGTTCCCTGCTCCGGCAGCAGCCAGCGCGCGCTATGTGCCAGCTATTCCTCGCTCTGCACAGTCGCTCCAGCCCTCCTGCTTTGCTGTGCCCGCTCAGGCCGGAGCTGCTTTCCAGCTCCTCGCTGCAGTTTCTTGGCGTAAGTGATTTCTATCTTCTGGCTCCGTCTCAGCAGACTTTGTCCTGGTTTGCTCGGGGATCGGCGCCTGTTCCCTCTGTGTTTATATGAGCCGCTGCTGCTCCCTTAGCGCGCCCTGAACGCCTGCGAGGGAGCGCGGGAATCGGATCCATGTCGCTCTGCGCTGGAGCAGAGTCCGGCCCTCCCGGCCGATGGCATGTGCGCAGCCTGGCCAGGCCCAAGAGCTGTGGCGCTTGCCATCTGACGTGGAATTTGGCTGCTAATATTTAGATTGAAAATATACCGGCTGCTGGACTATATCTAAACCCGTGGTTTTGAGAGGCTAGCAAAGGCGTATGCCTGGCTCTGGGCACCCTCCTGTCAAATATCTTGTTCCTGCTCAAAAGCAGAATGGGTGCAGGGGTATTTCGAATACAAGGTTTTTGAGAGGGATCTATGGGAAAGATTATTTTTTCCTAGACCTGTCCCTCGCAAACAGCAGAACTGTTTTATGTCAATGTTAAAGCTGAGGGAGTCATCTAGCAGGAAAAAAATTGGTTAGCATAGTTTGGCAACGTCAAGCTCCATGGTTTTATCATTGGAAAGAATTAGATGGAATTTTACTGCTTCTTCCCTCAAACTTTTGCACAGAAAATGAGGCTTTCATCTGACATGGCCCAGTCATCAGCAAAATGATGCAGGCTGTTACCCACTGCTCCCTTCCCGCCTTGGCTAGCTGGTCAGAAGCTGGTACTGCCCGTAAGCTTCTCCTTCCCAATCTGCTGTCTCTTATGTTATTGCAAGGTAACACTCTGCTCTTTTGTGCATGCATGTTTAATTAGTTCATTTTTTTATTAATTCTTACTAAACTGGTGCCACTTCCTTTCCCCAGGAGTGAGGCTTAGTGCAGCAAGACATGAAATCCCAAATTTAATATATCTGAGGATTTTTTTGAACTATTTTTCTATAAAGACCTTCCTGTGATGACCCTACCATGAGTGCAGTTGTGCCTCTGACATTAATTGTAGCAGCACATACAGTGGTGTTGTGCTTTGTTTTTAATAAACAGGTTAAAGGGAATAATGCAAAAAACTCCTAATTGCCACGTGCTGCCAGGGGTCCACACTGAATAGTGATGCACATCTGCAATTCCTCACAGTATTGGAAGAGAAAAGGAAGTCCAAAGTTTATGTCCCCACAAATGGGTCAGATAGGTGGCTTGTTCTGGTTAATAGGGTGTTTTCCTGTGACTTTTATGTCTTTTTCTATATGTATGAGTTGGTGGCTTTACCTCTCTGACTGTCCCATGTGCTTGCTCCATCATTTTATGATCCTCACTAATCTGTAATGTGATTTATGCTCCATTTATTTTATTCAAATTTCACGTCACTGAAAAGTTTATGCAAGTTTCTATGCTTCCACTACTTCTATAGGATTGGGATGCTTTACAAGGGTATCCTTGGGCTTGGTATATCTTATCAAGCTCCACATATTATGTCAGAAGTTTCTGTGTGCTATGATCAATCAAGCAATACCAAAATAACACCAATTTGAACAAATAGTGCAAATAGTGAACATGGTACTCTTCTAGCAGAGAGGTTTGCAAATTGAGATTAAGACTAAAGGGCTACCGATTCTGTCAATCACTCAAAGCAGATCTCGAGATTTCTCAAGAGACATCTGAGATCAGAAAGTCCTCAAATAACTTTAGAGGGGGAGAGAAAATGTGAGTCATCCAGAATCTCTTGCACATGCAAAAAAAAAAAATGTTTCAGTCCATAAACGTCACAGAGAAGAAAGTGAGAGCATATTCTTTCAATCCTGAATCTCATCACTTATGAAGTATGTATATTAAAAGGAAGGGGAGAAGAATCAGCTGCTGAGTGATGTATAAAGCCTGGCCAGCAATTAAATATTCCAAAATTGCCTCTCTCTAACTTTGCTAATCTATTTCTAATCTTTTCTGAGATATTTTGCTTTGTATCTTCCTCTTAGGTTTTCTGCATATTTTTGTGTCCTTCAAAATAACTTCACTATAGCAGTGTTCCTGTCATCTGGTATTTTTCCAGAAGTCAATAATCTTACACTGCCTGTATGTACAGTGCTCTGATTAGTAATTAAAGCAACCGGCGAGATCATGTCGTTCCTAACACTCCCAAACACAGCCAGACTCGCTTGCGCAACCCTGTGCAGCCAAAGGATGCTGTTTATGCTCGGTAGCTACCAAACCTGCTTATCTGAAGTTCACAGGGGAAGGCTGTAAGTGTTCAACCACAAAAGCCGGGGCAAAACAGTGTTGTTGGGACGCTACAGGCAAGTTCAGGCAAAAAGTCTGGATGTGCAGTCCCTGCCTTCATTTCTGTTCCAATGGACAGAGCCACTGCAAATCTCTGTAGTTTACATAGGGATGTTTTCCTTTCCTTCTCACACCTGTTTTGGGGATTTGCCTTTGTCTTTAGTTATATCCCTTGGCCTAGTCTTCCCATGCCCTGAATTGTCCTTGTCACCCCTCCTTCCTCCTCTCTGAGTTCTGAGGGTGGAAAAAGCACTTTTTAACCAAGTGCGAAAGGTATTTCTCTCTGTGGAATAGTATTAATCTTAATTTAATCCAATTACCTTGGCTAAACACATTAGCTGGGCGCTTTTGTTAACAGTTGTCCTTTTCAAAGTCTATGCCCTTGGATTACAGAGCTGCTGCTGCATGGAGAGGCACAGAGACATTTCATGCCTCTAGACGTCAGGCTGCATAGGCCCCGTGTGCCTGCTGGTTAGCAGGGTGCAGGCGGTTCAGCTTCTGCTCTGCCGTCCAGGAGTTAGTGCCTGGCTCCTCTGCACGAAACAGCCAGAAAAGTGGCTCGAGCACTTTGCACATGTTGTTATAGCGTTGGTCTGTGTGAATTTCGTGTGCTTTAACTCTCCTGTTAATAAGTTTGAGGTTTGCGAATGGAGTCCAGCTCTGAGATGTTAGCTTTCCAAAAATAAATACATATGAATGCATGTATTTAGAGCCTTTGTGGGTCACAGACCCAAAGAGACATGAGCTAAATCTGCAGCACAGAAATGTCTATCTACAAGTTTACAGCAGAACATATTATTTTATCTTCGTTCTCTGGGGAGCAGAGTATGATGCAACTTTCTGGAGCAAGGCTAAAGAGCAAGCAAATAGAATACTGTGAATCATACGGCCTAGTTGAGTAATCAATGTTCTTCAAAAACAGTTATGTGGGTGAATTTCTTTAGACACAAACCTTCTATCTCTTCTGTTTTTTTGTATCTTGCCAGGTAATGCTCTTTCTATTGTTACGATAACAAATATCCTGAGATGAAATTTCATTAAGTTGAATTGCATGACACAGTTTGGAATTGTTTCCAAAGTTAGTAGGATATGCTTCTGTCTAGGAACAAAATTCATATCAATGGCAGTTTTCAATGCGTTTTATCCATGTGTTACCCCATCTAACAGTTTACTTCAGTATTTTTCTTACTCAAAATGTCCTACAGAGCCTTACTCCGAGCTGAACAGAGCAGTTAGCCAGTTTTCAGGCCTCTTCTTTCTAACAGCATTTTTGCTCCAGTTCCTCCATCTTGTTTTTACATAGGCAGCTCTAACACAAATATTGTACTTCATGTGAAATAGATTTAGTGGCTGTGCTTTCAGCGAAGACAGACTGTTGACAAGCAGAAGGGAACAGTTATCCAGTGTTGCTCTTGATGCAATGCCTGGGGCTGCATTGCTGGGAAGTTTATTGTGCAGGAACTTACTGATCCTCTCATAAAGCCATCCATTGAAATGGGGAAGGAAAAAATTAATTTGCATGAATGTTACCTGGGCTCAAGCTTTATAGAGATAAAAAGAGATTTTCAGTAAAAACAGAGTTTTTGTGTACATGCATGGGTGTGTGTCAGAGAGATTGTTAGTTTTCTTAATTGAAGCATTCTCAACTCATTTAAGTGCAGAAATGTTTCATACATGTGGTATCATATATATGGTATGGCTGACTTTGCTAAAGCAGGTCATACAAGTCTAACTTGGTTATCTTTATAATCTTAAAATCTACTTTTTTTTCCCCCTCAAATGTAACCATCAACTTAGCCTTTGAGAGCGAAACGTTTAAGTCCACCTGCATATTCTAGGAGATAATCAGATTTCCTGGTCATGAGTATGGAGAAAGAATCTGGACAAATATAGTACATGGAAAAGTTCACTGTTGCACCCCTTTCCTACAGCCCCAAAATTCTGTTTGATAAAGTGAAATATGCTCCATAACACTCCCATTAAATTTTATTTATTTATTTATTTATTTATTTGCTTTATAACAGGCAAAGCGAAGGCTGGAGCTAGGAGAAAGTGGTCACCAATATCTTGCCGAAGGACTAAAAACTCCAAAAGGGAAAGGCAGAGCTGCAACAAGAAGTCCGGACAGCCCAAAAAGTAAGGGAGCTTCTATTGTGCTCTGTGGCATAGAGTTCTCAATTTTATTAGCTGGGGCTCGGAGGTAGCCACTAACCTGTTGCTCAGCTAACAGCGTGTGTTTATTGCTGTTCTCTGGACGCGTGTGGGATGAGCTCAAGCGCACAGCGAGGCAACACGCGGCCTGGTCGCAGGCCGTGCCGCTTGGCCGCGAGCAGCGCAGAGGCTGCAGGGAGGTCTGCAGGCTTTGCCTCTGCGTGCTGGGCAGCCTGCAAGTTCCCTGGTCCCAGATCGCTTCTGCAGCCACGGATGCAAACCTGGGGAGAATTAAAAGGTAGTTGCTGGGGAGCTGGAATACAGGGCCAAAGGCCTGGTTATTGGCAGGACTAATCAGTCCAGCTTCTGCCATCCCTGGGAGTTGGAGCAGGTAGTGTTTGCTCCTCTGGCAAAGAGTAGTGCCTCAACAGTGTTACACACAAAATGCTTTTGTGTGGACTCTGATCCGTCTTCTTTGTGCTGGATTATGCACTGTCACCGCCGAGTTGTTACAAGCCTCAATTATCACACATCTGTATTGCTTTGGGAAGTGTGTCCTGTGCAATAGGAGCTGGGGGGGTGTAGCCTTGGCATCCTCTGGGGGGATTTCTTTAGGAGAATTAGGCTTGCCGGATGGAGGATGTACTGTGGAAGAACAGAGGAAAGGGAGGGATTGGGTTAGCAGTGGTGGTGAAGGGAGGGCAAAAGACAATAAAGGACTTGCCCTTCTCCATGAGCCTCAATCCTTGTCTCTATGGGACTTGCAAGAAAAATTAAGTCAAATTAGCTAAAGATGTGAGCTTAAAGCAGATAAGTTAAACCCCCATATTGTTTTAATTAAACTGAACTTCATTCAACTAAATGAAGTCTGTTTTGAATTCAAGTATCTTCTAGAAGTTCAGAACCGTTTGCAAGTGATGCTGCTGCTGCAGAGTTGCTAAGGCTGTACAGACTCCCTTGTTGTGCAACCCTGGTCTGTGCCGTTTTAGGTCTGAGGCAAGGATACTCTTTCCCTTCTCAATCTGATCCTCTTATCCTCTCCCAAGCCCAAATTGAATAATAATAAAAAATACTTTAAATTCACCAAGTCTGACATGAATTTTCCTCCATTTCCCAGTGCAGTCAAGCCTTGAATCTACCAAAAAATAAGGGGCAGCTGGTTCTCTTAAGCAGGCAATGGTTTGGTTTTCATTGAAAAGCCATCATATTCTTCCCAAGTATTTCAGGGCATTCTAAAAGTTTGCAACCAGATATGATTTCAGTTTGGAATGACTTCTGCAATTAAGTGTGGGACTTTAGATTTGAAAACATAAAAATCACTCCTAGATCAGCCTGAAATCCATCCTTCACGATACTTCCCCTCACCTGAAGTAAATGGAAGATTTGAGAAGCACAGCAAAGGTTTTGCTAACAGTGATGGTGTTCTTCCCACAGGGAAACTTTCAACCCAGCAGATTTCTATTAGTGCCTGGCTTGTATCTCTTGTCACAAAGGCCTTGAATGAACATATAGAATAAAAAATTATTCTGATCTACATAGTTCTTAAATCTAATCCATTCACTATATAAACACTACATTTGTGAAAACAGCAAAATGTATAAGTAAGACCCAGACTGTAGAATTTCCAATGTAAAATAAGTGGATACTCTTGCCCAGTTTGAGCCTGGCTTGGTTATGGAGAAATGGTATATTTTATGTCAATCTCATCTAATTAACTAGAGTTTTTTTTTTGTAAACTGTGGATTAAGGTACTGATGGAATCTGTCATTTAATTCATCCACTATCCATCCATCCTATTACCTAGGTTCTGCTTAACTGCATATGAAACAGTTATCTTACAAGTAAGGAAAATCAAGCCCTGATGAAAGTTGGCTATCAGTGTGATGGAGAGTGCCAGGATAAATAGGTACTAAAAATACTGTTAAGAATTCACATAGTGGAAAACCTAGGTAGAATATTGCTATATGTAACCGTCAGACTAATGGAAATATTTGTGTTTAAAAAAAATATGTATTTGCTCATGTACCTGTGATATTTGGAAAGTACGTCTTGAAATCCAAATAAATATCCAGTGGTAAGTCACGTCTTAATGCAGGAGTTGGAGAATCTTCTTCACTAAAAAAATGAAAGAAATACCTGTAATATGTATCTTTTCATTTCTGGATGCTGTTTTCAGAACCAAAATGAGAAAACCGATTTATTTAGGGATATTCTTTCTTTTTCCAAGCCCCAAAATCTCCTTCAGAAAAGACTCGGTATGATACATCACTTGGCCTTCTTACAAAGAAGTTCATTCAGTTGCTGAGCCAATCTCCTGATGGGGTCTTAGACTTGAACAGAGCGGCAGAAGTCCTCAAGGTGCAAAAAAGGAGGATTTACGATATCACCAATGTACTGGAAGGCATCCATCTCATCAAGAAAAAATCCAAAAACAACATTCAGTGGATGTGAGTATTTATCATCCTCTCCCATTCCTCCTGGCTGGTTTCACTGTTACAAAGTCGCCATGTGTTTTTCCCTCAGCTTCCATGCTAACACCTTGCTCTGAGCAATCATGCAAAATACCTTCTATCAAGATAGTTCATTGGGATAGTGTTGCAGTATATAAATAACTTTTTCTATCAGAATTTGAAACAAGAATATTGGTTAAATTAATTTGTTTCTGTAAATGGAGTTTGTTTTTTTATGGAGAGCCTCTACCTGCTTTTTTTCCTCAGTTGCCTTTTCAGGGTCTGTTTATGCTAGAGGGAACTTAGACATTGAATTTTGTAAATACTTAGAAATATTTCTCTCTTCCCTATTGTTGGCCATAGGTCACACAATGTAGAAAAAAAAAGAAAACATGATTAATATTCACGTGCTTTGGGCAGGTTAGGGTAAAGAGGCTTAGAAATTGACGAATTAAATGCTCTTTCCCATAGCATTTTTCTTGGGTTTTACAAATGTTTAAGAGGTGTCTCTGTTCTTTGGATCCATAGGGGCTGCAGCCTGTCCGAGGATGGCGGCATGCTGGCACAGCGCCAAGGCCTCACGAAGGAGGTGACAGAATTGACTCAGGAAGAGAAGAAACTGGATGAGCTAATCCAAAGTTGCACCCTGGACCTCAAGTTGCTGACTGAGGACTCAGAGAATCAGAGATATCCTTTTTGCCAAAATCTTAAAGCTGTTTTTTCTCCTTGCTATAACTCTGATACTGTCTGAGTCCTTCAAAGGGATGTGATCTGTGGATCCCTATGGGTCATAGATTCCTACAAGGTGGATAACTGGTTTTAGTGCAGGTGGATTTAAGAAGTCACTAAAGCTATTTGCATCTTGCTTCTGGAATACATTAAAAAAAAAAAAAAAGTGTATGAAGTACTCCCGAACACCCATGTTTGCATAGAGTAGAACCAAGAAATCCACTGATTAATGAGGGACAACGTCAAAGCAAAGCATGTCTTTCAAAAACTTGTGCTTTCTAGACTATTTTGAGCTTACAGCAAATGCAATTTTCATGTGTGCAGAAATTAAAACGACATACAAAGTCTTTGCTGAGGTAACATAATTCTGTATATATAATGAATATTTAATATATACTGCATTAAAGTAATGTATATATAAATTGCAGGCACAGAGCAGAAAACAAAGTTGGGGTTAATTTCAGTTTGAAACTTGCAACAGTTTTTCAGATTTCTTTAGTCAGAGAAACTATGACAGAATATCATAGGTAAATTTTTTTTATGTGTCAAAATGTCTATTTTAAAATAAATCGTTTAATGTAATAACAGTACTCAGATGCATGGCATTGGTATTTTGATAGCTAACATCTCTTACAGTTAAGCAATTCTTATGTTCTTTATGAGATATCCCACCCTCTAGCAACAGAAGAGTGTTTTATTAAATGCTGGTGTGAAAACTTTTTTTGCTTTAAACTGTTCAAAGGTAGTTCAAAGAGTATCTAAGAAACTGAACTTATTCTGTGTTTCAAAGGATAGGAAATAACTCTGGCATATCATAAAAAGTGACACAAACTATATGAGTATTTCCTTTTGAATATACTTACATTTCAAAATGCCTATGAAAGCAGGAAATAGATGACCAAGTGGCAAAGGGAGTAGGGTCAGCACTGTCTTATACTAAGAGCTAGATCCATGAAATTTAAGCAAAGCAAAACTGAGCATTATGTTTTTTTTTCCACTCAGTAATTGCCGTGGCCAATCTCCAGGCCCTGAACTTGCTGATTGTCTCAGCAGTGGGCAAAAAGGGGATCACCACAAGCAGTGTGCTGAGCATTTGCTGATACTACTACTAATTATTGAGGTAGGAATGCAGCAGTGCTAAATCAGTGGATAAATCTCCTTGCATCCTCATACAGTTTCCTACTTATTTCACTGAAGAGGTGCCCTTTGAATATCGATGAAACTGAGAAGCTTCTTCCTTCCCTTAGTCTCGGAAGAAAAAAAGGTTTTAAGGACTGTTTTATTTCTGATGTTTAGCAGTGCCTAAGAATCACTTGTGCCCTGGCTGAATGGTTTCTAATCTTTCCTATAAGTAGAATCAGAAAATAACTCATCATCACTGTCAGTGGTTTGAAATATGACCATTATCAACTTAGGCAGCTTCTGGCTACAGCAAAGGAAAGTGAAGGTTTTACTTTGTCAGCTCGCTAGGCTGCACAGATTCAAGAACTTTGTCAAAAATATGAAGAGAAATGAGGTGGTTTGTCTGAGGGGTAATTTGATACATCTGACGGGTTGTCTAATGGACGTGGCCTGTCACATTTTTGCATCTATTTCAAGACAGATCTATTAGAGAGGAAGATTACCGTTGCTTAATTTCCCAAAGATACAATCCATTCCTGTCTTTGCAGATTCTGGCAGATGCTATTACTGGAATTTGCACTCTGCCTTTGCAGACCTTGGTAAAGAATGGGTAAAGGCCTTGAATTTACATGTAAGCCGACCTGCCACTTTTTGCATTTGCTTGCTCATTTGTGTTTTTTGAGCTTGGGCAGTTTTGCTGCAGTGTAAAATGACAGTATCTGTTTACCAAAATAGGTCACAGTTCCCCCCCACTCCATCCTGCCCCAAACCCTTTCCAAAAGTCTAACCACAAATTACCAGGTGATATACAAATAAAAAATTGTTGGGCTTCATTGATAGCTGATTACTAAAATAAAATCTCAAAAAGCAATTTGAAATTATAGTTTTATTGAAAACTTCAGAAATATTGCATATAAGCGTCTAAAATATATATCTGTATCTTCCATTATGTTTTTTTTCTGATATACCCAGTTCTCTGCATCTTATTTGCAAGTGTATAATTTTTTTTCCACATACCATCTGAGTAAGCACAGGTTGGTGGGTTTTAGTTCGTGTACTCTTACACACATAAAAGCCGAGAGAGGAAAGTATTCAGAAAATTCTTCTTGTCGCTCAGTGGCAGCCCAGCTACTGTATCAAACAGAAGTTCTCACACGCTCTGATTACAATCACAACCAGCCTTTTGTCAGAGCAGGGCTATGAAGCATGACTTGGAGTGCAGAGAATAGGAAACTTAAAACAGGACGGGGGAAAACGGATGTAGCCATGAGAAAATGGAAAAATAATTCGAAGAGTTATGTCTTTTCTAATAGCGTGAATATATTGTAACATGGGCTGGAAAATTCCTTAATGCTGATTACATTAGCTTATGTGACATATCAAGACATTCGAAAAATTAGTGGCCTTAAAGACCAAACTGTTATAGTTGTGAAAGCTCCTCCAGAAACAAGACTTGAAGTGCCTGACCCAGTGGAGGTAAGAAGAGACTGACTTTTCCTGCCCCATATATCATTTTTCTACAGATAAAGTGTGCTATGAATTTTACTGTGGTAACTGATGTCCAAGTTGGGTTATATTTGCATACGATTTTATATTGATCCTTTTTAAAAACTTCAGAGTTGTTTTTAAGGAGATCACACCAAAAAAATCATTTTACGTAAGGCTCTCATTCTCTTCTCTGCAATCCTGAAATTCTACCATTTCATTTCACTCCTTTTCTCTGGATTCCAGCTTTTTCTTCAAAATAATCCACACAGTTTGTAAATTATTCTCCTTTGCCATACTTTATATTAAGAATTCTATCTTGTTCCCATTTATAAGGCTGCAAAATATTTCTTTTAAGAGATTTAGCTCTTATCCTTCCAGCTTTTATACAGTTTTTAGTCAAAATTTTCCCCCATAAACATCTTGATAACTCATGTTATTGATATTCTAACTTACTGAGATATTTGTTTTCATGTGGGATTTTTCAAGTATTGAAGTCATTGTAGCGACTTTTTTTTCCCCTAGAATCTATTCTGAACCTTTCTTCCTCCTTATCACCTTTGCTTCACTGGAGCTGATTTTACACTCCTGTGTAAAGCCTTGGATTGAACTCCCTTTGTGCACCTTTTTGTTTGCCACTGTGATGCGTGTAGATTGGATGCTGATTTCCTTTCCTGCTTTGATTATAAGTACTTTTATTTCCGACGCTCTCAGTGTTCATCGACATCTCTCTTCCATCACCTTTACTACGGAAGCCACAGGCCCCCAGTGCCAACTTTTGCACAGAGATGCCTGGTCCTCATTCTTTTGTCCTAGTTTTGTGTCTCTTCCTTATCTCAGGTAGATGTCTAGGGTAAATTAGCTACTTCGCACTTCCTCTACCTGCTGTGACAATTACGGAGGAAAATGCTTCAGGTGGCTTTTCTTTGAAGATGTCCTCAGGGAGTAGCTTTACTTTTCTTCATTTCTCCCAAGGTTTTAAACCTTGTGGGTCAGCTGCTGCTGTGATTTTTACCTCTTGGTGGCAAAACCTTCAGCTTTATATTTCCCAGTTAATATAGCAGACCCAAGAATATTGGACAAATGTAAACCCTTTGCAGATTTGTGAATAGTCATTTCTTTAGAGATTCAAAAAGTGCACCTTATTTCTTCAAACCATGAAAAATTAAAGATAAGCCACCCCCCAGAAAAGATTGTCTGCTATGTTCATACATTATTCCTTCTTTATTAATGTTGAGTTGGTTCCACTGAGCTGAGCTCTACCTATGCCAGGGTGGGTAGTAACAGATTCTTCCCAATTCTCTCTTTACTAAGATTCTTTAATTGCTTTAGGCTCATTGAACTGTCCTTCTCCCTCTGCTGTTGTCCTTAATTTCACCTTTGATCATAGGTGCAGGGTTTTGGAAGAATACGTCATCTTCCTGCAGCAGGGCGGGGGGTGGTATCTTCTATCAATGTCTAATTATAGACAGTTATTGTTTTCTTTTTCCCTAGGTCTGTTCCTTATTATGGTTTGATTTTTAATTCAGTGAGTTCAAGCAGGTAGATAAGAGAACACTCAATCAATCAAAGTATTGCCAGCAATTCCATAATTCTTTATATAAAACTTAACGTTATTTTTTTTTTTTTTTTTTTTTTTTTTTTTTTTAGCTTTGGGCAGTAGAACAATTTCTTTCTCTCATTCACAGTTACATGGCCATGTCTACTTTACATTTATCAGCTTTTCTACAGGATCTTCTTCATCTTTCTGTGTGTCTCCTCTTTTCTATTGATCTACAGCATTGTTTCCTGGACCTCTCCTCAAGTACCCTTAATGTTTTCTGTGCCCATCCCTGTTCTCTGTATTTGTAAAACAGTGAGTGCCATCTCCTGCTATAAATTGTCAGAATATAAACAAGGGGAGGAATTTTGTGTCAAAGGGCACAATTAAAAGCATCAGAACCAAGTCTACCAAGAGAGATAATGTCTGTATTCATGCTTTGTAATGTAATGTAATACAACTGTAGCAGGTTTATTTTTAACTGGAATCATTTATGATTTTCCATCATAA
>JAUBNY010000014.1:1482351-1504742 GCA_032275445.1 Crypturellus soui | reverse complement strand
GATAGTTTCATTCCATGAGAATGCTGCTGTACATAAGGAAATGTTAGGGTTTTGATCTTTTATATTTCTCTGGCTATGATACAACATACAGTATGATGGGCTTCTCAGATTTTTGCACTACAAACACTGGGAAAATCTTTTATGTTCTCTTCAAGTCCATATCAGCCAAGACTTTCACCTACTCAAAAAAAATGCCTGGGGGATTTTTAATTCTGTGAATTTTTACAAAGATTACTCCTGCAAGAGCATGCTAGCTCTTGTCAATATTCTGTTGTGTTCATTATTATAAAACCCTGCCGACATTTGTTTTCTCAGCAGAGTGCATTGATACATTTATCTAGTACTCAAGGACCTATTGAAGTTTATCTATGCCCAGAGGAAAACGATGCTCTCAGTCCAATGAAAACCTATAGTCAGGACCACAATGGAAATATTTCCAAGACCATTTCCAAAGGTAAGTTTCTTTCTCTGCCACACTTAACAGCCTTTCTTTCTGCTTTCAGATGCCATTTTGAATTCATATACACACCTCTTATGTTTTGTCTTTATTTTTTCCTTGCAGCAAAAACCTGAGATTTTGTATGTTGGGGGAAAAACATATATTCCTTTTCACCAGTTGGCTAAAATAACTTTCAATAAGTAAATATTAGTAATTGAATAAACAGCAAAGATTTGTCTTGAAGCAAAGGCAGAAATCTGCAAATGTTGACATATGGAGCTGCTTGGTGTCTCTGCAGACATTTATTACATAGAAAGTCTTTGTCTTGAAGTATTTAGGATTGTAAGTTCCCATGAGGAAAGGGTATCATTCACCACACTTCTTTTTTTTCAGTAATTGTTTAAACCTTATAAAATAATAACTTATTGTAAAGCTAGTGGAAACAGCAACATTAGTGTTATTAGTATTTGTAACATATCGAAAACGGTTTAGAAATTATCTGAACTAGATTTTATTTAAATATTGCTTTGCGAAGGGTCCATTATACAGTAATTACCTTTTTTTTTTTTTTTCCATCAGTGCCTAACATTTCTAAAGGGATTAAATGTATCTCTGTATTTCCCTCCTTCCTCTCCTTACAGAAGTGGCTTCTGGTAACTCAGGACAAGGTGACTGCTCAGTGAATATGGCAACACTCTCTCCACTGGCTTCTCCAGCCAACCTTCTCCAGCAGACTGAGGACCAAATTCCCTCAAACTTTGAAGGACCATTTGTGAATTTGCTTCCTCCTCTGCTTCAGGAAGATTATTTGCTGAGTCTTGGGGATGAAGAAGGCATCAGTGACCTTTTTGATGCTTATGATTTAGAGAAGCTTCCTTCATTGGTAGATGAATTTATATACAGCTGATTCTCCTAAATGAGAATGTCCATATTTAAATCATGTTTTTATTAGAAATGGAACACCTGCCATCATTGAGTAGTCCCCTCCTTACTATAAAATAGCATTATTAAATAGTCCTGGCTCCTGAGCAGTGCTGATATTTTAATTAAATGCTCCCTAAGACACCATAAGAAAACAACCGAAGGCTTTTGCAAGAAAACCTCTTCCTTGACCCTGAGCTCCGGCGCCTGGTGAGTCAGCAAGTGCAAGTGGGTGACCATAAATGTTTTCTTTTTACACTCCCCCGTCTCTACTTACCCTGACAAGTGAGCTTATGGAGAAGGGCTCAATGAACTGGTTTAGTCATAAATAACAATTTTATAATAGTATTTCAGGCCGTGCCTTCTGCAGAGAATGCATGTCTTTCGAGTCTCACAACATGGATTGTACCTGCAGGAAACGTAAATATGAAGTAAAGTGGGAGTGTGAAATGGGATTCTTCAGCTATTTGTGGGAATGTTTAAATTGCTGTCATAATGCTCATTTTGAGCTGTGTATATGTCTCACTATGAGGTCAAATACTTACGTCCTTAAAAGCTTTTAATAAAAATACACTGTAAATGTAGTGTATATTGCAAATATTGAAAAGTATAATGTTCTGCCACTTCTCGTAGTAACCACAGATTTTTAAAAATGCTTGTGTAAGTGTGTGTGTGTGAAAGTAGTTTTTTTGTTTTTGTTTTTTTTTAACTAGGACGAAGATGCACAGTTCAATTTTACTGCCCCTAGTGTGCATTAGAACTGGTACATAAATTTTTGTGGTACTAAGTGGGGCTTTGTGCTAAGTGCCTACTAGAGATGCACTGTGGGTTTTTCCCTCCATGGAAAACACGCCAAGCTTTGTTTGTTGAATATATCATATTTATCTCAGTGGGTTTGCTTCCTCTGCTTACAGCTTTTTATAATTCTCCTCGCCAGCAAAATAGAACTAACTTTTTTTTTTCCAAAGTACATAACTGTAAGTACCACATCAACTGAATTGCATTTATTTTTTGAAAATCTTTGGTAGTATAGTATAGTACCAATATTTATTTTTTAAAAGTGAGAGGAATTCTAAGAAGTCTTAAATATTTTTTTTTTGAGTGTAAAGTATGTTGCCATGTTCTGGGCTAAATTAATGTATGTTGATTAGATGATGCCCATATAATCCTTTCGTTTGCATTACTGTTGTGCTTATCTGACATACTCGGAAAATTAGTACTATTTGTACTGTAGTAGAATATTATGTATGCAGGTTTTCTGGTACCATTGAGTTGCTGCTATAAAAGCTCACACATGAAATGGCAAGAAGTCACAGTACTAATAAAAAAACTGTATGACTGTGTGAGTTTTGGAATATAACAAATGTATAAAGGGCAACACATTAAGAACTGTTAAACAGTGTTAAGTGTGTGTTTATATGTACAAACGTGTGCATAGATCATTCAGCGGTTGTATTTAAGTTGATATATGTTCTTAACTCACACTTTAGTTATCTAGCAGTTTTGTACAATAGAATTAATTTGTAAACACTGCCAGAATATTTTCTAGCTCGTTTGTAATTTTTTAAGAGTTTTTTTAGATGTGGATCTGTAAATAAAATTGTAGTATTTAAAGTTTTAGTCTGTGGAAGAGGAAAGTAAAAGTTGTGTGAGCATGAAGATTTGTGAGACAAAGGGGCACTTTGTGGGGAAAGAGAAAATGAAGACTAATGGAGATCATGTTTTTGTACAAATTAAACACTTGTCCCAATGTGCGTGGGCAAAATACTAATCTAATTTAGCTTTGCATTGTATGCTAGTTGAAAAAAAAAACTCTGTAAAATACTGTAAAAAACCAACAAAAAAAAGCTTTTATGGTGAGTTTTGTAAATAGATTTATTAAAGGATGACCTGTTCTCTAGCTGTGATCTTACCACTTCAAATGGATGTAATTTGAATAAATTTTGTATGGTAATGAATCAATAAAAACATTTTTTTAAAGAGTTTAGATTTGTATACGGCTTTCAAAATTCTTGTTGTGCTTGGTGCCCAGAATACATCTTCTTGGAACCTTACTGTGAATCTTTTCACCGTTAGTGCTGCCCCCTCACTGCAGATCGTGTGTACTTCACTTCATTTTTTTCTTGGTCTTTTGGCAATGCGTTCAATGGCTTTAAAGCCAGAGTTAAATCAGTAAAAAAAAAAAAAAAAAAAAAAAGGCACATGTGAAGAGGCAGAGTGGGAGACCTAGAGGTGAGGATAGCAATGGTCTGCTTTCATTGATTCCTGTATGAATTATGAACTGACTTCTTGCAAAAATCATACTATTTTGGTTATTCTAGTATTAAAGGATGTAAAAGGAAATGGTGAGGATTGATTTAATGTTCTTACTGGACCTCCTGCTGTGTGTTTCAGTAGCATCACTGAAAACAAGGTCCATTTGCTTGTGAGTCGTCTACTCTAGATATGCACTTCTGAATCTATTCCCCCTTCCTGGTCTTGCTGTTGCATCTTCTCAATGGGAGAGGGCATTCAGGTGATAAAATCCCAGAAATCTGGCATTTTCTCTCATTATGCGCGTGACTGTACTCTTACCTTGAGCACATAGCAGTACTGAAAGGAATTTTACAGAGAAAATCTTCTGTTCTTCTATATTCTTGATAAAGAACAGAAGAGGGCTAGAGGACAGCTCTGAGCGTGGGGATCTCAGCGGAGATGACAACTCACGTCCTTCTGTCGCTGTTCCCTGCCCTGTTAGCAGTTTCTCTGTTCTACTGACTGCCATAAGCACTTCCTACTTAGCTCTAAGGTCCGCTGCTGCTTGACCTTTTTCTTGTCATTTTCTCTCTATCTCCCTCTTTCTGTACCTGCCTTGCGAACTTGAGATATGTCTAGTTCCAGGAGGAAAAACAGCCAGCTAACATATTTAGTTTAGTAAATGGAGTCCAGGTTGTTGATTATTCTGCTTCCCTGAACTACCGCAGAGTGCCTGGACTTCACCTAAGATGCTAATATTAATTTTAGGTAGGCTTTATCCTGGCCTATATTTGTTGCATTCCTTGGGTGCCAACAGATGCAAAATGGGTTCTGAGAAATGTGTCAAAGTAGGGCTGATTGGGCAGCTACACACTCCTTTACACTTGGAGATGATTTTATTCTGAGCTACTATTTATTATAGACTGAGGTTTTCAAATAAAAAATGGGCACAGGCTTCCTTAGCTGTTTCCTTTCCACTAGGATTTAGGTGAAATATTCTAAAGCAACTGAGGACGTGCTTTCAACTAACCATGAATTAAAAATGAAGGATTAAAAAAAAAAAATGTTTTCCTAGTAGTTTGTGAAGTTCTTAGCTCTGTACCTACTCCTGCAAAACCTCTAATGACTCAAGCTGGTAACCCAGCCTGCGGCTGGGGACTTTTGAGTTTAGCACCCCAGAAGCGGCCACTCCACAGCAAGAAGTGCGGTGCGCAGGCAGTTGGGAAGGGGTGTAATCTGAAGCTGTTTTTAGGGAGTTCAAGGCCTGCAACATGTACATTTTCCAGTCTACGGAAGACTGATATGCTGCGAGCGGCTGCCCCTTAGAGGCAGTTTCGCCAGGTGGATATGTACACGCTCTCTTCCTGCAGTCATTTGCCTCCCTTGCTACCTGCTGGGGCACTGCCAGCAGTCTGCGTGCAGCCTGGCTGGTTTCTATGAATATCCAACCAAAGAATTCGCCTTTGGGAGCTTCCAAAGCAGCTAAAGAGCGCTCCCATGCCGGGGCTACATCCTAGGCCTGAAGAGCGCTGTGCTGGCGCGAGGGTGCTTGATTCCTACAAATTCCTGGCAGGGGGACAAAGTGAGGCCGCTGCTGGATCACGCTGAAACTGATCAGCGTGCCCTATTTATTTATGTCACTGAGGACGGGACACTGGGTGCGCTGCTGTTATTGCTGCCCGGGAGCTGCTCCCTGCAGCCAGCGCCTTGGGAAAGCACACGCTGCAAATGCCAGAGGGGGATCTGGAGTCCGCCTGGCAGGTTGCGTGCATCTGCTCTTCAGTGGGCCACGAACCCACACGGGTGTCTGCCCGCTTTCGTTTAGCCGGGCGTTTGGCTCACCGAGGTGACTGCGCAGGGCCCGCGGAAGGGAGAAGCTTCCTTCGCGGACTGCAAGTGGAATCCTTGGGAAACCGAACACGGGAGACTGCAAAGAATAAGGAAAGGATCAGCCTGATGAGGTAGCAGTTAGAGTACACATATAGTTAGTAAAACACACATATTGCTATTTACTGGCGTACTAAGGACAACTTACACAGTATTATGAAAGCGGGTGTTTTAAATAGATTAATACAAATACTGTATCTTGTTTGTTTTTGCCCTTTTTATTTATTTATTTATTTATTTTAGAAAAGATGTTTCCTTCCAGTCTCTTCTGGACTAGAAATGCTGCAGAAGTACTAAATTGCACATCCCACTGTGTCTCACTCATTGTGACTCTGAAAAGAATTTGTGTGTTTAAATAAAGGCCAATCACAAATGCAAATCTATCTTAAGCTGTAACAACGATTCTTATCACGAGGCCAAGGTGATATTAATAGTGATCGGTCCTGCTTAGAATGATTTGTTCTTAATGACTGACTTAACCAAAGTGCTTGCTTCTTTCTTCCCCAATTTTCCTATTCAAATCTCTCCCATTACTTTGTTTTCATAGTTATCCTTTCTTTTGCCTATGAAATGTATCAGATAAGTGTGACACAAAAAAAAGGATCATTTTTAAGAAAAATGAGAGGAAGGGGGAATGATATGCAGAGGCAGAAGTTGGCAAGTTTTATCTGCTTGTAGACCAGTATTTTGGAATATACTCTGGGCTTCCATTCACTTTCTCCCTTGCTCAAGGGGGACTAGACTATCTAAAAAATAAAATATTAATCCCCAAACTCCTCCTAAAGAGACTAGCTTATTGTTCAAAATGGAATTACAAGAAATAGGGGTCTGAAGTAGGCTACTCCAAAATGAATAAATATGTAAAAGGTGCCATATAAGTTATCTTTTGAGGTAAACTGCTGAGATAAACTGTATATATTAAAAGCAAAACAATAACACTGTGCTCATCCTTTGTATCACTTTGTCTACAAGGAAACTACACACTTAACAATATGGTTGCTTTGACCCCTAACCTTAGCCAGCCAAATTTAAACACTCAGACCAACAGCTTCCAAAATAATTAACCAGAAAAGCTGCTATTCGCTCAGCATTTGATAAAATCAATGCTGGAAACGTTAGTCATCCAAGGTTAAATATTTTGACCAATGTCCTCCAAAATGATTAACCTGAAAAGTTGTTACTACTTCTGTATTTCCAGACAAAGAAATGAATGGGGAAAAAATAAAACAAAATTCAAAAAGCCACAACCACCAAGCCGCAAACCATCACTTTGTGGGCACGACAGGAATGAATATGTCACCATTTCCTTGGATCAGACCCGGATCCATCTGTTACACCTGAGAACAGCGGCCCGCGGCGGGGGCTGCCTTTGCACCTCAGCAGGTGCCCAGGAGCCCGGGCCATTCCCATTTCCCAGATGTCCCCGCGCTCCCAGGGACGGAATTCTGCTGTTTCCCACTCCGCCTCGTGGCACCGGTCCTTCCAGGGCACCAAAGCAGGGCGAACACCCCGTTACGGGCAAATCCAGCCCTCCTGCCCCTGGCAACGTTTGTGGAGTTTTATAGGAAACAGGTGTACAACGCGGCGAGCGCTGCTCACACAGCGGTGGGGATTCAAGCACCGGCACTGCCAAACCCACCGGGTTTGGTGTTTCTAAACACGTCATTTAAACTCTCATTTCTGATTATTTACAGTTACTTCAAACACTCCGCCCGCGCCGCCCTGGTCTTCTTTGCCGCGGGCGCTTGACGCGCTGCGCCCCACGCCCTCCGCCGAATAATTTTGTCCTCTCCGCGGCACCGTCGTTGACGCGCTGCTGCGCGCGTGCGCGCGCGGCGCGGGGCGGGTGCGGCCATGATGGCGGGACGCGGCTGAGGTGAGCGCGGGCGGGATTCTCTCTTCCTTCTCCTTCCTTCTCCTATTCCTCCTCTTTCTCCTCCTTTCCGTGCGGGGCCTCGCGCCCTTCGGCGCCGCCGAGGGCCCCTCGCGCCTCCCCCGGCGGCGGTGACGGCCCGGGCGCCCTGCGGGCCTGCGCGGGAGCGGAGCAGGGCCGGGCCGTCGCGGGGCCTTCTCGCGCCCTCCTGAGCGGGAGGGTTTCGCTTTAGCGCCGGCGTTTTCCTCCTCTGCGCTGTGAGGCTGGAGGTTGTTGCGCGGGGCTCCCTCCGCGTGGGAGCCTTCTCCGGGGGAAGCGGTGCCCTCTTGCTCGGCGTGAGGAGGCCAAGGAGAGAGGGGTGGCTCAGCCTGGGGCGCGGAGCATTGTCTTCCTATGGAGACATCGTCAGTGCTTTTAATTTACCAAAATACTTTTTTATTAATTTAATTAGGAGCATGAAGTTCTGTGGGCAAGAGCTTGGCAGCATAAATGCAGTAAATGAGTTAACTGAACTTGCCCTTTGCCTCTCCTCTTTCAGTCCAGGTACTTCAGTCAGAGTATGTACTGGAGTCTGTGTGTGCCTGCTGGTGAAGATGAGATCTCATGTATAACTTTTTATATGCAGTATCTCTGTGTTACATCTTCTAAGAAGAGTTTATGGTGTTTGTAGAAAATATTTTGAAAATTTAGGAAGTTCTTACTGTTACTCAGGCTTTTCAAGAAAACAAAGCCTAGGTAGTTGTTTTCTCAGTTGTATTGTCAGTCATTCTCATTCCATTCCTTGTAAAATCCTGCTGGAAGATTTTGAAATCTGGAAGAAGAGAAATCTCAAATAATTTAAATTAAAAAAAATAAAAGGGGGAAAAACGTGACTGTTAAGGAAGGAAACTCAGTCTATCTGCTCAGGAATGGATAGGGAAAATTTGGCTAGTGTTCAACCTTGCCAGCAAGTCACCGTATCTACAGCATCGTCTGGTTGTATGCAGGCCAAAGTAGAAAACTGAGATTTCTGCAAAAGAATCGAGAACACTTGTAGGACAGTCTGTCTGCTAGTTCTATTTGTTCATGCCATGTTTTCTTTTTCCAGTGTCATTGTCTGAGAAGATTTAAGTCACTCATTAAAAGGTATGGCTTCTGATTTGTGCTTTTTCTTTTATGGGGCACTGCAATCAATTAGCTTGCCTATTTTGCTATCTGTTTCATTATATCAGACATGTTTCTAAAAAAAAAAACAGAACAATAAAACCACCAGGTAAAACCTCGCTTAGATTGCAGAGCCAGTTTGTATGTCATTTTTCATGCTGTGAACCAGTTAGAAAAAAATGAGATCTTAATTCAGAAATTTGGAATTCCAGATTCTTTAGTTAGTGAGGTATCCCTGCTGCTGTTCTTTCCTTTTTTATTTCCCTTTCTACCTGCTTTCCCTCCCTTTTTTTCCCCTCTCTCACTTATATATACTTGTACTGTAATATAGTCTCTTATTTTACCAAGGTACAATGCTAGTGCAAATTATGTTATATGATGGATTGTTTTGCTGCTGTGGGGATCAGCTACCCAGCAAATTTATTTAGGGAGTGCAATGTTGGAAATAGTTCAGTTAAATGAGCCTTGAGTGAGGACTGACAGTGTGCATGGTTGACTGAAATTGAAAAATGACTCTCTGTATGCCCAGAAATGAAAATTATTGTGAATTTTCAGATGTAAAACAGACTATATCTTAGAGAAAATAGTCTTTAAACAGAAATGTTTATTTCAAGTCCTTCTTAAAACAGTTTTGCTTGTTTTAAAAGTCAAATAAGACTTTTTAAAGTCTTAAATATGAGAATCAAAGAAATTCAATGATAAGGCTGCTATCTGTCAAAATTAAGTTGTCTTACTCCTCAATGTGTGTCATATATTATGTACTCCCTCAAATCAATTAAATATAGCACTCAAATTCTTACTCTATATTGTTTTTACCACAGCTGAAGCCTTTATAGTCATACCCTCCCCACCACACTTTTTTTCTTTGAGGGTTATTTTGCTAGTTAAACTTCTGTCCTGGAAAGCATTCTTTCTTATAGCTCAAAGTAATAGCTGATTCCTTCAGCTAAATGCCTGTTTTTAATGACAAATGTAACACAAAAGACTCAGTAACATTAAATCATTGAATTTCTGAACTGTTGTAGTTCTTCTGTCTGGGATTTTTTGTCCCTATACTTCCACAGTAGCTACTTATTCCAATAGTCCAGCTTCTTTATGGCTAGACTTCCCACAGCTTTCTTTGTTCATTCTTTGCTATGTTTTGTTTTGAAGGATCCCAAGTTTTTTTTTATTTAGAAGAAAACTAAATACTTAAGTATTTTTATGTCAAAAACACCTGATTTGTCATATCATTTTATAGTTTTATATTTATATATATACAAACATAATATATATACATTTTATATATATACATTTGTTGTCTGAAGTCTTATGTAGACATATATTTTGCAAAATTGTTAGAGGCATTCATACTGGAGGAATGAGCATGTGTTTGACTTCTTGCATTTTTAAATATTTCAAGTGCAACATATACATTTATCTTGTAGGCCAGCAGCATGAATCGACTAGGTATGACACTTGAAGAAATTAAGATCCTATTTATTTTGTTCTTCATATTAAGCTGGAATAATAGTGTATTTTTTTCTCTTTAAACTTAGAGAAATGTTTTTGAATGATTTTTCAAGTAAATTCTTTTTTTACCCTGAGCTATGTTCTAATGCAAGCTTGCAATGACGTGTGTTGGGGTGCATACACCTGTGGGGCTGTGCAGGGGGTGCGTGTCTGAAAGGGGTTTGTGTGGTGGGTTGTGTGTGTGTTTTGGTGTGTACGGGGTGTGTGTATGAATGGGTAAGTGTGTCGGGGTGCATGGTTGTCAGTGTCTGGGTGTGCAGGGGGATGTGTGAGTGCCTGTGTGTTTGGGTGAGGAGAGTGTGTTATAGGTGCCTTGCTATGTAAAGGTGGGCTAGGGGTGTGAGAAAGCCATGGGTATGTGTAGGTGGGAGTGTAGGGGCAGGTGGGGCTGTGGGTTGTTGTATGGGGCTAGTGTGCTCGCATGTTTGTGACTGGGGGCATGTGTGTGGAATGAGAGTTTGCAAGAGGCTGCCCGTGCTTCTTGTGGGAGTGTGCCTGTGAGGGGGTAGGTGTGTACGTGCATCCTGTATGTGTGTGTGCATATGTGTGTGTGTGTGTGTATATATATATATATATATATATATATGTGTACGTGGCTGGGTAGGGGTGTAGCGCAGTGTGAATTTGAGTGTCTGTGTATAAAGGTATGTGGGCCTGTGATTGAGAGTGTGCAGGGGATGAGTGTTTAGGGGCTAAGTTGGGGATGTGGATGCTGTGTATATCTGTGCACGTAGGGGTGGTTGTGGCGGAGTGGGGGTCTGTATGTAGTTGTGCGTGGGTTGTCTATGTGAGTTGTCTATGCTGGGGTGTATATGTGTGAGTATAAAGGTAAATCTTTTTACAGATGAGGAAAAATAAATCAAAGTTTCTACTTGTCCTCGTTAGGAAAGCAGAATTGTGTTTGAATGTTCTTCTTGTATGGTACATTAGCTAGATGGCAATGTCATCTAGATATAGTCATTTAATATTTTGTACCCAAGTATACAAATTCTGATTTTGCTGTCCTGGTGGATGAAATAACACCAAGACAAGTCCTGTGGCGTCAGAATTCCAGGAATAGTATATTTTGTATTCATATGGGCTTTGGCACAGTGACCTCCTCTGTATCTGTTTCAGGCATATAGATAAAAAAGCTGTGCAGTCTCCAGTGTGGGCTCTTGAATGCTCTATTTCCCATTCTTCCCCTGGAATGTAATTGGTGGTATATCTATCACATAACCCAAACTTACTATTTTGGTATAATGCCTTGTAAGATTAAAAAAGACTTGTATCTTCAGTGTGTTGTGCCAGAGAAGCTGCAGGATCTCTCCATCAGAGGATGGCAAGATGCAGATGAGCTGAAAAAAATCTACAGGGTTTGTAGCTCTCTATGTGTGTTTGAGGGATCTTAGGGAAAGGGAGACTATTAGGAAGTAGTCTAGACAGTTGTATGTCTTTATATGCTGAATGTGCCTCCTGTCTATGATGTATTGCAGGTATATGGAGAAATGTGCTTGATTCTGAATTATATCTGATTATTCCAGTGCTTGCTAACATCAGTCTTTTCTAATGCTTCTTCAGGATGCCTGCTGCCTGTGAGTCAGTGCTTGAAGATATTGAGGATATTGTGTCTGCACAAGACTTGAAACCACATGAGCGACAGTCTGTGAGAAAGAATATTTTTCCAAAAGTGCGAAAACGCAGCTCACACAAAAATATTCATGCAGATGATGATCCTCCAAGTGACAGGTAAATTCTTCCATCAGTCTTTTCTTGCTTTCCTTCTCAAATCTCTTGTGTGCTATCAGCTTCTAAAAGTAAGGTGGAGCTTCTTATTACCTCATAGTGTAAAATCTGAAAGAAGTTAAAAATTGCTGTTTTGAAAATGTAGTGGTGACTGAGCAATAAAAATAATAAAAAAGTTCTAGACAAACATTTTGTCAACATCAGTTGTGATTGATATTGATTAATGAAGTAATCAGATTGGAAAAATAACTCCCGTTACTTTTAAGAGAAATCTCGTAAGTGTAAAGCCCTTAGGAAAAAATTGTATGCTTCATCTTTAGTAGCTAAGTGGAAGCTGAGCTCTTCAAAGTCAAATCACAAAGTGCCTTTTTGGAGGTGTGGAATGAGAAATAAAAATAAAATTCTGAGAATGAGGATATTGATGCCAGTCCTTCAGTACTTATTGAGACAATTTTATATTGAGAAGTCCTTTTTTCCCCCCCTTTCCTCTGGGAAGAGAGGGGATCCAGGAAGTAATGAAGTCTGTTAGTATTAAAATTGAAGTCTTAGAATGAACCTTGTACCCACTTGAAGTGATACAAAGTATCTATTCTCGCTACATTCAAGTTTCCAATGCAACATAGTTTGAAGTTTCATTGATATTTTTAAAAGAGATTTTATATGTGCAAAAAAATTCTGCATTATGAAGTCTCCATAGTATTATTTTTGTTGGAACTGTGACTCCCCATAAAACAGACCCTAAACGCATTGGCTGTTTTTTAGCAGTTTCTTCCCTAAAGAAAAACGCACTGGATGTGTGTTATTTAGGCAAGAGAAGATCTAAATGTTGCATGTTTACGCACATCTGTTTAACAGTCCTCTGTCAACGGATTTTTATTTCTGACTATGGCAAATATCCTTTTAAACAAAAAACAGTTGGACAAGACAAAAAAAAAATTGCCAGCTTTGGCATTCTTTTACTGGCATATTTAGCTCACTGGCATGGTTATTCAGGAAGTTTCAATGGGAGTTTCTTGTCAAATACTTTTTTTTTTTTTGGAGGGGGGGGAGGAGCTGTTTTTTCCAACAGTTCTGTCCTCTAGCTCAGTGGTACAAATCTGCTGTGCTGCCTCTGTAGCCCGACCATGTGGACTTTCAGGTGTTGCTGCCATTGCTGACTGGCTTTTGTTAAGGATTTATAACATATGCTTGTAAGAAAGGAGCAGTGGGAGCACTGAAGGAATGCAAAAATATCAGAAGATTTTGCTTTAGCTTTGACTTTGACACTGTTTTTGCAGATAGCCTTGCCTCAGTGTAGTTGCATGAAAGTCATTTATTAATGATAACTATAATTTTCTGAAAAGTAGAGTTTTAGTTTTTATATATATATGTGTGTGTGTGTGTGTGTGTATATAATTACAGTACTGAGTCTTTTCTTACTCCGCTGTCATTGTACCTTCCTTGTATCTTCCCCTTCTAAAGCTTTTTTTTTTTTTTTTTTTTAACTCACTATATTAAATCACAAATTGGCATCTTATCTAGCTCTTTTGGGATTATTACTGTTTGTATTGATTATTATATTTCTGGAGAATTACAGTTAATTGGGTTTGTCCAGTGGGTATAGAGGACAAGCTTGTTTGTCTTTCATTTGCCTTCTTAATTCATTTTACCCAACAGCATTATTCCTGGTGCTCAGAAAATCTGGATTCGTACGTGGGGATGTTCTCACAATAATTCAGATGGTGAATATATGGCTGGACAGCTAGCTGCCTATGGATACAAAATTACAGGTAAAAATATCAACTAAGTTGCATAATTCAGTTCTATTGGAGGAATGTTCAGAACTGTCAAGCTTTCATAATTTTTTTTTAATACTCGGAGTTGCATTTTGTTAAATCCTCATTCAATCTCTTTCTCTGCATGTTAGTTTAGTCTAAACAGAAAATATTTTCACAAGTTATTTAGAAAGTATATGGACAAAAACCCTGATGTACTTCTGGTCTAAGACATCCAGTTGATACCTATGGATAAACTTAATCAGTTCCAGTATGACTTCTTAAATTGAAGTGAATTCTAATGCATTTCTAAAAGCTAAGCTAAACTTGTATTTTATTTGGGTCTTTTGCATCTTTTGACAATTTGAATCATTAGGAAATGCTTGACTTATTTTTTAAATTTTACAAACACCAGAGAAAACACATTTGCTCTGGAATCTTCAAAGGCAAGTTTTAAAATGAGCATTTGCATGTGTTTCTCTTTTAAAATCCATATTCCGGAAACATCTTCCAGACACTACCATCTGTAGTATTAAGAAAATGGCTTGCAGCAAATCAGAATGTTGCAGGAGGGGATGATGTGGTTGATGAACTTTGGGAATGTTATTTGTTTCCCTCTTATTTTTTTTTATTTTTTTATTTTTATTTTTTTACTGAGCTGACCGTCACTCTGTGATATGTAAATGAGGATCTCTTCTTCAGGAACAAAAAGACAACCTTGTTTCTTACCAAATTTTGCTGCTGCTTTGACAACTTAAGACCCAAAAAGAGAGTCCTGTTCCATCTTCACTGAAGAAAAATGGTATCCTGTCACCATCCTGTATTATGATCCTTCTGATTTGAGATTAAGGAAGTGTTTTTCTGGGACTAATTAGAATGCTAGTTTAGAAGATGGTTGGTTTTGGAACAATTACGTTCTCCTGGTGGGACAATCACCTAATAGGTATTATGTAGAATGCGGTGCCTGTGGTGGGACTTCTGCATGTTGAACTTAACTGGAATGTTTGAGAGAGTGAAGGCAGAAACTATCTGGCATGTGCGCTTGTCAATGGAACCCGAGTGGATAGAGAAGGAAGTGTTTTGTTATTTAATGCAGCTTATGCTGCTGGAGCAGAGTTGAATCACTCCGCTTGACTAGCTCATTTGTTTTTGAAGGGATGGTGAGTATGGTGGAGATGGAATAGTATAGAATTGTATCGTATGGATTCCAAGGAGCTGCAAATAGTATTTCTCCTTTTATACAAAGAGTTTAAAATGTTTCTCTTCCTTCAACCTTTCTCCTGTCACCCCAACAAAGAAAAAGACTTCGCATTATGCTGGTCATGTTATTTTTTTTCTGAATGCAAAAAATATTGAAAGAAAAGCTGTGTATAGAAAACTGCAAACTCAAATTCATGACATAATTTGACAGGGAATTATTATCTGAATATCCTTGTACATCTTATGACTATCAGAATCTAAATATAAATCTAATTTTATTTATTACTTTAAGGTTTTGTGTCTTGTGTTTAAATTTGCTGCCTGCTTTAAGGAAAGAATATGAAGTTGTCTTTTCTGATGCTGTTTTCCCTAGAAATGTTTTGTTCTTGAATTTATAAAATGTTATTTTTCCTTGAAGAATTTTAATGTCATCCTTCAGCAGCAGCATCCCATTTTCCTTTTGCTGCAGTTATTTTTTCTGTATTTTTCTAAAAACTATTTCGTCTAGAAATGAGATGTTGAATTGTTTGAGGATTGAACCATTTTAGAGGAGCAGGGGGATGTTTGAATTGCTGGTTTAAGTCTGAAGTAGGTAGGCTGTCAGTGCAGGCAAGTAGAGTGGTAGTCCAGAAATGCTTGTTTATGGTGGCTATTTCTGTAAGGCTACAATTGAGTTACTACTTTACCTTGTTATGGCTGTCTTGGAGTAAGGCTCATAGTGTTCCAGAAACTGCTTGTATCTTTGCCTGCTTGTCAGGCTTTAGCTGTCTGTTCTGCTCTGTTAGAATTTGCCTGGGAGGATTGCAGGAAGGATGGAGAAGGGAGAAATTCCCTTATTTATTTTTTTTGTACCTGCTCTTATTTCAAAATTATTTATGGCTTTGAAACGGAAATAGATCCATATGTAGCATCTCAGTATGCAAACTAAAAACTGAATAGAAGTTGCTGCAACTGGGACAAGAATACCTCAAGAGTAAATTCTGGAAGTATTATGTGAAGATTGAATGCAGTGTGCTGGTCATTACTAAACTGATCTCTGATTTAGCCTCTCTGTATTTATATGTGTGTGTATGTGTGTTTTATTTTATGTCTATAGCATGCATAGTATACTGTAAAGTGGTAAGCCAAAAGCTACTCCGTTTAGTTTTTCTTTTATTAAATTAGGAAGCTCTTTGTTAAACTGACATATTTAAGGCTGACATTTAATTGTACTTGTGTTCAAAAGAACAACAACAAAAAAAGCCAAACATCTTGACTGAAGTATATTTTCAAGAATTCTCCTTAATGTTCTTTTTCATCTTCATAGGCTGTTAATGAAGCTGGAACAGATTTCAAGTATTGCAAGTATAATAGCTGTCTGTGAGAAAGTGAGGCAGTGAAGAGAGCAATTGCCTTTGCTGAAAATAGTGATGCTTCAGGTGACAAATCTGTAAGAAACAGTATCTGCTCCATTACTCTTTGGATTACTGGTAACTTCCCTCAGGGTTTGATACTAAAACTGATGCTGTTAATAGAGCTGTGTCATGTTTCTCAGCTAGTTATGCTCATCTGGAGAAAGTGGTTGATAGGCTGGAAACTTAGTGCTGCTGTTTTGAGGGACCCCCAGCAGGCTGGGCAGCAGAACTAACAGATCACAGGATATTCAGTAAAAATGAATGCAAAAGGCTGCATCTGGGATGGAATAACCCTGTGTGGTGGCAAGCTAGCCGGAAAGCATTTTTTCCAGAAAAAGACCTGTGCAGGTAAGCACAAAGTTGAACATGAGTCAGCAGTGTGCCCTTTCAGCAAAGGTAACTGCATCCGGGGCTCTGTTAGCAACAAAATGGCCAGCAGGTGCTGGGAAGTGATTCCTTTGATTTGATCCTTGCGAGACCACATCTGGAGTGCTGCAGCCAGCACATCAGCCCGCATCTGCTTCTGGTTTCCCCAGGAAAGGAAAGGCACTTGTCTGCTGGAGTGAGCCCAGTGGAGGGGAGCACCAGAGTGCTTAGGGAAGTGGAGCCCATTGAACATAAGGAGACAGAAAGAAGTGGATTTCTTCTTCCTTAAGAGAAGCCTAATGATATATCCTAGCTACAGATAGCAATGCCTGATGGGAGGATATGGAGAAAATGAAGTTAATTCCTTTCCAAGGTGCACAGTGAGACAAGACAACTGACTTCTGGTTTTGTGGAAGTGACAGTTAGGATTTCAGCATTTGGTGCGTAACATCTGCCTTCAACTGTCCTTCCTATAATAGAGGAGATGCCAATATAGCATATTTCCCAGCATTTCTCTGTACTATCCTTTCTTAATGGAGCATATTAGTTCTGCTTTCTTCTTTTTTTTAAATAAAATGTAGCTAGACTGTTAAGATGAAGAGATTTAGCCTGTCACTGTCCTGTACAGGGAAGATGTTATTCAGTAGTAGTAGTAGTAATAATAATAAATATTGCTTAACATAATCCACATATGCAAACATGTCTTTAGTATTTACTTGTACTCGATAATATAGTATACAGATCTTTACCTCTAAGAAAGATAAAAATGTTTTCTTATGTAGATCTCTTTCTGATTTTATTTTATTTATTTTATTGTTTGGAATTTTTTGATACATAACTTACACAATAGGCCTTGCATGTACATAAGCATATGTAGCTCATTACAGGCTTTGATTGAGCCCAGATAGGAAATTATTAACCATGGGCGAGGGGGTGAAACCACTGGACTGAGTAATTTTTGGCACAAGTTTCCTTGTGCAAACTCTCCACAGCTGAATTTTTCAGCAGTTCTTGCAGACAGAATTTGTAGGTCGTGTCTTAAAGGACAGGTCTTGAAATTGAGCTTCATTATGTTGAACCACAGAAAAGATATGCAAATTAAAAAAAATGCCTTTTAAGATTTGATTTTGAAGAGTCAATGACTCAGTTTATTGATGTAATTTGTATTAGTTCAGTGCAAAAGGGCTAGAAATTTGGGAAAATATTCAGTAAGGAGACAGTAATATATCATTGATGTCAGTGTCTTGTAGAGTTATTATTTAAAATAAAGAAGTATGTCTTGATTAGCATATGTTCCCTGTCTGTCCCTGAGCTTTTGAGTTAATGTTTGTTGAATAAATTTGCTGAAATAAACTGTCTTCTGGGATACAAAATGTGACCTTTACTTGCAATTTTTGCTTCTTTGTAAAGGAAGATGGTCAAGCGGTGTCTCTAGTGCCTTTGAGTTGCACGAGTTGAAGAGTTGCAAGCATGAGGAAGAAAAGCAGTATCAGATAGACCTCTCTTGCTAAATGGAAGTTGCACTAGCACAACTTGCTTCATAAGTTGACTTGATTCAAACTGGTGAAATCATTGATACAGTGATGTCTTCTGATTATAGAAATAATAAATTTCTATGAAATGTTGCAAAAGTCTTGTTCCAGTACTACTACTTTCCCTTCTTTGTTGCCTGGATTCTGTTCTGTTTTCGTCTGGAAATTTGCTCAGGAGTTACAGAAGTTTTCTTGGTAATTTCATCTGTTTAGAAAATGTCCTTGTTTTGCAAACACTCTGTTGGAGCAGTGGGCAGTGACTCTATTGACACATGAAAACTATGGATTGTGCTATTATTTTTTATTTTTTTTTTCCACAGCAGAGCACGAACTCTGTCACAGAGAGACAGTGTAAATCTTAAAAATGTCTATCACAGTGTATATCTTAAATATGCAGTTCCTTTATGTTAGTGTGATCTATACGGAGCTGTGCGGATGTTCCAGGCAGAGAGGGCACACAGCAGGAGCCTAGTACTTTCTCATGTTCAGGAAAAACAGTTGCTAGTGTCTTCATGGGTCCTGCTGCTGGTTTTGGTTCCTTGGCAGCATGACCTGTATCACATCTAGCAAAACCTAGAGCATATCTATAGTTTAGAAAAGCCCGCAAACCCACCAGCATGCTGCCTGTGAGCTAGACCCTAAAGGAAGAAACCCTTATGATGCAGACAACTTACGCCTCATGAAGAGGAGCTGGGAGACTCTCAAGATTTGGAGCCAGGCGTTTGTGGAGGAAGGGCATTTTGTGGATGTGTCACTTCCCAGTACTTCTCTGAAAACTGCAACTGAGCATGCGGAGGCAGACATGGAAGGACCTGCCTTCTGGAGCCGATGCTCTTAACAGCATTTTTTGGCATCAGTAGTGATTTTATGCAATGGGTTTTTGACCTTATGAATTAATTTTGAAGGATCAGGGGGTTTGGCATGTTTGCTATCTTGTGATCATGGCTTTTTGGCTTGAGGTGGTTCAGGTCCAAAGCATTCCTTCCTGTTTGCTGAAAAGCAAATCAATAAAATAATTATTTATGTGCTACAAATACTAGAAGAGTTCTGAAGAAGAAGCAAGAACTGATATTAATATACATTCAGTAAAACTAAAAGAGTAACTGCTTATCCAGACTATGTTCATTTTGAGCATGGAACATTTTTCCTCCTATATCTTGGGACTCCTGCAGCAAAAAGGAGTGGGGTGGTTTGGTGGATAATTCAGTGGGTAACCTAGGTGACTACAGTTCCTTAACTCTACTTGCGCCATTTCAGGGGGAACTTTGTCAAGGCATCCTTCTCATGATCTAACACAGTTTGTCTGAAAGTTTGTTGGATGGAAGGGTGGCCTATTTTCCATGCATTCCTTCCTGTGCATCAAGTGCATTAAGGAATTTGCTTCATTTTGCTTCATTTCGCGGATTTAGCTACTTGTTGGCAGAACTTGTTTGGTTCTATCTGCCAATTTCTGTTGAAACTTAATGTTTATAGGTCATCTTATATGTTTTACAGCTCTGAAATTCACTGTGTAGACAATTTCTGTATTTTCTAAGAGCAAGTCTGAAGTAGTATTTAGAGATGCTATTAAATAAAAAAATCTTGAGTTTTTTTTTTCTCTTGCTTGCTAAATGTTGAATTAGTTGTCAGGTTTACTTGCTAGTTCATATCGCTGGGCTATTCTTAAGACTGGCCCTCCAGCTGCTGCAACACTGAGCACCTGTGGAAGAAAGAAGGAAAAAGACAAGGAAGAGCAAATTTTCTCACCTGCCGAAGAACCAGTGTTGAAGATGTAAAACGAAGTAGAGAGTTGCCTCTGTGAGGTGGCAGGTGAGACACCACTATTTAGTATGGCTTGGAGCATGGAAGGGTTGTTTTAAAAGAACTTTCTTGTTGCATAGTAGGTTTTTTTTTTTTTTAATTCTTAGATTTTGATTTTTTTTCTTCATTGTCTGTCCTAAGATAGAGAATCCCTTCTTGAAGAGGATATTGTATTCTGTCCTTTTGTTAACTTAAAATAAACTCTGTGGTGTGTGTACTCCTTCATGAGGTTGCATTTTGATTGTGGCTTCAGCTGGTTCCTGGTGTATGCTTTCAGTCGATCAGAATCACAAGATCGTCTTTCCCTTTTTCCCTCTGCAGCCCGCTTGTAACAGATTAGTACACAAGAATTACATATGAAGACCTGTAGCAATTACTGTGGAGTTTGTGTTGTGTGAGCCATCCTCACCATACGGCATTTTTAGTATTCTCCTCTTACGCCAAGAGAGGAATCTTTATTGGCTGCTCGTTAAGTGCTTGATAAGCAACTTGATCAGTAGGAGAGTTCAGGTTAACTCTTAACTTTTAGATTCATATTTTTTCAGATGGTTGGAGTTGTGGACCCATGTGGGAAAAATGTGTATTTTTCCCCTAAAAAAGTTGCAAACAGTCTGAATAACCCAAATTACATTCCTAGAGATGAGAACCACTTCTGTTGCTGTTGACAACACTGCAGTTATAAAACTGACCCTGTGAACCAGCTAAGCAGTGGAGAAAAGGGGAGCCAAGAGGTAAATCCTCTCTTGTGTCATCTCTCTGCAGAAGAATCTCCTGCTGTTCCTTATGTGTAGAGTCCGAGTCCTGCATAACTTGGCATCTTACACCTGCCTCACCACTTCTGTAAGAGATACCTTTTGCAGATTCAAACTGACTGCCAATCTGAAGTTTAAAGCACTTGATCTTTTGATGCTGAAAGGGGTAGTAATTATCTGGTTTTGGTATCCATGATGTTGAAGCTCTCTTCTCTCTCTCAGTTCCAGCAATATGGTCTCCTGCCTTCAGAAGCTCTGGGTTACTCCTCCTTGTCACAGATTTACTTTGGGTGGTTCTTTGTTGTGCTTGGGCCTGAAAACCCTGTTGTTTGGTGCTGTGTGCAGTGCTCTGTGAGTACCTGGGCTGCCCTTTTGTGGGGGGACTGGAGGAGTAGGGGCAGAGGTCCTGTTTGCATTTTTCAGTTACTTCATTTCTGCTGATGTAATTGTTATAGGTTCTCCTCCTTGCAAGCAGCCTCTTCCAAGGAGAAGAATGAACCCTGACCACGTGGTCAGAATTAGAAGTTTTCATGGTGAGGTGGTGGAGACATTGAGGAGAGATGATAGAAAGGAATATAGAGAAAAGAAATACAAGATGAAGATCCTGGGATGGGGCCGAGGGGATTACAGATGTGTAGAGACTCAGGATCACAGTTCCTTGGAAGGAACACAGATACTCTTGAGTGCAGGGAAAAGTGTGTTGTAAGATGGCGAGTAGGATGGTGAGTCTGGGCTTGTCCAAGTGCATTTTTTCAGTGTGGAGTATCTCTTGTTGATGCAACATCATTTTGTGAATCTGCTCTTCATCAGTATTTTTCCCTCAGTCTCTGTAGGCTAATGTGTAGCTGTGCTTTTGACAGCTGTGTATTACTGATCCTGTATTTCCTAAGCCTTTCTAGGACGTGTGAGGCTACCGTTTTGTTAGGGAGCACCTCTGGCATCAAGTGCAGTGCAAGATACACTGCCTTTTTGCAACGAGTTTTTCCTACTCCGGTCTCCTCACCATCAGCGTCTTACTCCCATTAAGCAAGTTTGTAGCTTTGAACGTTTTTTGTCCGTGTTGTTACAGGTTCTCAAACTGGGAAATATTTTTGTGTGTTCATTGGGAAGTAGAAAAAAATGACCTGTTTTTCTCATAACAGCTTCCTGTATTGCTGCCCTCTAGCTCAGTCGTTGGATAAGCGTGTGTTGTTTTCCTTATCCCAGAAAAATGCTTGTTCTGCATTCCACCTAAATTGAACTTATTTTTTTCTTTTTTCTTAGTGTTTGTTTCTTTCTCAGTCACGTAGAGCTGGAATCTGAAAGTTGAAAAGAGACCTAAAATGCTGATATGCTCAGTATAATTATTTACACTTGATTATAGGTAAATTTTAGCATGCGTACATGTTTAGGGTTAATTCTCTTATTGGCAAAGCAATTGGCTACAGACTGTTGGTGCAACAGGATTTATTTCTAGCAGGGCTGAACTTCTTATAATACAGAAGGAATTTGGAAAGGATTCAACCTTGAAAAGTAAACTTCAGTTTCTGGTAACTTGCATCCTTGTATCTGGAAAGTTTCCCCCTTGTAAATAGGTAAGCAATCAGTAAATGAAACAGAAGCGAGTTGTAGTTGTACAACAGTGTAGTTGTACAGGTAATGCAGAGCTTGGTAGAGGGTGGTAGTGCCATGTATCTCATGACTCCATACATAAGTTTTAATTTATAGTAGGCTTAAAAAAGCTAGTGTGAGCCAAATTTTTTTATGACTTAAAGATATTCTTTATACTGTATTTTCAAAGAATTGGAAGCAAAATCATACTTTGACAACAGTATTTGTAGGAGCATCTGACAAAGACTTGCTTTTTTAGTTATTGGTG
>JAUBNY010000014.1:1451516-1482251 GCA_032275445.1 Crypturellus soui | reverse complement strand
TAAATGTTTTCCATAGGTTCTTGCTAAACTTGATTACAGTTTCATTTCCTAGCAAGGATGAAGTTTAGCTGTGAGTTCCTTATTTTTAAGAAATTGCGCATTAGTGCAAAGTTTTATGAGTTTACTGTGAACAGTAAACTGTGCAAATCTAGAGCGAAGGCACCTTCAGTAAGCATGGGATTGTGTTCCCTGGTAGTCGCAGCACGAGGCCCTGGCCGCAGGTCACTCCTGCTTTTTGTTACTTGAGGTAGGCCGGGCAGGTAGCTCGCAGCCTGTTGCTAGTAGGGATTGCAAACAGAGCACTGCATCTCTGTGGGAATGTTGTTGTACACTGTCCTGCTGAATATTTTCTACCATCTTAGACAGATTCTCTCCTCTTTATGCGTACTTTCTGCCCTTTCTTAGGATGCAGCGTGTATAAACCCTTTCTCAAGGCCTGGCTGGCATGGAATAACATCAGACATATCCTTTTGATTTCTTATTATCACAGTATTTTGCTCTTCTGCAGTAGTCGCATAATAAAAATTAAAGACATGGTGGTGTGTGAAATAGTTCACACGTTTGCCAGCTTTTCAGCTGAAGTTGGTTCAAAATTCATGGCTGGTCGATATAGAAGTTGCAAACCTTTGGAGGGCAGGTTAATGCTCTATCACTAGGAGCCAACAGATGGCAGCGTTGGATAAATAATGCAGACCTGGGTGAGTGTCACTGCCATACAGAATTTCTGCACCTTGGCAGCTTTTTTTTTTTTTTTTGGTCAGTTGGACAGTTAACCTTTTAATTACCAGTGGCATTGACTCCTGACTTAATTTAGGGCTACATTATTATTATTAAATTTAAAGTGTTAATTCAATAATATTTGTTCTAATTAAAATTATTTGCTTGTCTTGCTATTTTGATCTTTACGTGTGAAACATTTAGCTGTGTTAGGGTTCACTAGTTCTAGTTCCAGTAGTGAGTGGCTATTTTGGGTTTGGGATTCATAAAACTGGCTAAACTCACTTTTTTTAAAGGAACTGATTTTGCATATAATGATCAATATGACCCCATGCTTATCAAAGAATAAGCAGGAAGAATGCATATTGAGGAATGATTTTAATTTATTTTAATGATCTCATGATAACTTCCTAACACCAAGATGCTGAAAACTGTAAAGATTGCTGAACAAGTGCTGTCTTTTAAAGCCCTAAATTCAGCTGATGGTGCAAAGGTGGATTATGTTCAATTTGGAGATGGGTAATGAATTATTTTAAGGTTTAATGGTAGCAATTCAGCTAGATTGTTATTGCTGTCATAAGGTCAGTTCTATCCAATGCCTCCATCATACGGTGTCGTAAAACTGTGCTTTAGAAGGTGTTTTATCTTGGGAAATTCCTTAGTTCTCATGCTGTCCGGTTTGTGTGACTTGTTTTGTTTGTGCTCACTGCAGACATCAGTGGGAAGTAGAATAGGTGCTGTGACCAGCCTGGCAACAGTGGAGAGCCCGAATTGTCTGAGCTGCCTGAAGAGTAGCCCTCCAAAGCAGTGCGAGGCTGTGTCTGCAGAAAGATACACTGTGAATCTTTCTAACATTTCTTTGCTACCAGTTGGGCTTATTCTGAAGCGTTGGGGCTGGGCAAGAGGCTTCGTCTGTTTAAGCAGAAGACACTAACGTTTGTCTCGTGTCAGCTCCCCAGCTTTAGAATTTGCTTACAGAAGGAAACTGAGCAGAAACTTTGTTTTGGATGACTATAAATAGAGTTTGACTTGATAGAGCCAAAACTGAATTGCTGCTGATTGGTACAAAACACTGGTGTATAGAGAAGAGAGCTTTTTTGGCTTGCGATTTAATAGAAGACAGATCAGTTGGCTGCAGATTTTATTAGACATTCTGGACCCTCAGTTTTTGTTGGCCAGGCTGTAAGGGTAAAAGTGTGCTTGTTTATAATTGATTCCCTAAGTGATAGTTGACTTTTGAAATGCTATTGCATGTTTATGGGTTGGGTTTTTTCTACTTGTGGTCTTTGTCGTACTTTGAAAAATTCACTTACCAATGGTGAATGTTAATCTTGTATTACCAAGGTAAAGCTGCAGATCATCAGTTGGTAGGAAATTTGAGCATTCGACCTCTTCAGAGGTTTGAATCTTAGGAGTGTCAGTGATGAAAGCAGAATATCCACTTGATATTCTTTAGAAGTCTTCTAATTAGAAAGCACAAAGTTTGTGTGCGAGACAGTCACCTTGATATAGCCTGGATACTTCCAAATAGCTTGGTGGCCTAACGGCAGGTTATAAATACTTGTTAGAACTTTTAAAAACATTTTTGTCAAATACATGCTCTAAAAAAAAAAAAAAAAAAAAAAAAAAACCCATACTAAACCATACCAGAAACTTGAGAGGAAGAGCTTTCTCCACAAACTGCTTGCCTTTACCTTTTATGTGCTTTTGTCCAAAAATGGCTTGCTGAAAAGCTAATGTATTTTACAAATTATCTTCAGATCTGCCCATGATCTTCCGAATACAAACTCGGCGCAGCAGCGCTGTCTTCTGTACGCGGCTGATAGCTTCACTGCCAGCTCTAACTTTTTAGTGCTGCTAGTGATTCTCATCTCTACCAGGGCAGAAGTGCATTCAAATGGAGGTGACTCTGCAGTGTTTCCCTTCTGCCGTTCAGAGAGTTCAGGAGAACTCTCTGATGTTGCTTGATGTTGCTCGTCTATTTGGGGACAGCCCAGCTAGTGAAGTACAGCTATTTCTGGGGTGGGGACACGTGCAGAGGAGGGTTGGGAGAGGAATTTTAATTAAGATTTGTTTTCCCTGGCCACCTGCAGAGAAGGGGCTCCGAGCTCGATGCTGAGGGCTCGACGGGCCTTCGCTGGGGTGGCTGCAGTCTGCCAGGGATCACAGGCCAAAGTGCACCTGCGTGGCTGAGCCGTCCATCCCAGCTGGACAACTGGCTGACCTTGGTTTAACTGCTTGTCAGAAACCTGAAGGAGAAACCGTAACCTCCCGTGGGTGATGAACCGCCCTTCTGGTTAGAGAGCGTTTCCAAATGCGAAACCAAAGTTTTTCAGCACAGCTCAGGCCGCTGCTGCCTGTGTTTTCTTTCGTAAACATGGGGGACATGTGATTCTTTTCTTCTTCGTGGCAGCCTTTCACATATTTGAGCCCTGTTATCATTTCTCTGCTGAGGATTCTTTGTGTAGGCTAAATAGAGGTAATTCCTAAAAGCTTTTCTCATAGGTCATGTTCTCTGGACCTCTGACCTCTCTTGCTCTTTTCCTCTAGATACCCTCCAGTTATTTACATCGCTGCTGCAATACATTAAGTCTGTTTATCTAGTGCAGTTCTGATAAATGGGTAGTGGTAATAGGGGTGTGTGTGTGTGTGTATGCACTGCTCAAATGTGGTTTGTGAAGCCTTCAAATTTAAGTGCTGGGACAGCCAGGACCTTAAACGTTATTCTTTCTTGACAGAGAATAATTTTCATAACTGACACTAGGAAATACTGAAGTACTTGGGGACCAGGACCATACCCATTTTGAATATCTTTATTGTAAACCATCACTCATATTTTTTCCATCAATATACTGTCTGACTTGTATACTATTCTTGAACAAAGTACTTTGTTTCTCTGGGTGAATCTTATTCCTAGGATTGAGCTGAATAGCGCTAATTTGTAGGACTTCACATTCTCTTTAAGAACTTGTTTTTTCTAATTAGTTTGAAGGTGGTGTTGCTGGTCATGATGACGGTTGGCACCATTTGTTTTATTTTGTTCTTCTCCAAGTTAGTTTAGAGCCAGATGAGTTCTGTGACTTGATTTGACCAAATATTTGGAAGTATCTTTGCAGGTGCTTTAGGAACACTGAGAAAGGGAGAGGACAGAGCATGAACAGGGCTAAGTATATAAGGTGACTCAGCTTCCATTTAGCATCTCTCTATGTCCCTGTGACATAGAACAGTTTTAGAGTAATGGCAAGCAGGGAAACAAATACTGGCCCCCTAAATGCAGTGAAGAAATCACTTTAGAGATATGTCAAATGAAAATTTAATTTTGGTGTCAAAACTGATATAGTAGCTATGCAGGGCATCTATGAACATTGGCAGAGCTTTTAGTGTTACTTATCTTCTCCAGAAATTTTTTAGAGAGCTTCTTACTGTTGGTCTAACGTCACTGCACATGGTAGCAAAAGAAATATAAGGTGTAAGAGAAAGGTGATTTAAACCCCTTTTCCCCCCAGCCTTTTTCACAAGGCTGGAGCTTAGGTCAAGGGGAAGGGAATCGTAACAGTCAGTGCAGATTCAGTCTGTAAAGCTTCAGCTTTAGGGTTTGCTTGCAGCAACTGCATGGGTTGTCCTACTGGTTTCTTTGGATTTACTCGTTTGAGTAAGGGCTGTACAAACAATTTATGTTTCATGTGTTAACTGCAGTGACACAGGAATTTCAGTGTGATAAAGCTCCGCTAGATGGCACTGGGTGACTGGGTTCCTTGTAACCATTGAACTCTGCTTTTAACATTTGGGTTAAAAATGGCATTTTATTAAATTTTATTTTCAATTTAGTTGGTTAATAGATCCCACTACAACTGATCTCTTGGCTTGGGGACTTATTTTGCATTGTCTGAAAAGACTTAGAAGTTCAGAGGCAGCAAGTGAGGTAAAAGTATTTCCCACACTAGTATGTAGTGCTTCTGTGTTATTAATAAATTAGGCTTGCATAAATATGCTGGAAGATTATTTAAAAAAAATACATATATTGTCCGTTCAAATATGGTCACAAAGGCAATGAACCAGGGACTAGTATAACTACCTTTTGAGAGCAGAGATATTTATGTGATTTTATTATAACTGTGTTTGCTCATGCTGGTTATGCGAAGTGCTTTTTTTTCAGAATCTTGCCTAGTAAAACTTAAATTGTGGTAACTTTTTCTTTATATAAAAATCAGACTTGTGGCTTCAGAGTGGCGGTGCCATGTTATTCTAAGCTCAGTGATTGTTCATTCATGAAAAAGATCATATCCAAATCAAGCTACCGGCCGTGGTAGCAAGACATTAGTGGGGTGATGCAGCCACGGCTCTCTGTGCCCAATTGAAAGGGGATAAGATTTTTTTAAAATTTTTTTCCATAATGATCCAGCATTAGCAAGTGGTTTGAGCTGGTGTGCTGGAAACATGAGAAACTAAGCAATCTGTTTTTACTTAGGGGTTATTGGTTAAAAACTTTTTAGAGTTGTTGTCAAGGCAGATTTTCATGGTTCCTCAGGTATGTATATTGGGGAAGTTTGCATGTCTTCCAACAAACGAAGAAAACTCGCTATAACTTGTGCTATGTATCATTAAAAAAGTATCCAAGTGCAATACAAAAGTGGCACTTATTTTACTGGACTGCAGGTTTTCATGAGGGATTTTTTTGTCATCATTAGGTGCATTTTACTGGTTTGCGGGAACAGGGAGCATTTATGCGGTTACCAAATGATGTAACTTTGTGTTAATGTAATGGTTGCTTGGATTTACTTATTTAATTAGCACGTAGTCTTTATTTACTTAAATCTTGCTTGCAGTGTATTTATTTATACCTGTACTAGTGTATTAGTATTTTTTTTGCATTGAATGTATACAGTACATTTTTAATTTAACTCACCTTGCTGACACTAATTGAAGTAACTTCAAAGTAGTTAAATGCTATCTATGAAAGGTAACATTTAGAAAAAAAAAAGAAAAAGACTTAAAGACACAAAGGCTTGATGTTGAAACTTCAACTTTTTAGTGTTGATTCTTTCAAAAATTTATTAACAGATCTTGACATAAGGACTTTTCAAATGGGAAGTTTCTGAAGAAATATTGGATACTGGCTTTTGCTTTTTATAGCTTTATGGAAAAAACCTCAGTGAAAAAATGTATGTTTTTGAATACTTCATTTGTGTTGAAGAACTGTTCTTATAGATATTATAACCTGGAAAGAAGCAGGGAATGGTTTATAGCAATATGTAATACCCAAGGCAGGAAGCCACACTGAACTGAATTCATTTGTTGTGTGAGGCTAGATGTCAGAAACAAGATGTTCAAATGTGTGAATAATGGAAAGCTTAAGAAATCTAGTGTTTTAGGTGGACATTTCCTCAGTTTAGAAGCTATGCATGACTATGGTGCAATCAGAACTGCTCATTCCTGAATATTGATCCAGTGATTCTGAAGGTGTTATGCTTCAGTTAGAAATGTAAAATAAGTAGTTTAATATAGTTCTACTATTGTTGTTTTTACTCTTGCAGGTTATCACAGCCTTTGGTTTGAAGCAGTTAGCTTCTAGGGTGAATTAGTAACATGGTTGATTCAACTGGATACTTATATGTATTTTTCATTATCTATGTCTGGATTAATATGATTCTGCAAGAACGTGATTCAATATTGAAAACAAAGCTTTTGGTCTGAACTGATCCATTGGTTCCTATTCCTTCCAGAGAAGAACCTGGACCATTTTTTGTCTTCCTAGAGACCAGTACCTACTTTAGATGCCAGGAACTAAATCAGGAATATGCTTTGGTGTACTAAAAATGTGGAACTAGTTAATGAGTCACTAACCTGTGTGTCATTTAAGAGACAAACTTCCTGTGGCATTTGATACCAAGTTGTACGCAATTGCTTGAGAGACATTTCAGTATTCAAAACACACATGCCACTCATTGCAAATTGTATTTCCAATAAACTATTTCCTGAAATGAAGGTTTAAAAGGCTGATGAGTGAGGTAGATTTAAATAGAAGTCCTCACTCTCCCACCTTTTTTTTAATGTCCTAAGGTGTGGTTTTCAGCCTCTATAGAGTGTACTGATTTTGGCAGCTATTATTTTCTCTAATGTTGTTTCAGAAATATTTTGTAGTTCTCTCTTCAGAATAGTGTCTTTTAAAGAGAGATTAAGGCAGCTGTACTACTCTTCAGTGTTTCTTCTTTGATGCTGCAAAATTGACCATTCTTCTGATCATTGGTGGTAGCTACGTCTGACTTTTGTGCCAGCTGCTATTGAAGTGCCCCGTCTAAAGAGAGAGAGAGAGAGATTCATTAGAGTTCTGTGCTGTTGTCAACAGACTGAGCAGTGTCCTTTTTTTTTCCTGAAAGGAAACAAAACAAGTTTTCAGGAACCCTTGGTGGAGAGACCCTAGTCCCATGTCCCGTATGACCATGCTATGTGTGGAGTTCTGAACATGCTAAGTAAGCAAGCACTCTGTTTATCACAGAATTCAATGTAGGGTGACAAAATTCACATCTATTTGCTTTTTGAATCTCACAAAAAAAGAGTATTTCTATTAAAACTTTCCCTAATATGACAAACTAAATATTCTTGGTGATGTCCTGGTGTATTAGGAGATATTTTGACTGGTATTCTGGTAGGATAAGTACTAGACAGAGATAAATGTGCTGTTTTTTACCAAAAATTCAGTGTGATGTTTGTTAAGTTGTTATATTTAGATTTTTGACATGTTTTTAGCTGTGGATATTTCTGAATAGGTACTAAAATGATTTAAAATATGAGTATAAGATAAGATTATATGTTACTAGGAAAAAAGTACAGAATATCTTGGATATCTTTTTAGCTTTGCAGTGGATAAACTTACATTCAAGCTATCTATCTGACCTAGTTTGCTTACAATGAAGAGAAGTTATGTCAGTATAATGCCACACATGAGAAAAACAAGATATTGCCTCCAAGGAAGCAAAATGCTTATTTACTTCAGATTACATTTGCTAAGACTCACTTCTATAGGTACTGAAAAATGACAGATATTTGAGGATGAGCAGGTCTTCCAGGAGAAGCTCAATCTCAGGTGTTATTGTTATTTGTAGTAATTGAATTTAGATTTCTAAAGCTGCACCTTTTGTCAAGGTGCCATCTTGTATTGTGTGGCTCTTCTGAGCCAAACTTACACCAAATGTACAGTTGATGTTCATTATATTTAATAATTTTTTTGTGTATTATAACATTCTCTATGTTTGGGAAAAGTGTGTATCAATCTGACTAATCTTATTGTGTGGGAATGGATTAAAAGAGGCCTAAGGGTGGTTTTCAAATCAGAGAAGTGCCAGACATTTCAAAACTCCCTTGATGGACCCTGAGTGTGAGTGCAGAGGAACAGGTGGTCTCTAAGGCAGGAAAAGGAGTATTTTGAAGATGGCATCTTCTTCATGCTCCCTGTGGGAGAGTTCAGTGCATTCAAGTGAATAAATAATAAAATCAGTGGTTCTGTTCCTGCTATCAGAAATGTGAGTGTTGCTCACCCTGTCAGTGTGCTCCTCTGAGTTGGAAGAAGAAAAGGAACTAGATGTCTCTATTACAAATTGAGACTCATATCTCTGTTTTGCTTATTAATATGTTTAATGTCATTACAAATTTTATTTGAGGGACAAAGTGTGCTTATTGTTGAGAAGTTTGAATATACTGTTTTGGGATTCTTGAATATTTCACTGCCCAGTTAATTTTTGTTCCAGTTGCTATAAAGTGCAAGCCTTTCCAAACAGTTAACTTAGTTGCAGAACTGGATCTTATTCAGTGGCTGGAAGGAGATAGCATGGCTACTAAGTGACTTTTGCATACCACGCAGTGTCAGCTAGCACTGTCCAGTATAAGAAACATTATTCCTTTAGCCAAAGCATTTTCTAGACTGTAAAAGTCAGCTTATTTGATATTGAAAACTTTGTTTGTAGGCAATATCTACTAAAGCACAAAACCCAACTATCAAAAGTGGGTAAAATAGGCAAGAATGTTGGGAGAAGTGAAAAGTTTTCAGAAATGGACATAATAATTGGTGGCTAACTTGAAGGGAAGTTTGGTTTTCTTCAGACTTACAGGTGGCCTAGAATATACCTGGGGCTCAGGTTGCAGTGGTATTTCTGTATAGGAACAGTCTTTAGTAGATAGCCCTTCGTGAATCTTTTTTATATACACATTTTAATTAGCACATTACTTCTACCACCTGCTGAAGTTGAGTTGGAATGTCTGCTGACCTGAATTGAGTGCACATTTTCAGTATTAATACTGCATGTCTGGATCCAGACAGCAATCTTTCATTTTGACATGCACGTAGTCAAAGTAAATTAATGTTTAAAACCTGAATGCTTGAAGTTCAGCCAGAGTGTGCATTTGTAATTATCCTCAGACTAGTTTAAATGAAATTTAAATGAAATGCTTAGTGTTCTTTTTTTTTTAATTCTTTTTTTACTGTAGGTACAAGTAAAACTTGCAGTGTTAGTGAATCAGTTAATTATATTGCCTTGTTTTCCTCCCATTTGTGAATGGTATTTGGTGAAAGGATTTAAAATGGTTCAGTTATCAGGCTCAGATTTTGCATGGTTCAACTTTCATGGTATGTTTTCATGCATCCTGAACAACTGATTTCAGTTTTGTATTTGCTAATTTTGTATACATATGTAATCATTCTTAGATTAATTTGTTACAGGAAGGCCTATGTCACTGTGGGTTTTGTGGTCAGCCAGAAAACTGCTATTGTGTCTTAGAAGAAATGTTTCTAAATCCTCAACACCATGTATGATCTTTCAGAGTTCTGACTCTGAGCACAGTGCCCCTTCCCTTAGTTCAACCTGTGTTCAAAATAGCAAGCAGAAATGCTGCTGCTCACTCTAACTCTGCTACACTTGAGCAGAGGATTTTAACTCGTGTGTTTGAAATAGCACAGTCTTATAGGCAGCTGCTATACCAGCACAAACATTCTAATGCCAATTTTTGCATGACTGCAAGTAAGGTATAGTTGAAGTGCTGATGGAACTACTACTTAGTTCAGGATATGGATCTGTAAAACACAGCAGTAATAGTGGGGCTCCTACATACATTCCCCTTAATGATAATTATTGGCAGAAAGCTCCGTGGCAAATATTTTTGATATACTGCCATGTCAATGAATTTCTGCTGTAGCATAATGACAGAAAATCTTCTCCGTTCCTCCTCTTTTTGCTTGTTAAAGATTATTAAATAATTATGATACTAAATTGAGGTCATATATTCACTGATTATAAAGCTGAGAAATCTAATGATGACGCATGATCTATTCTGCTTCTAAAGGAAAGACTAAAGTGAGCCTAGGCCCAGTGCTGTTGTCCATATGCAATCTATGTTCAGGTCTAAGTAATTAAAGTAAGAGGATTGTTGCTTTGTTTATGTTCTTTTATGATTTTTTTAAAAGCTCTTCTTTTTTTCCAGGATGTTTTTTTGTAAGATTTATATAGCATTATATGCGAGAATAAAAATGTTTTGGCTGGCATAACTACACCTGCTTGTGGTGTGTTTGGATCTGAAGGAGTTTGTACTGTGTTTTGTTGGTAAGTATCTGGTACAAATGCAGCAAGAATTGTGAACTCTACCAGGCTGTTCTGAACATGGCATTTTGATGCTAACCAATGAAAAATCTTTTTTTGTTCTTTTGAATAAGTAATTGATGGCAGCTGGATAGGCAGACAGAGTTTCTGTACTTAATCATTTTGTTTTTAGATACCTTTCAAGCTTTCTTCCAGTTTTACTCCCTAGCAGTAAAATTCCTTGAATAAGGAGGTTTGATAGTAAGTTCTATGTTCCCTGTCTTTGTGTTATATCCTATCATAGTGTTTGTGGGTTTATTTGATTCCTTTCTTCCAGGAAGATTTAGCCAAGGGAATCTTACAGCACTTTTTCTTGTTTCGTGTTTACTAAGACTCTACTTTTACCTGTCTGCAGGATAAAAAGAAGTTCATTGCTTTTGTTTTCTTTTGATTTACCTGCGTTTAGAAAAGATCTTAAATCCCGTCTCCATTAGGATTTTACAGCATGAGATGCGAATGTGAGAAAGCGGAGCTAAGATTTTGGATTAATGTCCTTTTCATTGTCTTATGCTTTAAAATGTTTATTTCTAGACTGTATAATTTTTAGGTCTTCAGGTGAAATGCTAACTGCCTTTCTAATGTGCTGACCCTTCTCTTTGTGAGAAGCTTTGGTTAAGTTCCTCTGATCTCTATTGCTGCGGTACTTGTAAAACAAAACTCACCAAACCAGCAAAACAAAACCAAGGAACCTTCTGCTTCTCCCCGCACACGTTAGGCTATTGATTTGAGGACTTGCATTATGCTCTCTCGTGGCCTTCTGTATCAAGATTTACCTTAGTCTTTTTCTATGGGATTTCTTTTTGTTCTAGCAGAAAAAAAATCCAGATTGCAGACTGAAAAGGTGAACCAATAAAATGGAACTCTGCAGGAGGATCAGGAGTGACAGTACACAAGGTTTTGACTGTTTTTAATCTCAGCCACTAGCTAGTTAAGTCATCAGTTTACTCAGACATGAATCAGCAGAAATTACTGTTTCAGAACCAAACCTTTTGTGTACATTTTTTCCATCATATTTAAACAGAAAATTTTCTTCTGTAATGGAAAAGCAAGTAAGGTGTGAATAGTGTTGAAGAAATGTGTATTTGAATTTTCAAATTTAGTTCAACTCCTTTCTGTACAAATTTCCTTCCCTTTCTCTCAAACTTCATTTGTGATAATGATCACTACAAATAAGTAATTATTACTGTTTGCCTACAGAGCAAAATTTTATGCACAATAACAACTCAGGGTTCTATGCAGCGAATGTTACTGTACCTTTTGCCATGGTCTGACAGGCATGACCTACATTTAAGAGAGCCCTCTGGGTCTGTCTGGTTCATTACTGTCTGCTTGCAGATGCCTCTTTGTAGATGTTTTGCTTTTGCCAACCTCTAGGGTTTTTGGAACATTTTGGTACAGTGATTTGTAAATTCATGGTCAGCAGAAGTCAGAGGAATTGTGGAGCCTGATTTGCTCATGTCAAATCATCTATGGTGCAGTTTTAAGAATCTTTACGCATTTCTGAAAGTGGTATTGGGATTCTTTTGGCTTTTATTTACCAAATTGAGGTTCCTCTGGGTTATTAGGCCAAAAAACATGTAAATGTACAATTGTATAAGAAATGTCCAGTCTTTATTCTGAATTCTGTTTAAGAATTTACTCTTACAGATGACTTTGAGCCTAATTCAAAGACGTTTCTGAAACCAGTGGGGTATGTCCTTTAAAAGGACAAGGGACCATCTCACGTTTTCTTCTCCAACAGCAGCAGGCTGGGTGCTGTGCCTGGGATAACCTTAGAAGGTAGTAATGATCTTTAACCATTATGCATGTATTTGGAACTGCTCAGACAGACTGCTTGGTTTGTCCTGCGGCCTTACATTTATTATTAGGGCTCTTTGTCTAACCTGCTTAGTAGTTAAAAGGTTAAGTAGTTCATAGGAGGGAAAAAAAACCCCAAACAGTTTGCATTTTGTCAATTTTCAACTTCAGATATCAGTAAATCATTGCAGCAGCCTTCGTTATCAGTTGTTTGCACAAAAAAAAAAAAAAAAGAAAAAGAAAAAAAAGGAACGGGGGAGGTGGGGAAAACCTGTTAGAATTATGTCTGAAGGGACCATCTGCTGCGGTTCCCAGTGCTGTCAATGCGATAAGGGATAAGCTGTGTAAACAGTGGTAGCACAAAAAAGGCAGGCCCCATTGGTGGCGGGGGAGTACGATTTGGATTTGGGTTGATAACAGCCTCAGAAAGTCGGGGGACTTTGAGGCAAAGTCTGTGAGGCAGAGGAGTGTGGCACTTAATCTGCAACTCCAGATGTAGCTTATTAGGCTGAGCCTGCCTTTGGAGCAGGTTCTGTGGCCTGCTTCTGGTTGGCTGGAACTCCTGCAAACACCCGGTCTGTGTGGATTCCCCCAGATTGCTGTGACACCCACCCCACCTTCCTGCTGCAGAGCCCCTGCTAGATGTTTTAATTAGTGCTTAATCGGCAAAAAATAGATAAAAACTTGAAGGGCGCGTGACACGTGGGTATTAGATATTTCATCTTGGCAGGGAGAATAAGTGGTCGCTTGGTGTGAAAAGCAGGCGCCTATGAATAGTAACTGTTGAAGTGCTGACCCTTTGCCTGGCTGCAGGTGTACATACGCAGTCTTAATTGGACACCAATATCTCAGGTTTCGGGGAAAGGTGGGAGATGGAAACAAACAGGCTGTCCCCTGGGGTGGGAAGGGGAGCTCCAAGCCTGCCGTTGCGGTTGTGCCCTGGGTGCTGGCTGGGGCAGTGTGGACTGCACACGCGTGTGGTGGCGCTGCATGCGAGGCCGTCTGCGGCTCCACTTCTGTGGAGCGTGTTGCGCCTATGAGCCAAACCTAACCCCGTTTGCCTGGATTGGGGCAGGCATTTGTTACTAAGTAGGCTATTCAGGTGTAGATTTATGTTTTGGGGTCTGCTCCTGTGATGACTTAAAGTACTGGAAGATCATGAGGAGGTCGTCATGGAAAACAAAGCTTCTCACTAGTCGTCTTGTATCTACTTATGATAGTGATTTTGAGGAAATCCACACACAGCTGACTTTGTTATTATTGCTGTGAGATTCTTGCCATAAAGCTTCTGGTAGCTATCTATAACAGCAACTGGTGACCAGTTCCTTGGAGAAAAACAATGTTATGGGTGAAAAAGTGTATGGCAAAAAATCCTGAAATCCTGAAAATCCCTTCTAGTCTCCTGATGCTTTTCAGGATTCCTTTCTGTCATTTAAACTCTCCTCTCTAGTAATTGTATCCAGACCAATAATGATTTATTGCAGTCGGTGATGATGTGAGGAACCTGAAAGCTACCTTGTTCTCCTGGAGTATTGATAAGGTAACCTTAGTTGGGTGGATGTTGGCCAGCGGGTATGTGATACTGTTCCTCTGGCAAGGAGTAGTTACTATGGACTGTTGTGGTGCTCCAGGAGGGGATTTAGAGTCTGGAGTTGGAGGAGCAGAGGTCTGGAACAGACTGGGGCTCAGTATGTGGAAGGAAAAGAGGTAGAGACTCTCAAGCTGCTACAGAAAAGAGTCAAGTCAAAAAAGTCAAATTCAGAAAAAGCTTGAGATTGCCTTACCTGGTCCGATTGCTTTTCAGTGACTCTGAAATATGCCTGTTTATATGCCTGCGTTTTAGTGACACACTAAGAGTGTGTTGTAATATTTTTCTAGCTTTGGAGGCTTGCAGCAGGATTATAACCTATGGAACTGGAAGTGTTTAGCATGTATATGCTGCTTTCTCTAATAGATGCTCTTAGACCTTTTTTTGCTGTGTGTGACTGGTGTCCCTACTGCGCATGCAAGTAAACATGTGTGTGATAGGATTTGTGTGTAACTCTTCTCAGAAGCATCCAGTAACAAGACAGGAGGTGATAGGCACAGACATAGAAGAAATTTCTATTTAAAAATAAGTTTTTGTTTGTTTTGCTATAAGGATGGCGTGATCTCTGTCCTTGGAGACGCTCAGAACTTGGCTGGACACAGCCCTGAGCGATATGCTCTAGCTGACCCTGCTGTGAGCAGGGGCTGGAATAGGTGATTTCCAGAGGTCTCTGCCATCCTCAGCTATTCTGAGGCTCAGGAGTACATGATTTCACACAGAACTGTAAGCTGCAGGAGCTGCTCTTAGTAATAGAGAGGAGGACAATCAGGAAGACAGAAAAAGTTTTTTTTTTTTTTTCTTTATTATTTAAAGTCCATCTGAGTCTGACTTTTTTTTCTTCAGGACAAAGAAAGAAAAAAAATGTTGTTAAAATGTGTTCCTGCCTTTGTTGTTTTTCTGCCTGGATCTGCATTTATGTTGCTAGAGTTTGGCAGGATATCTTACTGCTTTTGTAGAGGGGAAAAAGAGTGAGATTTGCTTGCTTTAATGTGAAGTGGGGCATTTCAAAGGAGAATCTCATTTTCTGTCCCATTGAAAGTGTATTTTGTAACTCCTTCCTGGGTAGTTCTGCAGATGAGTTCTACACTAACCCGGCTTCTATTTTCTATCAGTGTTGTGTGGTGTATTTTGTTGTTGTTTACTAATCTGTTTTGTCTCAGTCATAGTGTCGAGTACTGTTTCTAATAATGAAATTCTTATAATGAATTCTTACAATGAAAACTATGAGCAAAAGTTTGGAAATGAGAGGCTTGTTGGGAGCATCTTTTTGGATGCTTGTTGTTGCACCAAATATTTTTCCTCTTTCAGTTCATGCTGAAATATTGATTATGTATAATATATTACTGAGGACCAAAAAAGAACTCAAAGTGTATGTGAAGTACTACTTAGAAATAAACTTTCAACACTTTGAGTGCAATACTTTATCTTTATTAAACTAATTGATGATTCTTTTATAATATTTTCAATCTGTGAAGATCTTTCCCTTTTCCTGACAGCCTTTTTCCTTCCTTCCCCAGGGGTTTTCATTATGTAATACTCTGCAGAAGGAGTTTCATATGTAAACCTCTCCATGCTGGTACAAATTAATTGGGCTCTTGCTAGGTATTAGAAATCGCTGGTCCTTGTTGCATGTGACAAGCACATATAAACAATCTGTCTACTGCACCTACAGTAAATACTAACAGGTATCCCATTGAAAAGTGCAGGGTTGGATCATCTGGGAAACGCGTGATACAGAATTGAAATGTATACCTTTTTGTCATCTGGTCAAGATGAGTTATGTTGAATATATTTCTACATTTTGCTTAAAAGCCTCATTCAGAATGATTTTTTTCCGTTTCAGCAACATGTGATGTGATACAAAAAGCACCATAGGACATTTAAAAAAAAACCTTTAAATTTTTTAGATTCTGCATTAATGACATATAAATATTTATGGGTGTATTGCTATTTTAATTAGTGATAATGATTTAATTTGAAACAATTTAGTTGACTTACATGAAGCGTTTGCAATCTGTGTTTTACAGATTGTGCCTGCTTTTCCTGCATATATTTTCTAGTATTTCACTGTAATTTTACTTTCACTTCCCATTTCCTTATTTAATTGAAATCTTATTGATGAATTCAAAAGTCCGTTTATGTACCACAGCATGTGTCAGACACTTGTTTAAGTTTTGAACACATCTGTCCTAATAATATTGTGTTCTTTTAATGTTTTGAAAGAAAATATCTGAAAATTAACGTATTAGCCCCAAATCTGTGCTCAAGATTGTATTTTTTGTTCTGTTGCTTGAATGTTTTTTTTCAGTCAAAGCAATAAAGATAACCTTTCTAGGCATTATATAATCTATTTGATACCTCTAAACAGTTCAAAGATTAAGTTGCATTCGCCTTATTCTTTACTCTTTCTTCAGCGCATAAAATGTTTCTTCAGTTGTTCTGAGACTGGTTGCTCCAAGTAATAAAACTGTAATCAAGATGTGAAGAGTTGATTTTTTTGTTTTGTTTTGTTTTGTTTTTACAGCTGATTAATTCACTTTCCATTGAAAACCACTTCCAAATAGGTGGAAAGCTTTGCTTGTGCTCTGTTTATCCGGGATGGTGTGATAGTGTAAGTTATCCTAAAGATGGACTCTCTGGAGGAGAGCCACATGCTCGAGTTTGAACTGCCTGCTGGAGAGGTCTACAAATAGAGGGGAATGAAAATCAATGGAGAAACAATCTTTAGGACTGCACTTTTTTTTTTCTGTATTCTTAACCTTTTTGAGTCATCTTTTCTTTCTGTTGACTTGCAAAACTGCTATCTGAAATACATGACAAAATGTAATCCCTTGACTTTTTAATGAAGTAGATAGAATAAAGTAGCTTTTATAGATGAAAAGATGACTTAAAGGGGTAATGATCATCAAACTGAAAAGTCCTCTTCACTTGGAAGCATACTGAAATTCAAGATGGTTTTGATGTCAATGTGTCCGATAGTGGCACGTGTCTGCTACAGGCTGAAGAACAAAATAGAAGAACGAAAGTGATCAGGCAATGAGAATGTGCAGTTTTAGCTTCACTTTGGTCATGTTCCAAATTACGGTCTTTCATTTTCCATTTATACTGGGATTTAAAGGAGGTGATGATTGGCAAAGAGAGTATTCTTTTTCATGGTGGCACAACTTGAATTTTTAGCGCAAACTTGGAGAATTTTGTAGACTGCTGAAGTGAGAAGACCATTGCAGTTCTGCAACTGGCACACAAGAACTTCACTTAAACTGTTAGTGAGCTGCCTCATGTCGAAAGCCATACCTTTGGATGCTCCTTTTTCAGAGTGCACCACCTGTGTAGGGCAGAAACTATTATATAATACTGTGGCATAATTGATGTATTAAAATTGAGTGATACATTTTTTTAAAAGTTAATGACAGGTCTGTGGTGTGGATATTTCATTTCATGCCATATGTCACATTTGTAATTTAATTCTGAACACTGCTTGGATAATGATTTAAAAGTGCTTTAAGTGTTTGACACGAAACCTGCAGCAGAGAGAAGTCGGTTATTTACTGTGTGAATTCCCTTCTGGTCTTTTTTAAATAGATTATTCTGCGCCTTGTTTTAAAAACAGATGACATAGCTCTCTATTCTGAAATGCAATTTTATAGTTTGAAATTAGAAAGTAATACTTAAGTACTTAATAATAGTATCAGACATAATATTGTGAGGTGTGAGAACTTAAATGAGATGTATACCTGCTGCACACTTACCCTGCTGCAGGGCTATGGCAGTGTCACAAAGTCAGGACTCCGTGCTTATATGGTGAGATTAGATATATCTGATGGATGTATAAACTCTGTAGCCTTGTGTAAGCTCCTTAGGCCAGTATGCAAGAAGCTCAATGATTTTGGGGGTATCCTTTTGAACTCTTTCAAACTTATGGGCTGTGTTGTGGGCAGGTTGTGATATCAGTAATGAAGTAGTGATTTTCTTTGTTTTTATGGAATAGTAACTAAAAGACAGGAAAAAATGCCTTGTTTCTTTCAATGGGGAAACTATAGATTGCTGGGCATTTTCGAGGAAAAATCTATGCACATCTTAAGTTTTATTGCTAAATCCTAGTGACATGTGTCTCAAGTTTTTACTCTGGCTGGTATCAATTCCAATTTAAAAATCAAAGCAAAGAAAAAAAGCAAGCCACACAACCACATGCTTACTGGAATCTAAAACTAAATAATAATAATAGTATTAAAAATCCACAAAAAAAACAAACAAACAAAAAAAATAACAGTGCAGTACTGGTAAATTTTCTTGAGATCTGGGATCTTGCTGAGAACTGGCAGTTATTGCAGGAGCTGAGCCTTGTTGTTTAGTGGAAGAGACTTCAGTTTTAAAGCTTGTACTCATGTCTTCATATATAATATATGACAAGTGTCTTTTGAAATTGCAGTTTTTATCAATTATGTGCCAAACTCTAGATTATGCCACAGGATTTGCTTCTTTCCAGTTAATGCCTTAGGCAGCTTAGTGGGGAGTCTTTCTATAACAATTCCATGCAAAGGATTAAATGTGATTTTCATAAATGTATAATAAATTAACCTCCTTAGTTTGAAAGATAACATTACTTAAATAACGAAGCAACATTGGAGGAAATTGGAAAGTTCATTTCTAGAGCATGTTATCTGAACTTTGTTTTTGAATAGCTGAATAACAAATGGCTCTAAAAACCAGAGGGCAACTATTGTTATGAATTTTTTGCCCTATATTTTCCACTTTTAAAGCTTTTGCTGCTTGAACTGGTGTGATATTGAGCACATTTTCTTAAGGATTAATCAAGTAAAGGCCAGTCTGGTTGAAAATTTGGTTAGCTATTTTTTTTCTTAATTTTAGTGCATTATACTTCAAAATTTTCAGCAGTGTTAAACTACCAAAGTTATTCATGACTGAATAAATTCTGCCTATTCTATGATTTTTTGAAGCATTTAATGTTCTTAGAGAAGTGCAGATCTTGGGATTTTCTGGCTGTCTGGGTTTCCTCTGTTTATGTCAAGTAAAAGGGCAAATGTTTTCATTGCTGAATAACCAATATCCTCAATAATTCCAAATGTGTTAAGTGTTTACATTACAAATTTTATGTGGATACTTGCTTTCAGGAGGTTGGCACAAAACAGTTTTATGTTGCTACGCTAAATCCATTCAATTCTAAAGTAGTACAAATTTTGCACCTTAAAAAAAAAAAACATTTATTCTGCTGTAAGTGGATAATTTTTATTTGTCATTATTCACCGGATTCTTTGTTATTAGACAAAACTGTAGTTACCTGCAGGGTTTATCCTGCAAGGTCCCCTAACCACAAGGGAGAATTTTACTTGGTTTATTTTTCTCTGGATTAATAAACCCTGAGGCAACATGATAAAAACGTGCCCTTTCTGCATAGTTAAAGCATCCAAATACCAAGCAGTAATAGTGGGAGCGTTGCTGGCCCCCTGCTTGCCATCTGTGCCAGCCAGCTGCCCCGTTGCATCGCAGGATGCTGCAGACCTGCTTTCTGTGGGAATGGGTATCTTCTGCTGCGGGGCACTAAGGAATAGTTGCATCTTAATTTGCTGTAGCTAAGTTCTCAATAAAATACCTGAAGTTTGAAGCTTTTAAAATAGTTATCTTTTTTAAAAGAGTTATCATTCTGTCTTATCAGTATGGCAGTTTGTGCATAGTTATTTGACTTTATAGTTTGCTTGCATTTCCATCCATGTTGTTGCAGTGTAGTATGTGTAGCTTGGCACACTTTTGGTGGAGGGTGATTTAGTCTTTATGACAGTTGGGAGGTCATATTAATAATAATAATAACTATTATTATTATTTTGTGTGTGCATCTCCTTGTTATTGCTGGGTAATTCCTAGATAGACACAGATAATGAAGGAAACTGTGAAATGAAGTGATTAACTGTAGAGACTGCTCAGTGGCAAAGTGCTCATTATGAGGCTTTCTCCTCATACTATTGCAGATACATTGAAGGAAGTATTATCATGTTTTATGGCAAACAACTAAGATTGAAAGATGAGGAGCTAACATGCAAAATTGTATATTCTGCAAACAGAGCTCATGACATGCATTGCTTCAGGTGCCTTGGAGCTTAAAGACTCAGGAATGAATTGTAGGTTCATAAGTAACAGAAGTATCTGGAGTACTGGATACTAAAATGAAGTTTTGAAGCAGGATAAAAGTCTTCACATCTCATGAATTACTTGTGGGGTCTGGAAGCAGCTTGTTCTGCAACTTGTTGCTTTAAATGTTGCATCAAATTATCACCAAATTCAGAGTGGAATTGTTGATAGCCACATTGATCATTCCAGTTGAAAAGAATGTAGAAAGAAAAATTCTTCAAAATAAAATAGTAAGCTGAAACCTTTCCACATACATTTGATGAAGATATCTTGAACATTTTATACTGCCTACAACATAAAGAGGAAAGAAAATGCTTCCTTTAGAAAGTGGAGAGAAAAGGAGCATTTTCTGACACTGTTAGGATCCTTTTTTTTTTTTCTTTTTGGTGAAGCAAAATTTCAGTAAAATAAAAATTACTACTAAAAAAGTAGTTTTATTTTTTTTCCCAGATGGAAAATGGCTGTTTTGTGGAGCTTCAATTTTGTTACACTTAAAATATGCTAACACTGCATTGAAAGAGAAGCATATTAAGACTTTTTTTTTTAATAAAAGAGGAATTATAAACTAACAGTGCCACGTTGTAAACGCGGTAGTAATTCGCCTGGAGTGCTTATTCTGCCATCTGATCTACTGGCAGCTCTTGAACTAAAATGTCTGCTAGAATTACCTTACTTTAATGACTTTACCCGTGGAAGCTGAGCTACAGGAATACACGGCCTTTGCTGGCCACAAATGTATTGAAACGGCAGTGGCTTAGGCCGTGATACGATGATGCCCACCCAGGTTGAGACTGTGCCCCCGCTGTCACCATTGATGTGCAGCTTCATTGCCAGGAATCCAGTTTTGCTCCAGCTCCTCTTTGTGGATGGCGCTGAGGTGAGAGGACACCCTCAGGACCTCAGGAGCAGGGCTCTGCAGTTGCCTCCAAGGTTTTACTCCTGCCTTGACATTGCCTTGGCATGTTGTGTTAGAGTGGACATTGGATTTACTCCAGTTTCTTAATAAGTGATAGGGTTTCCACTTGGCGAGCTTCTGGACTCAAGAAACAGGCTTCTATTCATACTGCTATAATGGAAAGTATTCTTTTTACCTTACTTTTTTCACAAATGTATCTCATTTAGTGGACAAATATATTTCCTCATACTAAAAGATTGCAGTCTCCTGGTTATTCATAGTGAGACAGATTAATTTTACTTTATTTTGTGACAGCAGTCATTAGCAGCAAGATGATTAAAGATGAGGTGCTTTGGTTCTAGATTACAGTGTCTAACGAGCAGTGTGAAAATGCAGTGAAGAACGACACAGGAAGAGGAGGCTCTTTGAGTCATATGTTACAGGACAGTTAAGTATCAGTTTTACTTAAGAGCTTTACAGTCGAGTGCATTTTTCCAGAGGCCAGTATTTGCCTCCGCGCTGAAACTTCACCATAACATGCTTCATATTAGCTTTCATGATCTTTACACCAGTGACTAAAAGTAGGTCATCAGTTTAAAAACAGCAATACACTTGCAGCCTACATTATTTATAGCTTAATAGCGTTGACTGCCTAACTCATTTTGGCAAAACAAGAGTCAGCAGTGACAGAAAACCCATGTTATGGGAGCAGACAAACATAAAGTGAATTTGAGATGTGCAAGAAACTCTTAATAGAAAATGCATGGCCTCTTAAGTTTTTATTTGTTCCAGATGATTTGTATACAAATCTTTTTGAATTTTAAGATTTCATAGTTCCATAAATTGTGTGTTTTATTTAATACATTTTCTTTCTTCTCTTAAATGTTAAACATTAATACTGCCGTTTTTTGAGACTGAGTTAATAACAGTGGCAGGCAACTGTATCATACTGATGAAGATGAGAATAGGGAGCAATAAGGAAGAATTAGTAATCATGATCTGTATTTTTAAAACAAGCTTTTTGGATACAGAGACCCAATTAAATTAAATCCACCACTTTCATAACCATAAGGTGGCAGCTGTCTCCTTTTTTGATGGAGAGTGTTCATATATGTTGAATCTTATTAAACACTTCCATTTCATCATAGTTTCTTTCTTTTTGCGTGTTTATTGAGAAAAATCTGTTTTGTGAATTGTTTATCTTTGAACTGAAATAATTTTTTATTTCTGATTAATATATAAGCACTCTGATACTAAATGCATAATGAAGAAAATTGGTGGCTGAAACCATTTTTATAGGTATTTTTACTTTATCTGAAAAGTTTCACTACTTAAGAAAATGATTCATTCTCTGATATTTTGTCAACTCTACAATGCTACTTGTGCAACACTAAGCCTTTTAATTTGAGGCTTGCACAGAATTTTGGATTTTTTTTTCTTAGGCTGTCTTATACTGGTATTTCTCTTTGTTTTGCGTGCCCAAGTTTCTTAGCTTACAAGGACATCATGAGGTGCTATTACATGTACCTAATTTTAGTAAAAGATCTGCTTATTAAAAGCAGTCTGACAAACCTGTCTCTTGATGTCAGCATAAATACATTCTCATGGAATAACTCTGCTTTCTGATTGTTTCCATTTGGCTCAGCCCATGCAAACTTATGTTCATATGCAAACAGTCAGTGTGTTATATAAATAGGTCCTCCATTATTTTTATTTTGTTTTTATAAAAGCATTTTTAATAATTTGCCTAATGGCTTGACTCAAGTAGTAGTTTGTATTGTCAGGACTGCAGATGTTATGGGTATAAAAAATACCACAATGTGCACAAAATAAAGGCACCGTGACAAGCAGTGTTCCCACGTTCAAATCTCTCATAGTTATCTGTGTGCACTTTGCATACTGAGTGGTCCTTTCCCAGGTATTTGCATGGGTTTTGCATAGTGAAGCATTCTTGTGCTGGTTAACCCTACCCCATACTTGCAGTTAGGAAATTTGCATGTCATTTACTTTCTGTTTATTGAAACAAGCGTTACACCAAGTTCAGGGTATCAACTCCTTTTATACATGATCAATTACTGGGCAGAAGGCAATTAAAAATGTTGTGTTTCGTAGCATGCTGTAGCAGACACAAGGTGTTTAGAAGGTGAACTCTAGTAAACGTGACCTTTCAATAACACATGCTTATGCTGGATTGCATTTTTCCAAATGTAATGTAACATCTTTACTGTACGAAAGACCTACATTTGAAGTTTATTCTTCATAGCAGCAGCAAAAAAAAAGCTATAGGGAATATATTACTTTTTTTTTTTCCCGACAGTTCTTTTACTCTTCCAGGTTACTGTGAAAGAAGTGTATTTTTACATTTTACACATTTACACAAAAGTATTACCTATCTTGGCATAATGATTTGTTGCTGTTTGAAATGACTGATAGCATGAGCTGCTGGATTTGTTTTTGTGTGTGCCTTCTTCACATACACAGTCTTTCTAAACGACTGGAATTTGTTTTTAGGACATTGTAGACTGTAAGTTGTAGTAACTTTATTACTTTGGTCGTTCCAAGTACTCTTGTTAAATGGTAGGTATTTACCAGTTGTCACATTGGCATGTGACAATTGACCATTTGATTTCACTATTTCCATAGGCTGTACTGCCTTTTCCCATCTTCTGGCACTGAAAAGAGATTTCCACAGCTTTGGGCGCCTATGCAACTGTGATCAGAGAGAGAGTGTCAATGCAAGGGTGCTGTGGAGAGATAAAATTACTGGTAATTTCCAAGAGTGGAAATTCGAATACCTTATCCTCACACCTGTGTTGATTATTTGCAAAAGAAAATTAGCACCCTGCTGGCTTACTGACTCACTGAGGCCATCTGTAAGAGGTCTTTTGGCCTAGAGTCCAGTATGAGCAGTGAAGACACAGGCAACCGGCTTGCCCTATGTTCCTGCTTGAGGTCCAGAATCACACATCGATCTGCCAGAAGTCATGAACACCTCCAAGTCCAAATGAACTGTCTTTGTTCTTCTCGACTGTTGAACCCTATTCATCCTCTGTGCTTGTGTTTACACAAAGAAGAAGGATGAGTGTTGCCTGCTCTCTAATTTGAAGGTTTGATTGTGAGGCAAGTATGCTCCGTCCTCAGAAGACACGCCTGTTTTGGCCCTGAAATTGGTTTCCCTTCATTCTCTATCCTCCTGCAGCTCAAAATCTTTCCTGTCCTCAAGTCACTGTAGCAATGGTACATCAGTTTGGTATTCAAAAAGGGCTTGCTGAAACTGGTGAAGATGACGGGAGCTTCTTGCACCAAGTTAAGGCCTGTGTGACATTTTATTTTTATTTATTTATTTTATTTTATTTGAAGACAGCCGCTTACCTGTTGGGATCCCAGTCTCATGAGAAAAGTGAATCTAGAAAGATAGATCTGCACATAACACAATAGCAGAAAGTTACATGTTGGAATTTTCTGAAGTGCTGCTTGAAAGGAAAGTTAAGCATTTAGGTTGACAATTTGATTTTTTTTTCTCAGAAAAGTCCGTGTGCAGCCCGAGCACTGTACGGTGGCAAATTGATTGAATCTTGTCTTTGCATGGAAATGGTAAAAATTCAGACTTAGGCTGTATTTCAATGGCAGTTCAAGTCTGCAGTTGCCACTCCTTTGACCTTGTATTATCTAGGACCAACAGTTGTAGATTTTCTATGTAGCCATTTTGGGGGGTCTTATACATGTTGTCTGCATTGGTTAAAAAATCTTTTCAGCTCCATTGTACACAACAAAAACTAAAGTCATTAAAAATTTGCAAATAAAATGTCTATTTACAGCATGAGCAGCTTTAAAACAGTTGAAGCTTAATTCCAAGAGCACTTCATTTGGAGGTGGTATCTGCTAAAGCAGCCTGCATTGTTTTTCTACTCCCAGGCCTCAAAGGGGCCAGTATAAACAGTTGCTCGCTCCTTCCTCCCTTCCTCCCTTCCTCCCTCCCTCCCTCCCTCCCTCCCTCCCTCCCTCCCTCTAATGATGCAGCCAAATAAACAGTCGTGTTGTATCAGTAAGAAGATGGGCAGGAGGGAAGGGAAGGCTACTTAGGCTTTTAATGCTGGGAGTGCAAGGGAACTTTCGTAAAGCTGTGCTGTAAATGTGTTAGCTGTGACTTGTAGCAGGCCAGTGCTGGCAAACAGATACTAGGCTACCAGAATGGGACTGGAAATCTGCAATTAATGAAATTGTTTCTTTTTCAAAATGATTTACTACTCTTGGTTAGGGCTTCATATTTCTTTAGCATAACACGCTGTACTAGAGAGAACAATAAGCAGTATTTGCAACCCTGTGTATTGACTCCTGTTTACGTATTTTACCTTTAAAAATGTAGCTGGAGTTTATAAAATACAGTTCAAAGAAAGTAAATTCTATTATTATTACAAACTGATCTTTAAATATTATGAATTTATCTTACTGTTTTACTTGATTAATAGAGAAAAATAATTTTTTTTACAGCATTGTTGGGTGTCACCACTGTTTCAACATCAGAAATTCAAAGTAGCTCTAATTCTGCAGATCCAACAAGAAAAAATATGTGATTTATTTGTTTGGTTTAGCTTCATAGTTTAGTTTTCAAAACTTATTACAAAACAAGTACATACACATTTTCCTTAAGAAATATGCTCTAATTTTTGTTCTGTTTTTCCTCAATTAATACCTTCTAGTAACCTTTAGTTTTAAACACAAGCAGCTATAACATTTCCATTGTCAGAACAGAGGAGAAAGCTAATGGTTATTTTTTTTCCATTGAGAAGTCTAACTCCTTGAGATAGGCAGTATGAATAAAATAATTATCTGTATGTAGAACTGAATTTCTGTTGTGTTATTAAATAATAATAATAAAAAGTGACTACATAAAGGATTGCTTTAGTACTTCCATTGTCTATGCTTCTTTGCTTTCTATTTTGCTAGCATGAGAGGGCGTACCTGGAAGAGCTGGATTCTGTTCGTTTGGCAGAATTATTTGCTTAGTTTGAGGCATTGGCATTTACACAATCCTTTTAAATAGAGTCAGATTGAATAAAGTAATAGAAGGCAAAATTTGAGAACAGTTGATTGTTGCCAGCACAAAATTTCATCCTTTGTAGTGACGAGTAGTGACCCGGGGTACAAAAAGGGATAGTCCTTCATTTAAATGCCTGTTCTTCAGATGCCTGTGTTATATCCATAGGCTTTAAACACAAAATACACCGTTAGGACAAGGTCCAGAATCAGGTAATGTCTTCAGTGCTGGTTCATGCTTCCTTGTATACGCTGTCCTCTTGGTATTCCTGCTTCTTGAATTCTTTCTTCTCCAGTGGCACTATCAACAGAGGGCAATAAAGAAGGGCCCTATAAATCTACCCCTGAAACTTCTTTTATGATTCCTGTCCCAGGCATTAAGAGTTGCGAGTCTGAGGTTTTAGAAAATGTGGAAGGCCTAATGTCTAGTCTTTGGCTCCCTAATTTCTCTCTCCTTTATCCAGTTGCGCTGTGTAGCATTTTAAATCTGCTGAAGGAGAACCTGAACAGGGATTCTAAGATAATCATGTGGGTGACTTCACCTTTTCTGCGTAGACCAAACATGTAGTACATACTTTAACCTCTTAGTTCATTTCTGTTGTATAGTGAAGAAGATATGAAGTTGTCTTCTGTTTTCTGTCATGATTGAACACTGCTTTGTATTACGAGCACCTTTGGAGTATCTAGATTTTGGCTGATAGCTGTAATGTGACAGCAAGGGCAAACCACTACTGGCTTACTTTAAAATACTGGGCTGTCCTGGAGCTGTTTTACAAACAACTTGGACATCCACTCTGCGGGAGCTGGGTGGTAGTACCTTTGAAAGCTGTCTCAGTTTTAAGTTATTCTGCGTGACTCAGACTGTGACTGGGCTTTTTTTTTGTGTGTGTATGTGATGTTTAACATCTGTTACTTGTGACTAAATAACTGTTGTTTTTTTTTCATTATAGGTATATGATTACAACTATCTTTTAAGCAGTGGCTTTTTCATTTAAGACTTATTTTTTATTGTTGACTGAAAGCAACAACAATTGCTCTATTTGCTTAATTATTGCTCTATTCAGTTATGGTAATAGCACCTATGATTTATAGATAGTGATCTAGATAGTGATGAAATGTGAAAGCACTTTCATCTTCTTATTCTGTTTTGCTAGATGTAACTGTCTCTGGTTGTGCCATCAGTCTTTGGTGGTGCCATCTCATCTGTTTCTGCCTCTGCTCTATAACTTGGGTCTGTGACAAGGCCTACATGGTAGACTCATTTCCCATAGTGATGTAAGCCCAGCTGGACTGGTCGTTTTCCTGGCTTCCCCCAGGTGCAAGTTGCCTCCCTTTGGTCCTGTGCTGATCACTGAGCCTGCTCAGGGTACCAAGCAGGCGCAAAACCGGTCCTACAAAGAGAAGCAAATAGTTCTTTGAGGGCTTAGCATCCCAGCAGGGGCACAGACCTCAAAAATACCAGCATAGGAGGTAATAGCTGGTGCAGACAGGCATGGAAGCAGATGAACTATTTTAGCAACATTTCACACTTTTGACTCTTCCTTCTAAATCTTATTGTGACAGTATTTTTGTTAGGTTCCCCTATTATTGTAAATTTTTAGTTTTTTTATCTTGTTCTGCAGTGAAGTTTTAAAAAACCTATGTGTTTTAATGAACCCTGTGAAAATGTGCATTTTGCAGTTTCTATGCTATTTTGAGGCAATTTGTGCTGGAGCAGTACTTCAGAGCCTGTCAGGGGCAGTTCTCAGTTTCTTGTATTACTCAAGTTTCTCCTGACAGTTGTTGGTTCCTTAACCCCTTGGATGTTCTCATTGTAGTGGAATGCAATCATGTCTGAGTAACATGGCAATCCTTCTGATAGGATGCATGTGGAAGCACATTTTGTCTTTTCCCATGAAGGAATCTTAATTAGTAGAGAGACTCTTAACTAACTACTATTGCTTTTTGACATATTTTTGGTCTGCTAAGTCTAGCAATCTTTGATAAGTATATAAAATAGGAATGCAGTATCTGTGCGCTATTACAGAAAAGAAAGAAATATAATTGGTGATATTTATGTAGCAAAAGGAAATTGGAATTTTAGCATTCACTGTAGTATGGTCTGTATCTAGGAATTTACTTTTTTGTAGTTTAGTTTAGAGTTGATTAGCATTTATATGACACAAACTCTATATATACATCTTGGAAATCTTTTCATTTAAACTGAGGGCATGTTTATTCTCTCTTCTCCATTACCTTTCCTATTTGTTGAGACAGAAATGCAAATACTTGCTCTAGGATTCAGGAACCTATTCATGTTGTCAGAAGCAATATCCAGTTGTTACGCGATGTGCTATGCAGCTTGTAGATTCTTGACTTATGTAACATAGTATTATGTGATATAATATGACCGGATGTAGCATCAGATATTTGGGGGATAGAGAAATGATTATCTAGAGCAAATGCATGAGCTGATTCATTAATTGGCCAAACTACATACTCAAAGCTCAGCAACTTTGTAGCATCTTAAATACTAATATCAAATGACGGAATAGCAAAGGGGTGCTGATAGTGGATTTGGAAAATATAGCCCAGAACAATCTTTCTAATCTATACGGCGTTTATAGGTAAGGGTAGGATTTTATTAGACCGTGAAGTGAGGTTGAAAAAATAGATGTGCCTTTGAATATGTCAACTTAAGCTCTGAAATAGAATCATTTGATTTCAAAGGTAAATACAAGTTGAGAACTGTTGCTCAGGGCTTTATTAGGTATGCGTCTATCAGATATCTCTGAAGAAAGAGATGGTGTGGTTAGTGATAACGATGATAAAATGATCTTTTCTGGGGTAGGAGAGAGACTAGCTTGTGTCTCCTAGATGATGATTTTAGGTTCATGTCTTTATCTAGAGAGAAGGTTGCAGGGACAGGGGGACTTGTTTTTCTGTGTTGTGGATAATATCTCTACTGGCTCCTCAAGTTGATGAGGTAGCTTAGTGAGGTGGCTAATATTACTTTTCTTGATGTATGCTAAAATACTTTGTTAGGTAAGCATCATCAATCGATAGATCTGCTTTAAATGTCTGGAAATATTTGCTGGACACTAAGTAGCTTGGTATGCAGAACAAATGAAGTTCCAAGGACTGGTGGAAAAATCTGCTAGTCTTTGTAGCTACTTGCTTTTTTAAAGAGCTGTGAGACTTGTTGGCTTTCTAAAGAAATCCTTGCAGTGTTTTTTTTTTTTTTTTTTTCTTTGACATCCTATAATATTTTGAGTATGTTTTAATTTTCTGTATTTTGTCACTCATCTGTGTAATATTCCTCCTAATACAATAATACCTTATTTGGGAAACACATACGTTTTTGTATTAGTTTGCCCGTGTTTCTTCTATTTATTGAAAGTTCTGGAGGGCAAAGCCGCACTAGCTTTTCATTTCTTTATGGGTCCTTCTGCCTTTCTTCATCTCTCCTCGTCAGCAGTACCAATGTGCAGATCTGTTTATTCCTTGAGTCACATTCAGTGCAACTATTAGAGTTTTCCATCATTAGTCCTTAACTACACAGAGAAACCATCCCTTCAGCAAGGCTCTAGCTGCCTGCCTGTTTGCAATGTTGAGCTCTGTGAAGTGCATCTGCTAGTGCTTTGTATTATAATGTGTTTAAATATACTCGCCTTTAGGAAAAACTGCAGCATAAAAATATAGGATGCATATATTTTTAATAATCTTTTTATATTTTTAATGCTTCAAAAATAACATAAAAAATGAAGACAATACTCAAACTAAGCACGATCTATATTTCTGCAGTATGTGCATTATAGAAATGAAGGCTTTAAGACTTTCTATGGAATTTTTCTCTTAAATGTAGTGTCAGGTTTTGGGGTGGGTTAGTTTAAAAAAAAGCAGCATGGTAATTGGACGCTGTGATATTTAGTTTCATAAGTGTTTACTATTTATTTCAAATAATTTAATTTTTCTATAGATGGATAATACTTAATAATTGCTGAGTAGAATTACTTTTGCCAGAAGAGTAACTTTTAATAATTTTGTGCATGATGTGTTGATGTTGGATATTAAATGACCCAGTAGGGAACCAAAAGCAAATGCAAAACTTAAGAATCTTATTATTTGCAGTGCATCAGTAAGATGAGACAGTTTATGAGCAGTGACCTTTTCAATGAACAATACACATTTTGCTCTTAAAGCATCAATGTTAAATGTACAAATGCTTGAAAGAGCTGTGATAAATATTTCCTATTTGAGGTAGTTTTCATAAGAGTCTATCTCAAATTTGCTTTTTCAGTGTGACAGAAACCACTTAAATAGGCATGTTGAAACTGGAATCTTTCTGTGAGTCAGAGGTGTGATGGAAAAATGTCTGAAGCTGACAGTGATTTTGGGAGGGGGGCGTTCAGTTTACTGGCAAATACACAGCTCTTCATACCTCAAACTCCTGTGTGGCAGTGAGAAAGGAGAGTCATGCTTAGCTTTTACCTGCCTTAGTAACTCATTTAGTAACCTGCATGTTTAACCTATTATATTTTGTCTTGTCAGTATGTGTTTCACCAATTGTTATTTGTTTCATATGGGTAGATTAGTAAGTGTGCTCATTTATGCTATATATTATAGTGGCACATTTGCTAATCCTGGTTTGTACAGATTTTATTGGGGATAGCAATATTATGTTGAGAAGAGTGTAGCCTTCTGTGTGTTTTGTACTTTTGGTGTGTGCGCTTAGGTTCTCAAACTCTGAGAAATTTCAGAAGCCATTTAGTGATTTGTTTGTTGGTGATCTTTCATGATACACACAGTTGCTGTCCACTTTAGTTTGAATCTTCAGTCTGAGTCTGACTATAAAGGTCTGTAACCTTTCTGAGTAGCTCAACACCTGCCTCTATCAATAGGAGCCCTCAATAAGCTTTGTTAGAACAGCGAAATCTTTTAATGAGCCGTGA
>JAUBNY010000014.1:1424799-1437525 GCA_032275445.1 Crypturellus soui | reverse complement strand
TCTTAAGACCTTATGCATTTTAATTGGGCTATCTAAATGCAATTAAGGCAAAAAACATATTTTCCAAAGATCCAAACATAAGGAAAGTTTGATGATTTCTGTGAAAGTCTGAGATATACATGTGATTTTCAAGATGAGGTGTGCACAGTTCTTTTGCTCATTGATTCTCTCATGAATCGATCTGCTATGCTTTGGCTGTCAGTTTGTGTTTTTGTATTGTTTTACAAATAGGGAGGGCCAGTTCTGATTGCAGTGTGTAATATGTGGGAAAAGAATGTTAAATTTTTGGTAAGCTTTGATTGAGTCCATGATAGCAGAAAAAAAAGTAGAATTTTAAGTTGTAGTTCAAGAAATGTTATACAAATTGTTAGCTAATATTTTAATATATTTTATATGCTATTTATATAGAAAATGTTCCTGAAAATGCATGATTCAAGGTGTCATATTGATGAGAATGAGGTTTTTAAAGCCTGTATCTTAAAGACATCATGTGCTTTATGTGTTTTAAGTGCATTCAGGTAGGTACTTCACCTTATTTGGAGTCAGACAGCTCTGGAAAGGCTCTGGTAGGAGAATGAATGCCACAAGTCTTTGTAACAGCTGTCAAAGACCTTCACTTATTTTTAATTTTTTCTGGAGGAAAAGGAGTGACGTTTTTTATTCTGTTTATCCTGGAGATATGAATAGACTTTACACTCTGAATAAGTCTTCACATGTCATTCTAAAAGCTGTCAAACATCTCCATAAATATATGCAGAATTTCTGCCTTCTACCACAGCTGGTGCTGAGCTTTTTTATCCTGTAGCTCAGTTAATTAGAAATGAAAGCTTTTTTATGGAAAGGGGGTTGTTTTCTTTCACATTATTACTTTTAATAGTGGTACATACTTTCTTCTATCAGTTGCTGCATGGTTTCTGCCTGGATTAGTTAACTAAATAAACAGAAATAGATGATCATGTTACTTAAAAAAAAAAAAAAAAAAAAAAAAAGAATCTTTAATAAAGCTTAGCCACATATGTTTTGGATGATTGCATTCCTGAAATAAAGGCAGCAAAGAGCCTGGGATACTTTCTAACTGAGAGAGTTCTTAAAAGATAGCCTTGCCTTGGAAACCTTATCCTGTTTAGAGTGTTTTTTGTTCAGAATGGGCTTCATGGTTGAGACAGACATCTCTAGGATATTACTCTGTTTTGAAGTATTGTAGAATAGCATGAAGTAACACTGAATTGACTTGAAAAATATTTTAAATACTTGCTTTTAACATTTTACGAAGTAATTTGCCTTAGAATTTAAATAAATACTTAAAGATAACCTACAATCTGCTTTGAAAAGTAATCATCCTTTTCTGCTGTCAGTATTTGGTATGATCTCCTGTCAGTTTTTGCCTATAGAAGCAAAATGTATATGTATATAGATGTTTTGTAAGCAAACACTATAAGTAAATACTAAAGAATTAAATATGTTGTTAATATCTCTTCTAGATGGTCTTTACTGTATTTTTTTTTTCTTTGAGCCATTGGGCAGTTCTGTGATGACTTGAATGCCCAAAGCATTCTTAAAAATAATTTGTCTTTTGAATTAATCTTGGAAAATTCAGAGCTTACTTTCAGTGTTGTTCCCACTAAAATAAGAAGGGTTAGTCCACCATTTGCAGGCTGTATCTCTCTGTAGTCGTCAAGTAATGTTTTCTGTTGTAATTTATTTCTTAAAATATGTTTCCTAAACTGTAGCTGTAAGCATCACAAGGATAAACATTCAATAAGTAAGTTATTAACTTTAACTTTTGTAAACCACAGTAAATCTGTTAAGGCTGTTTGAGGAAGAGAATTAAGCAGTGTTCATTACTTCCCTGAGAGCATGTTCTGAAGAGTTTACCTTGCTTAAAATAAATAAAATTACTTTGTGCTTTAGTCCCAGAAGTTCCTCTTGTTTCATAGATCTGTTTCTGATCTTGCACTTTATCTTGAATGTTCGTCTTAAATGTCTAAACCACTTCTAACAACCTGTGAAAAAAAAACAAAACTCAAATAATTTGTTCTACATTTCTGACTAAGCATCTTCTGTCTTCTTTGACTTTTTTCTTTGTATCGTTGTAAGTTACAGGTGCATTTAGAGACTTTAGCTTTTCCTAATGAATTTTGATTCTAATTTAAGTAGTCTGTAGGAATGCCCTGTCTGTCTTGTGAAATAACTAAAAGGAGGACACTTAACTCTGATGTGGTTATGCTGTTGAGGAAGTGTGACAGAATCATAGACTGCTTAAGGTTGGAAGGGACCTCTAGAGGACTAGATGAGGACAATCCCCCTGCTTCTCTCTTACATAAATGAGCTTGTCCAGTATAACTGCCATTGTGTTGTTGTATTAACAGATACAATTAATATGTAACACATTTGGGTAAATGTATCTTATTGCACTCACTTTAAATCATGTTCCAGTCTATCTTCATCCCTTTTCTTTCTAAGAGCTACGACAGAAGTGTAGCTTGTGGTAGAATTGTAAATGTGATCAGGAGTGAAATAGCACTGTGATGCCTCCAGTTATGTGTTTGCTTCAGTTTTCACAAATTCATGAGTGGATGCTATGGAGAAGCTCACTCCTAAGCTGGAAGAAGCATTAAATACTGCAAAATATTATTGAAGTGGCAATTTAGCAGTATTTTAGTTTTAAACCTTGTATCGAAGAGGATTACAGAGCTCTGGGGTCCAACAATATGATTAGTATCCAAGAATCACTTCTCCAAGATCAGGAGCGGTGCATCCCAATGAGCAAGAAGTTGAGTAAAGGAAGCAGCAGATGTGCAATGATGAGCAAGGAACTTGAGACAAAATTCAGTGCAGGAAAGGCAGAGATGCAGTGTCACCTTTACTTCAGTCTTCATTGCTAAGGCCAGTCCTCAAGAATCCCACACCCAACAGAGCACAGAGAAAGTCTGGAGAACAGAAGACCTTCTGTTGTTTGAGGAGAATTGGATTAGAGATCGTTTAGGCAAACTGGACACCCACAAGTCCATGGACTGTGATGGGAAGCACCCAGAAGGGCTGGGAGAGCTGGCCAAAGTCACTGCTAGAGAACCAGTGCTGGAGGATAGGAGAGATGCCTGAGGACTAGAAGAAAGTTGATGTTGCTACAGTCTTCAAAAAGGGCGACAAAGAGGACCCAGATATCAAGCCAGTCAGCCTCACGTTCATTCCTGGAAAAGTGATGGGACAGCTCATCCTGAATGCCATCTCTAAACGTGTGAAGGATAAGAGGTGATGAGGATCAGCATGGCTTCACAAGCTTAACCAGTCTGATGGCCTTCTCTGAGGAGGGAGGTGGGCAGGTTAGGTGAGGGGAGAGCAGTGGATGTTGGCTATCTTGACTTGAGTAAGGCCTTTGACACTGTCTCCTACAACACGTGTTTATAGAATCATTGCATACCTTTATTTGTCTTTCGAGGGGATTTTTTTCTTTGTAAATTGGATTTTGATTATTTATTTTTTAAATCATATTTTTAAGACTCTTCCAATCCAGTGGTTTAAAAGGATGAGTCTTGAAATTTTTCTTTAAACTTTTAAGAAATACAAAGGCTCGAGCAGAGAGAACATATGCAAATAGCATTCTGTTGCCTATTTACAAATGAAAATAACCCTGGAAGAAGGCTTTTTTCTTCTTTATTTGTTGACATTTGGAAATGCAATTCATGTGATACCCCTCGTCAAATCTAACTGTTACTTCTGTGATCAAAAAAAAGAATTCACCACTAAATTAAAACAATTTTACCACTTTCTTTAGAGAAGCTTTAAGTCTTTTGCATTTACTAATGCATTTCCAACATAAAAATAGATTGTGATCTACTCTTGTTTCGACTGTAAATACTTGTTTATACAGTAAATCTTAAATAGCAAAGTACCTGTGGAAGAGGAAACAAAGTACCTGGGGAAGAGGAAGTATTTCAGTGCTATTTATTTTACAGAACCTGCTGGCATAAGAAGATAATTTTCCACTGCTTTTCTGAGATGAGTGTCATAGTCTTGCTGTTCATTGCATTTTGTAGAGATTGTTAGTTGGTGTGAAATATCCCTGACTGGAAAGTGCTTAATGCGACAGCTTGAGGAATATTGTAATTAGGAGTGCTGCAATTTTTTTTTCCACTGTGTATATATTGAAGATATCTAGAGAAAAGTTTTAATTTTTCTCAAGTTAAAAAAAACACTTGTGGAACAAGCTATAATGGATAGCAGGAAACTTTGTAATAATGGGTAGCAGAAACACTTTGAATGTTTCTTTTTCTTTTTAATAACAGAAGTTGCCAATAGCATTTCTTTCATTAGTGCAGAACACATTGAAAAATCTCATTTGCTCACCGTAATGAGGGATTCCTGTGCTCAGAGATTGAGGAAAAACTTATATTCAAGATGTATGCTCTATTCTCTGCAAAAAAAAGTGTATTCCCCAGCTAATAGCAGTTACTTAGTTCTGAGAGGAGGTTGTAAATCTGTTTACTAGTTTTTTTTTTTATTATTATTATTGTTATAATTTCCCCCCCAACACCTGGAGAGGGATTACAGTCCTGTGACTTCATGAAAGCCTTGACTGGGATACATTTACACACAAGGCTTATGTTCTTACAGCTGTGAGCGACCTGTAAAGATCTCAGCAGGCCCACAAAAGAACCAAAACTGCATTTGAAATTAGGTTCATGGTGTAACGTACTCGTAATTCCTTTCTTTAAAAAAACAGGCGAAGCTAAAACAAACACAAAACAACCACACTCTGTAATCCTGAGTATGATTTGTGTATTAATTAGCTAGCTATTAATTAAAAACTTTGACTACTTGCTTTAAGTTTAATGGATAAATTGTTTTGTGGTTCAGTTTTTACCTCTTACAAAAATTTCTAGAAAGAAAAGTTTTCTACTAAAGCGAACGACACTTTTTTGAGTAACTATGTTCATCTATATGGCAAACTGCTTGTTACATTTATTCAGTTTACATTTATATAGCCCAGTTTCAGTGGGCTATAGTCTGAAACATAAAAATAGGTGTCCTGCTCTCTAGCTTACAAATGATGCCGAAGGTATTTCTTTTACTTAGAAAAAAATAATTTAACTGGAAGTCTTTATTAAGAACTTACTGATCTGGAACCTTTCAGCTATACTGTAGGGAAAGTTGCGGTTGAGGTGTTTTGGAGAGTGTGAAAGACAAACAAGAGCAGGGTACTTCTCAGGCCAGGTGAAACAAGGCGTGGAGAGATGACGATCAACCATGTCTCTCCTTGTGGTTGCAAGGTGCGTAATTATTTATCACTTTAAGCTTTCTCACTGATCTTAATGAAGAACAAAATATTTAGAACATGAAATCCGCAAAGTGTGTATAGTTAAAATTTTAGTAACTGATTCTTATACATAGGTTATTGCAGCTTGAAAGTAAACAGATTTAAAACAAGTCCATTCCACAGTGCCTAGATTCACTTAAATGATTTTACAGGTTAAGTAAGAAATGGCCACTGATGAACAAGAAACGGGAGCCAAGTGTTAGAGTGTTAGACTTCTTAACTTATTTTTTAACTTTGAGAATATTGTCATATGTACTTTTTTGTGTTTGTTTGGTGGAACAGTTTTAGGAGAAGTATTTTGTGACTCAGAACTATTTGTTTTAGAAGTACTTTCCTGTTTCATTCTGGAGCTTTCCCTTTTTTTCTTACACCCACTCTACTAAAAAAGAGCATGTAAAATGCTGCTTGAGGTAAAATTGTAAAATGTAGGGAATACCTTAAAAGCAATCAAGAAAAGCTATCTTGAACCATGTGTTTTCCCCTTGTGTAGTGGTTAAGATAAAAGGGTTGTGAATTACTGACAGTTAAAGGGCTGTATTTTGCAAAGGACATCTGCAGAAGCCCGAGTCCTAAAACTGTGTGAACTTTAGTTTAATATTGAACAAGGTAAAAAACACTACAAGAATAGGGCCTGCTATAATCAATTTTTAAACAGCATTCTGGAAAACATTTTTGACTTTAACATGAACACTTTGGGGTTGATTTTAAGTACTCAGGTAATTGATGAGTTAATGAGCTTTGAGAGGTTGAATAGCACAGTGGCCTTAGTTCTACATTGTACATTAAGCCTTGAATACTTAATGCACAAAAAAGGCTACATTAGATTCTAGATATCCTTTATCCTCCTGACAGGTCATTAGGGACTGAGATATTTTTATTTGATATTTGTTAAAAAGAAAAATACCTGGGCATGAGGACAGCCCTATTTCATGACTTCATGTGTTTTTATTTGAACTTTTGATTTGAGCTGCTGTTGTTGAGCTTAGCTATGTAGGCTCTTGATGTGCTAGTGTGTTACAAATGTCGTTTACAGGCACTGAATTTTGGAGAAGTTTATTACCGTACATATGAACTTCTCTTTGACAACAAATACACAATACAATGATTTGTCTATCACAGTTCAGTGCTATGGGTAAGCAAGGCAGTCTACTGATTTTGGAAGGACAAATCTCTGTGCTTTATGCAGTAAGACTTCTATCCATCCCCTTATCACTCAAAATGAGCATGAGACTATACTGTAAATTCTTATTTTAATGTTTTAGAACAAGAACTAACTTATATGAATATATAGCCATTTGAAGGCTGTTTTAAGGTGAGCCTCCTTCCTTCCCCTTTTACTGTAGTTTATTAGAGTAGCATAATTTTATGAATCCTCTGTGACCAAACAGGTTTAACAAATTCAGCAAAAGTAAATTTTTCTCCATATGTTTGCTTCTGGGACACAAAGTTTTTGTCTTCTAGTGCTGACTGCTCCTTTTTTTCTAGACTGTGTTTAGATTTAGTAGAAACAATGAAGAAAGAAACAAGAAGCTAAAGTTTCAGGTTTGTTATGTTGCTTAATTGGACAAGATTTCCAAGAAGAGGCTTTTTGCAGGAGGGGAATAGGTTGGGCAAAAGTGTACTTGCCCTTATATTGTTGGCATTTACACAAAATGCAAGTTAAAACCTGCTAGGAAGTGTTTTAGCGGGATAAAATGATCTCTCTTCACCAAAAAGATCTTAATTTTACTATGCTGGTGCTTAGAGCTTCTTCCACCCCTCCCAAATAAAATCTCACTCCAGATTAGCAGTTTAACCTCTGATTTGCCTTCACTGCTCAGAATGTTTTCTGTTCATCATTAAAAAACAGGCTCTGAAATGGAAAAAAAACAAGTCTTGTTTGTCTGGAGCATGGTATGGATAAAACTAAAATCTGCTGCTGCGTCTGTAAATGCAAGTAGTGTAAACGGTGGAATAGAATGAGCATATTAGTAATGATCCTTTTGGAACTTTTGGGTTATACATTAATAAGATAATGAAGGATTACTGAAAAAGGAGCAGTTTGAGATGTATCTTGCATTTTTTTGCCACTTCAAACAGTAGGGTAGATCTACTTTCTTTTCTTCTGAAAAAATATGAGATTTCTCCAAGCAGAATGAGGCCAACAATCTATTGCTCTAACAGACATTTCTAGATTGCGTTTCATTTGACAATGTGCAGTTCAGTGCTCTTCCCACCTCTTCCACCTGGCATTCACTGCCATTGAGTCATGGGCTTTTTTATTTTTCTTCTCTCTCGGAGCCTGAGTCAATTGGTGCTATCACTGGGCACTGCATAGGAAACTAAGACATTTTAGACTTAGCTGAAGCATAAAAGCCATGTTGAAAAAGGGCATAATGTTGTCTGAATATCATGGAAATGAAATGGGACAGAATTGGGATTGGGCTCTATTGGTTTGGTTTGCTTGCATATAGGAACTAGGGTTATAAGAGGTTAGGCTTTGGCATTGCTTGCTTGTTTGGTTTTCTGCATGCGTATCTAGTAGATAAGAACATTTTCAACAAGCTATTAACTAAGAGAATAGCAATTTGATCTTGTTTCCCCTTTAAAAAGGATTTTTGGTTCCAGCAAGTCTCATGTTTTACTTTCCAAATGGGACAAGTGTTCAAAAATAAATAAAAATTTCTGCAGTATATGCACAATTTAAAAAAATCATTGTAAAAGTCCCAGTAGAAAATGAAACACACTACTGAGAATTGTCATTAAGTTGTGGAAAGGTCTTTTTGTTTTTTTTTCCTGTATGAATATTAAAAAAAGTAGATGGTGGAGTAGGATTATAATACTAAAATTTACAGTTTGCTAATTTGACGATCAAGAAGGCTGTTGTTGGGTGGGGATTTTGTTTCTTTGTCTGTAATTTTTAATTCCCAGGAGCTATTTCTTGCTAGTGTTAAGATGTGTTATATGAGCTTCATAAAAATCAGTGGTTTGTGTATCATGTGACACTTTTTTAATACTAACAGGTGCTTTGTTTTTACCAATTCAAGCCAGAGGAGTTGAGCGGAACAGGTTAATGTCTGGAGTGCTCAAAGCAGGTGGTTGGTAGCTTTGCATATTTATCAAATTGAATGCATGTTGGCTGTTGTCCTAGCAGGCCTGAGTTTAACTCGGCACAGAGCACGGGGAAGCATGCTGGGACTTGCCCTAGCAGGTTTAATGCAGAAGTCCACACGATCTAAACTTGTCCTTACCAACAAGTGTGTTTTCTGTTTGTTTTGGGTTCAAAAGACCATCTACTAGTACTTAATGAGTGTTTGTCCTAAAACAGAAAATGCTTGCTTCTCTGGGTGTGCTTAAGCAGGAAAAGCCTCCTCTTTCATACTCCTGCAGGTGTCCTGGAGCTCGCCTGTTAGAAGCGAGCCTGGGAAGGGCAAAAATATGTTGGGGATTTTTTTTTTTGGTCTTCCATTCAAAAAATGCTTGCTTCTTGCATAATATTTTATTTTAATTGTGTGTCATTGTCTGATGCACATCCTCAGTAATTGCTGTGATACAATGAGATTGTATTCTGATATATTTAGTCAAGGAGTCAGTGAAATACTGTAGTCAGTGTTGGGTGTTGAATACCTCAGCTGCTGTCCTGTCCCCTGGGTGCCCTTCTCGCATAAGGGACACGAGCATCCTCTAATGATGATAATTAACCTCATAATGATAATGAATGTTAATGTCTGATAACTGCTTACAGCAGGGTGAAAACATAAACCTCTTTTCATATATTGTTCTTACAGCTGTGTACACATTTACTCTAAACAGGAAAAGGCTGTTGTCTTTCTTGCCCATATTGTAGTTTATTAGTATGATCTCAAGGGAAATTTAGTATTGAAGATGGTTCGTGTGCTTTTTTGTTGTGTTTTTGTCGTTGTTAAGAAGGACAGTGTTAAATAAAACTGTTGAAAAGGTAGCAGAATTATTTGTTGAAGCAGTTTGTGATTACTAGTTACCATAATGCTTAGTATAAAAGAAATTAATGTCTCCAGTTTTTATTTCATCTTTCCTGTATGTGTTTTCTTTATAAGAACAATATCCTTATGCAGCCTGTTTCTGTAACCGACTTTTAACTTGTTTGCACTTGCTTTATGCCATGTCCCAGACAAGAAAATTCTGTCTGTTTGTGGAGCTATTGACTGTAATAGCTATAAAAAAAAAGTCACAAGTTTTACTGAATCAAAAAAGATGCAACTATGTTTGTATTTTAACTACATTTAAAACTTCTCTTTCAGGTTATTCGCAAAATATGCATGTGTCATGTTTAACATGCAGCCTGAATCAATGTGCGTAACTTTCTTATACAAGGAAAGCAGCAGAAAATGAAATTTTGACTTCAGGTGGTTTTTAATATCAGGCCCTGTTACTTTGAGCTTTGTTATCAAGCCTTCTTGAAGCTATTTTTCCTTAGACTTCCTCCTTGTATACTTTATTGCTTGATATTAGTAGAAGGTCTCCTGTTTAGCTGGGATTGGGCACATTTGCTAGTTTAATTAGGTGCACTGTATTGGAGTTAACCAGCACAGACATTTGATCCAGGGAGATCTCTGAAACTAAAGGCCATAAAATTCAAGGATCTGTGAAAAGTGAATTATGATAGCTGAGCTTTTATGTGGGAAATGGAAACTATTATTATTCTTATTTATATGCTTGTGAAAGTCATGTGGCCTCTTATGGTCCTTTTGCATTTGCACTTGTACATTTGTGGATAGATACCTGTACAAAAGCATTATAGGAAAGAGTTGAAACGTGCATTTTCATAGGCATTGTTTTGATTTTCCTTCCACTATTCAGCAGAATTACTCCTGACTTTAATATACACCCAATATTTAGTGAAACTCAAATTTCAGAATGTAAGAGGATTCATCATTCATTGTCAGTCAGCATGCTGAAATACTGTGTTTTCCTTTTTTTCTTTTTTTTTTGAAATATGGATAAAACAGCCTCACTGAGAAGAGTATAAAAAATAGTGTTGTGGGTTGAGGTGTTCATTGATGGTTCAGCAACATGACTAGTTATCCAAGAAAGAGCTTAACTCACCTTGCTCACAGTTTGGTAGCATGTCTGATTTTCCTAAGATGTTCTGTCAAGTCACAGGCAACAATTGGAGGGTGGGGGTGAAGGGGGAACAGTTTATGTTGTCTCTAAATGTTATTTTTATGGAAATCGAAAAAGATTCCTAGGATTTATTATGACAGTCCTATGGAGCCATGAAGGTAGGAGCTTCTTGACATGAATTAAATTCTGATCTCTAAAGACCCAGAAGACAAGACCACCATACTGGAGGCATTATGGAAGAAAGAAAACATATCTGTCAGTCTCATGTTCTTAATATGTGAGTTTTTTTTTTTAAACAATATAATATTTGAATTGACACCTCAATTTTCACTGGCTTTATTTCTCTGTTCCACTAGCTGCTGTGCTCATGAGGAAGGGGATTGTTTGCTTCAGATTTGGAATATATCATTTTCCAATGTTTATGGCATAATAAGAATTAAATACAGTGTTAAAATAGCTCTTAGGCAACGTGTTTTCTAAGTCAACAATTTGCAGTTTTATAGCAACCAGTTCATGTTCTTCAGTTTGTGGTTTCCATTGCTGTTTCAAGAAAAGATATCAGTTAAACATGTTTGTTGCAAAATTTTTAAGCTAAGCGGTTGTGAAAAGCTCCTCGGCTTCTCATGATGACTGGGGGAAGGATGTTTAATTCACACCAGGCAAGTATTAGGTACTCTGGGGCTGCCCTGCTCTGCTGATGCTGTGGGGAAGATGCAGAGCGCCTGGATTGAATTCCTTGGGCCTGCCGCTGTGCAGCCACATGCCACGCCGACGTGGTTGTGTTCTAAGAAACTCGTCAGCGAGTGCGTTTTTATGGACCAGATGAGCTGCAACTGACTTCCTGCAAAATTCTAAACTATATTATTTACATAAAGAGGTTTCCAGCTGGAGTCCGTTGCTTGGTGCAGTACTTCCATGGGAGGAGAGGGAAAACAGACCGAGTTGCAGCGTTGCTCCCTGCTCCGCGCAGCCGGTACCGCGCGCGGTGCCGCCATCTGCCCCGCAGCCCGCACTGCTCGGCGGCTGCAGGAGCAGGTGGCCGCGCAGGGAGCGCAGCTTTGTTTTCCTCTCCGCAAATGTCTTGGGTTTTGGACCATGTAACGTCTTCCTATCGTGCCCTTATCTCCCCCTCCACCGGGACGAGCCACTGGAGTGGCGCAGCTTTTGTGCTCTTTGGGTAACCTTTGCTGACTCTCAGGAGGATTTGAGGCATCTGCTCCAGATGCTCGTAGCAGGACTAGGGAATGGTTGCAGCAACACGTATGGGTCTCGTTCACTTCTTCAATGCTGAGCTGTAGCACTTTTCCCCCTACTTACTCCTGGTTTCTAATTTTAAGCTGTTTATAGTATGGAGAGACAAACCCTCTCAATGGGGTGATTTTCTTTACCCTACTTTGCCTCACTTGAATTATGAGAACCTTCTAGTATGTTTTAAGATTATCCTTTTTGGCAATATCAAGATCTCAAGTTGCACAACAGGGTTGTGTTACTGACCCACAGTAAATTTCTTACTTATATATCTGTGTGTGTGTGTGTGTGTGTGTGTGTGTGTGTGTGTGTATATATATTTGTGTGTGTGTGTGCACATGCATATATATTTGTGTGTGTGTGTGTCTATGCACGAATGTGTTTTTTAAGGAATCACAGCTTATCTCTTGTAATTGGTCATATGCACTGAGACATTGAGGCAACCCATAAAAATTAGTAAAGACTTTATTCAACTGCACATGAATTCAGTTTCCATTGCTCTGCCAGCATAGGGTTTGCTTTTCTTTTAGAGACTGTGCTCGTTTACTTCGTACTGTTGGCATGTGGAGGCTGCCTGTCCTTACACTGAGTATTTTTCATAGCTAAGGGAAGACCATAAGGGAAGACTGCATGTCTTCATGCTTGCCATAATGCCACCAAAATGTTTTTGCTCTTCGTTTTGCATTGTCTGTGGCAATTATGGACTTACTTTCATGGTACTGGTGTTGTGTTGAGTTCTCTCTCTCTCTCCACTGCTCAGGACTCGCTGTAACTTCCATCCCAGGGCAAAAGACATGAAAGGGAGTCAAAGAATCTCTCATCCCTTCGTTTCTTGCCTGTGAACAGGGAATATGCTCTTGCCAGGAGATATCACAGATTCTCCTTGACTTTGTGGACAGTGTTTGCTCACATGTACGAGACATGTACATGCCTGGGTGCTCTATGTAAGTACATAGCCTGGGTGCTACATAGGCAAAGCTTTATTTTTTTCATACTTTGGATAGGTCAGTTTTACTTTACTCATACAATTATGTTACCAAATCTTGAGAGAGGAACTAGGTGTTTACCTGTAAGCTGAG
>JAUBNY010000014.1:1404664-1414858 GCA_032275445.1 Crypturellus soui | reverse complement strand
TATGAATAGCAATACTCTCTATGGCAAATTGGTTGTTTGCTCGCACTTCTTGTCTGAAATACTGCTGTGCCCTTGTTTATTTTTGTTCTAAAGTCCAGGTGTTTGTAAATGTTGTCCTTTTCTTAGGAAGGTGGCAGGTAAAGGCATAGACTCTTTCCAATGCCAGTGCCCTAGGGCCAGGGTGCAGTGTTGGTATTGCTGGCTAGGAGGCACTATAGTAAAATAGAAAGAAGCGAAGCAAAAAGCAAGGAGTGGGATCAGTAAATAACATAATTGCTGTTCTGAGACATTTTCTTCCTGGAAGTGTAATTTCTAAAATGTAATTATGTAATCCTTTCTAAATAACTGTGAATTTCAAAGAAGTCAAGTAACTACGGCTTTTTGATTTTTTTCTTGGTTATCTTAAATGTTGAAGTGCTTTCCGTCTTTGTATCAGGAAGAGACAGTAGTAGCTCCAAGATGGGCAAATGGAATATATGATACACCTCTAGCCTTTTCTAGGTTATTTCTGCCTATGGAGCAGAGAGTCTTTTCTAAAGTGTTCCCTCTTCTGTAGGAATTATTGTGCCATCCTGTGTTACATGGATTTTGGTCTGGAATTGTCAACAGGTTTAGCCTCTAGAGATATTTTTGGTTTGCCTTGTATTCCTTTTGAAGACTCCCTTGTTCTGTTTGATTTTGTCTACTCCTGTTATTCTCTATTTCTACAGGTTATGCCTGTAATATTTCTGGAAAAATCTTTTTTTTTTTTTTCTGAATGGGAGCATGATGCTCGTCTGCATCAACTGTTTCAAATCTCATAGGCTGATAATCTTCTAAGTTGTATTTTTCCAATAGATCCTTGAGAATCTGCTTTTTCTTCATGGTACTGTCAAAATACTTGTGGTTGTGATTCAGATCTGAAGGATGCAGCAGGGAACGGTTTAGCAGACAGTGAGGGGGCCTCGTGTTGGCCCATCAAGGGAGAAAGGTGAACACTACTGAGCTGCAATTAATCAAGTCTTAATAAATGAGAAATTGAAATTCTTTTTTTCTTTCTTTCTTTTCTTTAAAAAGTCAATTATTCCAACACTTAAAATTTTCCAGCTACTTTTCAAATAAGGGGCTATAGTGTTAAGTTTAATCCTTGTGTATCTCCAAAGCCTTTCAGTATTGTCTCAAATTACTGTATTGACTATTAATATTGAATCCTGTGTTACAGATTGATGTAAGGTAGAGGTTTACGCAGGAGCAGCTTTAGTTTATCTGTTCACTCTCATTTTTTCTATTAAAAATAAGACTTAAAAGGAAGGAAGTTGGTATGTCCTTGTGTATTCAGCCCTCAAGGCCAGGCAGCTGATCTGATCTGACATGCACTTAATGATTTAAAGTGGCGAGTGGCTGACAGGCTTGACCCGAGGCTGAAAGAATAAGACCATTCTCAAAGCATATTTCCAAAATACAACTTAAAAAGCCCTTTTTCCTCAGAATCTAATAAAGATGAGGTTATGCGCTCTGGTCTAGGCAAGCAGTTTTAAACTCCATGTGTTGCAAGCTGGTGGCCTCCCGTTTGTGTCACGTTAGCGCGTTTCTAGACGTACAGAATGATGAAGGACGGTGCTTGGCTGAATCTGCACAGGTGAGCAAACATGAGATTTGCGCTCTCTGTTTGCTGCAATCTGAGCCCGTCACTCCTTGAAGTATTTGTTTTTACTGGAAAACTATATTAAAGTAGCATTAAACATGTTATACTGCAAATATCACGTGAGTAGACTGTTTCATCACTGCAAGAAAGAGGTTTTCTCTTGTTTTTTTCATGATGGGGGTGACTTTTTTCCTAACAAACTCACCCCATGTATGCAATATAGGGCTGATTAAAAAAACTGTATTGACTAAACAGTAGTGCATACCTCATCACAAGGGGAGTTTGTTACTATCATCAGTTTGCTCTCATTTTACTACCATTACCCAGATTAAAGATCTTGGGGGAAGATTACCCTTGTTGTAGTTTAAGAAACACAAGAATTTCTGCATCTTACTTGTGTTAATAGTGTTAACACTGTTGGTGTTACTATTAGTTTCACAGAGATTTAACCATTCTACTTTTCTGCATTGTTGGTGGCACTGAGATGAGTGCAAGAAAAAAAGCCGAAAACGTGGGCACATTAACGCTCGTGGCTGCTGGCGGCCTGCCTGCGCCCTCCCTCCTGGATCGCGGCTAAGAAGTGGGGCCCCAGAGGCGCGAGGAGGAGACTCTTCTCACTGGAGCTTCTTGCTCCATCACCCTGTGTCTGTCCAGCTCCCAGGAGGAGAGCGCTGGGTCTTTTGCACGTGTGCCAAGTTTGCATTGCCAAAATACGGCCCTTTTATTCCCACATAGCTCTCATCATCCTAATTTTAAAGACTCTCCCATCTACTTTCCCCCTATCCACTGGCAATAATTACCAGAAATTATTGTGCACCTATCAATCACAGATGTACCATGCAATATGGGGATATCAATAATGAATTTCTTGACAAGAGAAGGAAAAAGGCAGTCTTGGGTAGTCTTTCTTCTTTTCTTGATTATTAAAAAAAAATGTGCTGTTTGAGTTGATATAATAATGGTCTTTTTCTTCAATTTGTCTTGTGTATCCAACCAGATGAGCATTATATTGTCTTAATGCAGCAAACACTTTATATCATTCAGTCTTATTAGATTACACTGTTAAAAATGCATGTGTCTGAATAACATGTGTCTGAATGCTAAAATGGGGATGCATATTTCTTACTGACTAATGCAAGATTTGAAATTTATATCAATATTTTATCTGGAGCAGGTGAGGAATTGGAGAAAATAATCTGGCACAGCACAGGGATTTATTACTTCAACAGCCCTTATGCACTGGGTATTACTATTTATTAAATATGCAACAGTATTTAACTTTTTAATTATCCTTCTGGTTTGGTGCTTTTTCTTCGTGGTAAGTAACTGCTACAGTAAGTGGAATGAAATTTGCTGTTAATACTTAAGCAAGAGGTTGAAGACACCAGAAATAATGCAAGCTGGTGGTAGCAGTCTATATGCACACTAAGCATATATACATAGTGTTACTGAGAATATATAAGATCACACGGTTTCATGTTTCATTCAGTGTAATTTTGCATATTATTTTTGTGTCTGCATATGAGATGAGTTTGCTCTCAGATTACTAGAATTATTTTAGGAAAAAATATATTAATATATTTTCACAGATGTAAAAAGAGTTGAAATTTCTTCCTCTGTTTTTCCATCCTTTAGCTATTGCTCTTACACAGTAAACTTTTTAGCATTAGTGTTTCATTAATATATTTGATTTTTGTCGCATCAGTGCAACCATGTGATATCATAAAAAAAAAGAAAAACAAGAAAGAAAATTAGCCATGAAGTGAATGAAAAGCAGTATTTCAGATCTGAAAGAAGAAATGGTCTGAAGTTAGAAAGATATTTTTTGAGTCATTGCTTGAGAACTCCCAAGAATGTCTTAATAGTAATAACCCGAAATGCAAGGGGGCCATGTGAGCTGCCATTAGCTCCCTTTAGCCCCTTAGCTGTCACATACATGTTGTGGAAGCGAGCATGTTAGAAATGAGTACCAGCGAGCAATGCATTGAAATGATGGAGCATGAGCTTTGCTTTCTCGTGGTGAGCTCTCTCAGTAAGACTGCCCTGATGGTAATCGCTGGTTACTTTTCATCACGTTAGGTGACAAACTAACTCAAAACCAAACGATGCAGAGCAACAAACAAAAGCCATAAAACTCATCAATCAATGTAGCTGCTTTGACTTCTCAGGGCAAGCAAAACATGTAAAACTAGTTAAAATATAGTGTATTTACTGTGTGAGGCAATAGTGTATTTACTGTGTGAGGCACATGCTGCGTTTTGGAGCTCAACTATAAGTTCAAGCAACGCACTTTTCTCTGGAGTTTGTGTTTCCTGAGTTCCTGATCTGAAATGGCAACTGCTGGATTTTCTCCCAGTCGCTGTTATCAGCTCCAGCTATAAAGTTTGCATTAAAAGGGGCGAAGAAACGGTTGTCCCAGGAGGCTGCAGCTGCGGGGCCGGCTGCTCAGGTGAGGCGCCGGGACAGGCCTCGAGGAGTGAGCTCATGCGCTTATGTAAAGAGGTAACCCAGAGAGGGCCTTGCCAGCAATAGTCCTCTGTCGGTTTGTCATAAAAGGTTGAGCCATCTGTTGCTAGAAAAATTACCCCAATCCACCACCTGGTGTTTCATTGAGCCGAAGGATTTATTCCAGATAAGCTCTGGTTTACTTAATAAATATTGAAAGGGAAAAAAAATGGTGTAACAGAGGATTCTAAAAAAAAAAAAAAAAAAAGACAAGGGTTTTCCCTCAGTGTTACTGAGTGCTGGATAATACAGTTGGATCACTCTCATCTCCTGGTGTGGTTCATGTGTCATTAAAAGCGATTGAAGATTGAATATGAAGCGTTAACATTGAACAACTAGAAGGTTATGCAACGACTGGTATAAAGTTCTGAGCAGGGTATGATTTAATTTGGAGCTGCGGATGGCCACCTGCTGCACTTTTGTTCTTGTGGCAATCTGGCAAGTGGCCGTGCTGTTTTGGTGCTTTTATTTGTCGGGGATATTTGGCAGCATCTGAGAGAGCTGCCAACTGTCAAATCCAGCCTAGACTGATGGGCTACTTGGTTACTAGCTGCCTGAACGCAAAAGATAACTCTTATATATATATTATTGTGATTATTAAGTATTCATTTTTAATAATCAAAATTTGCTGTACTAATACCACATACATATAAACTGTAACTTCATCAGAGGCTTATTCTCCTTTGCAAATCTTTAAAATGAAGGACTACAGGCTTACTAATGCTGTACCAGCACTTGTATCTTATATCCCGTGCACTAATTCTCTCTTGATTATCGGGTGATACAGAAATAGCCACTTTCAATTCACAGGTGCCAGAGGTAGGTGAGCTCTGGGCAAGATGTGGTTTGTGATACAGGTCCCCTACCCCCTACCCACCATTATCGGCATATTTTGGATATATTCTTCAGAGAAAGCAAATGGCACTGAGATCTCCATGGGATCATTTGGGTTTTGTTGAGGGCTGGAATGGTCAGGATAGAGCTTGGGTTCAGGTTCTGGTAGATGGCACCTGGGCTCTGCTGGGTTTGCTGGTGCAGGCCCGCAGCTTCCCAACAGATTTAGGTGCTCCCAGTTATATGCTCAAGTAAAATCAGCGTGGGGATTATCTTGAACTTAATAGGTCTGTAATTTTTTGCTATTACATTAGTTCTTTTATTCTTCATCTAATCAACATTCTTTTTGGGTTGAGGACTTGTTAGAAAATCAATGAATGGTGGGAAGGAGCAACTGATTGTGTCACTTGCTGTTATCATTATCAGAAACAACTAGATGTAGGGTAGTCTCTTGTAGTAGCATTTATTCCAATTTCTTATAAGAATGGGAACAAAGAACATTTATTGTAAAATAAGCACTGGAAAAAAAACCACAGGCACTGGAAATTTTCACATTACAGTAACTATCACCATCATTAGTCACCTAATGTTCTGGTTTTGATGTATGTTTGCAGTATTTTGTAGCCTCTATTTAAATCCTGACAATCTGAAATGCATCTTCTTCATTTAGACTCTTTTTAGTTACAAAAGCAATGTGATTTTTACTTTAGAGGCTTGTATCCTATTCCGGGGAAGGGAAAGGAGGAGGGAAAGAGGAGGCCAATACAGTACACACCACTATTCCAATTTGAGATATTTTTATGCACTTGCCTATTGTGTTTTTAGATAAACTTTTAAAAAGTTTAAGAAGTTAAAGTTTATTATTGACTGATTCCTGTCTAAATTCTAAAATCCAATAGCAAAACTAGTTTTTTGTAGTTCTTGCTTTCACAGTCTGAAATAAGGTACTTAAGAACAGTGACATGTTGAGCAAATGTCAAAAATGCATTCCTGTATCACATTGTTAAATGACAACAAATATTTGACCCTTCATACTCCTGTTTTCAAATTTGTTTGGCACATCCTGGAATCTATCTAATTTTAGTCAGTTCTGTCTGCACTGAGGTGGTAGAGGTTTAAGTATCCTTCAGCTCCGATATTCTGTAGAGAAATAATATTTTAGGCTTATATGTCATGTCAAAGTATTTTATAAACCATGCTTTAAAGGTTTGGATATATTGCATTTGTTAGGTTAACTTCAGAACAGATTTTATCCCTCTTCCATCTTCCAGCTGCATCTCCAGTTCTCTAACTGGATGAGAGCAGTGAGTGAAGGCAAGTGGTGAAAATTTTTTGCTTTTGGGGAAAAAAAAAGACATCTTGTAAATTTTTATGTTAAGTTAAATCCACTTAGACTTGAGAGCTTTTGTCTTGGCAAATTCTTAGGAATAAAATGATTTTCACTGGAGCAGTATATATGTGAACGCTCTCTATATAATGTATGGTCAGCACTTTTCAGGCCAGTTATCCTTAGTATCTGTGATGCTTTGTTGAGTAAATTTATCTAAAAACACTTTGGGGAGCATTTGGTCAGCTAAGAAAAAGAGTTAAGCAACACAGCTAGCCTCAGATAAACCTTTTTGTGGTTATAAATATTATACTAATTTTCACGGAGCTTCATCCATGTGTGGATCTGGGCAGGAGATTGTGTCACGGTGCTTGGTGGGCTCTGCTCCCAGGTTTTTCTCCAGTTGTTACTTGTTCTTCCTTCTCAGATCGCTTGAACTCAGAGCTTGACCTTGAGCATATGAGTCTGCCAATACGACTGGAGCTAGATGAGGTGACTCCTGCATGGTTCCCATAACAATTTTTGGTGTCTTCTGTGGAAGAGAAACTGTCCCTTGCCACTGTGTTCTTTCTTAGAAGATTCATTTGATTTAACCCTGTGTAACTACAGGTCAATCCTATCAGGTGAGCTGAAATCCAAGTTATTTAGGAAACAAACTCTGAAATGCAAAGAGTTTCATTTGCTCTTCACCCTGTATCAGAAATTGCATATTAAGGAAAATTGCCTTAATCATCACTTTGGATGTTTGCCAGTACTGTCTGGGGTTGAGGCTTTGTGCAACACTTAGGTAGTGAAAGTCTCAATGTGGTTCATCTTATGCTTGGCAGTTTTTTGGCTCTGGCAGCTTCAGTGTTGTAACGTGCTTGCAGGGAATGCTTTACCCATTGAACCTGAAAGCCTGTAGTCGCTCTGTCTCGTTCCCCACCATGCATGGCCCGCAAAGTGTTGACAGCAGAGCACAGGATAATGGTCTGGGCTTCAGAACTCAGCTTTGGTTTTATTGTATGAGTGACATTGAGCAAATCACTTCTTACTGTTTTGGTTTGTGATATCATGATGAAGAGGGCGGTGCACCTTGTGGATATGAGCTTAGAAGATGATTCATAGGCAAAATAAAGATCATCTGAAAAGTGATATGTAAAATGCAAAGTAACATTATTCTGAGTCTTTCTTTATATGTATAATGAGCAGGATTATTCTGGTATGCAATGGGGTAGGCAGTTGTAAAATATGATGATGTACTAAAACACCTGTCTGCTGTACATGTTTATTAAACTCAATTCCAAGGAAGGGTTTTGCTATGGGAATGGAACCTTTTGGGTAGGGGTCTTACTGAACCCAAAGAGAAGCAAGTTATGGTCAGAGGTGGTTGATTTTGGGAGCGCTTGCTGTGGTGGTGGTGTTCGTTTAGAAGAGACAGACTGACTGTCTTTTAAAGTGCAGCAGTTAACTATTTTGCAGACTTTGAAATTCATTCAACTTAATGACATGCTGTAGGTAGTAAAGCAAATAATTATAGTTGTTTGTTTGGGAACAGAGAAAATAACCTTCAGAACATGGGCTTTTCAGGCACTGGCTTGATTATATTTCCACTTCCCTTTGGCATGGTTTCTAGCTGATTTATCTTTTTTTGTTATCATGTCAGAAAACAATCTTTGAAATATGCAATTTTATGTTAGTGTAATTCTTTGCTCATCTGTCTCATCAACATTGAGATTTCAATTTGTTAACTCCGCCAAAATAAAGCATTCATACCTCTCACTAGTATAACTGTATGCTAAGCTATCCAACAGATCAGAGAAAGTCAAGATATGACCTCTATATAAAGATTATGTATATGCATTCTCTTTATGTGTAGTATAGGTTTGGTGAAAGCTGGGACTACAGTAATGACTATGCATATAAACGCATATTCAGAACTACTACTACTATATGTATTTTAAGTTGCTGCAATTAGTGCACCTTTTTCTCACTAATAACACTTACCCAGTTGCAGAGTTTTAGCTAAAATTTCAAAGAAACTTATGGATAATAAGGAGGACCTCCTTATTTATTGAAGCCTTGAATTTCACCTTGGCTGTTACTGCAACATGTGAATGTATCTTGGAGATGACTCCCACACATAACCAGATTTGTGAGCTGACCCCTCTTCTGTTAGTTCTCTGTGTTTTGCAAGCCAGAATTACTTAGAGAAAAAAGATTCTACTGGATTTCACATGTATCCTTCCACTGTATTTTGTATGTTTGTGTGTTGTTTTTTTGTTCTCCTGTTTATTTGGTTAGCTGACCTCCTGGAAATGAACATCTGACTTTATGGAAGTAATTTTACAAACTTCTTTTTCTGTCATGTGCTTTCTCCTTGATGATGAACAACAAATTTCCCAAATTTTAGAACTATTAAGTGCAGCTTTTCAAATCTGCAAGATAAAATTTAAATTAAGATAAAATCTAATCACTTACAAAATTGATTAATTAGTCATAGATACTTGAAGTGAGATGACTAGTTAGCCTTTCTACCTTAATTCTTTTTTAAAGTGTTTGTTTTCAAGTAGAACAAATAGAAAACAAGATCTATTTGAAAACTGTCAATCTTGGGTATGACTTGCAGCAGCCAGCTCTACTGGAAACTTCAGCTTCGCATAAGCTCCAGCTGTGAACCAGCTCCTTTCATTTCTAATAGAAAGGAAATTGCTATTAATAGTTTTGGCCAGTCTGAAGTGTGAGGGAGGAAATAGTAGGAGGCAAATGTGTGACAGAGATTAACAGAATTAGAGAAATGCAGAATTTTCTTATCCAAGTTTAAAACAAAATGAATCTAAATCTTTGGCTTCCACAGGTGGGCGCTCTGCCACTGGGGTCAAAAGCAAACATTTCCAGCCCCACTCTGTCTTGGGGTTTTATCAACTTGGTGTTCTCCCTTCAGCAGCATTCCTCTTTAGACATCTGCTCATCGTCTCTACTTGTTTATAGTTCGCTCTGAGCTGCATCGTTTTGGGACTGGAGTGCTGGCTCTGTAAAGCATCTCAGAAGTAAAGGTGTAAAATGTTGAACGTGCCACAAAGGTGTCTAAAATATTCTTTGAATATTTCCTTAGAAATGCACTTAAAATCTCTGCTGCTGGAAGGTTGCTGAGTGACTTCAATTGCTCAGGTATTTTAAATAGAGATCTTTCATGGAAGATGCTTGAATAGGAAGTGCCCTTTGAATTCAAGCTTTTATTTAATATGTTAAGGAGATTTGTACTCTGCTTAGTAGTTGTATCATCATGTTGGAGTCAGAGTAGCAAACACATTCATTAGTATAAGTGATTTAAGCAGTCTTTCATCCAGCTATCAGTAGGTGTTTTTCTGTGCTACGATGATATGTCATGGTTTATATCAGTATTTCTTGATTCATTTTGAGAATACCTTCTTCAGAAGATTTTTATTTCTCTCCCCTTCCTTCTTTTCTTCTTCAATGAATGAAATATTTTCAGTGGATGAGATATTTCAAGGATTATGCTGGAGATCAGATGTGTTTAAGAGAAAACACTTAACTAAGTAGATGAAAAGATTAACAGTGTATTAATTCTTCTTGTCTTGTTGCTTCAGGCAATATCAATCTCTATCTAGGTATATGTGCTGTAAAAAGTGGATGCTAACTAATGAAACAGATAAGCCGAAGAATTCTTAAATGTAAGGCATTACATAGCCTAATGCTAAACATACTCAGCTGCTGCTGGAAAGTGAAGATTTTAATGGCTGTTTTTTTGTTTTATTTTTTCCCCTAATTTAGGATGCTGGTGGTACAAAATACACCATTAGGGATGATCTTTGGTGGCTAGCGTAGCTAGCCACCTGTAGATGCACTTTGGTACCCAGAATTACAAAAGCCTGTCCACTCACAGAGGGTTTGTTTGTTTATC
>JAUBNY010000014.1:1370959-1396965 GCA_032275445.1 Crypturellus soui | reverse complement strand
TAGAGAAGTGACAATATTGCTACTGTAGGTTTGGACTGTTTCTGCCTCTTCTGAAAACAATCCCAACACTGATTTCTTTAGATCCTTGCTGGAAGAAGATAAACATGAAACTAGATCAAACTAACCTAGAAAATTTTAAGCCAGTACTGATAGTTTTTATTCCTTTGGAAGAAAATAGAAGATCCACTGGAGGGATCTTGTGAGCATACACTGCATCCTACCAATGATGTGTTTGAAGAAAAAGTTTATAAAAATTAATATTTGCAAAGCAGCAAAAAGAATCATGACTATTCCATTTGAGGAAGAGCAGGTAAAAGCCCAAACTACTGCAAAGTACTGCTGAAATAAATCAACCTTTAACTATTGAGGCAAGTATTTCTTACAAACTTTCTTGCATGTCATTTGTGGATGCAGGATCTGTTTAACTTGTGAAAATTTGATGGTGTAGGGCACATCTTGGGAGACTGCTCTGTTCACTTCGTACTCAATGGAGCTTTGTTTCAGCAAGAGAATGGGCATATTTGACTCCCTTCCGAGTTTTTGCATCTATACTTTGCAGATTGCCAGGTCTGGGTGATCTAATAACCTAAAAGGATGTAGCTATAGCACAGAGAGATGTAGCAACATCTGTTTACCTTAGTGTGTGTTTATATCAGAGTTATCATTTGTGTGGGATCCCTAACTTCCAGCTTGATGCTGGTCTTCCTATGCTTCTTTATATATATGCTTTTTACGTAGCAACATAAAAGTCTATTCATCACTAGCCATTTATTAGGTATCTGTAATTACATGTGCTTCCTTAAGTCATTAAATTGTTGTTTTTAGTTTGTCAAACCTACGTGATGGTTTTGCAAATTTGCTTTTAAGGCACAGTTTATTTAAAAGGTTTTTCTTAATTCAAGTGAAGTCTGGAGGGATAGCAACTGGCCTAGATCCGTTCTAGTCTAACATGCCCAAAGGCCAACTTAATAGAACTGTTCTTATGGAAGGAACTTCCCACTGTGATATGGGTTAATTCAGCCTTCCTTGGCACTACAAAAAAATCAGAATAGGCAAGATGAGATTTAGGATTTAGGAACAGGATGCCATCCTGTTCCTGAAAATATCCTGGTTTCATGAAAACATCTGACTTCTCAGTTTGATAAAATCTTTGCACTGTTACTTCTAAAGTCTTGCTGGAAGGAAAGCCATCAAAAAGGCCTTCGTCAAAATGGATTGTTTGTGTGAATAATGTCTGCCCAAGAAAAACTATTGCACCATTGCTCTTCAGAGAGTTACACTTAGGGAAATTCTGAGTAAAACTCCAGCATGGATCTGACTTGCTCAAAATGAAATTACGTCCATGTTCAAAGCAAGACATAGGGATTATAAGGTGGGTTGAGGAGCCTCCCTGTAGTTTAGAAGTAGCTTCTGACCCCTTGTTGAGGATTGCAGGGGAAGCAAAGGGCTGCCTGAAGAGTTGGAGGCTCCGTTCTGCTTCTGTAAAACAGAAGCATAAAGCTTATTCACACAAATTGTTAGTAGACAGAGTAGGAAGGGTGTGTTTTTCTTCCTCTGGTGCATCTCAGCTACTTAGAAAATATTTTGGTACATGGCATACAGGTCTTGGTGTCAAACATGACATTATTCTCAGAATGACATTCATTTTATTCTAAAAAGCTCTATGGTTGATGATTTTTTTGTCGTCATTTTGCTTGCAACAGATATTTAGAACCTCAGTTTTGAGTTTGAAGCAAGTATTTAAGTGCATTTTTGAAATATTTTGGGAAAAAAAAAGAAAAAGACCTGCTTGCTCCTGTCAGGAGAGGCTAATATATAACTTATTTTTCTTAGAGAGTTTACATGTAAGCTGATGGGTTTTGCCAAGGGAGACAAGTTCAGAGGAAGCAGCATGGTAATTTGAGGGCTGTTTTTCTCAAGATTGATTCTTAAAGAGCAATTTTATAAAGTCTAATAATTAGTGTCAGCCTGCTCAAATGCAAATGCCTTCTTCCTATGCTGCACGAGCAAAACTTAGTAATCCTTTGAGGACTATAGAAGTTTAAAAGGAAGCTGAGACACCTAAAGAGATTCAAGCAGTTCTGCCAAGAAGTAGTAGCATTTCTCTAATTTGTAGTATTAACCAATAGATGTCCACTATAGATGAAATGAAGAGTTCCCATGCCTTCTCTTTTTCTGTTTTTCCTATACCATTTTTTGAGCTCTAAAGCTGCCCCTCTCCTGTGTGCTAATTTAACTCAACAAAATTAAAAAAAAAAGAAACCTAAGCTCAGCTAATTAATTTTCTGTGTCAGTGAGTTAAATGGGGCAGTAGTCCTATGGGGCCATGAGTCCAGTGAGCTACAGAGCTTGGAGCAAAGGAGGAGTGACAGCAGACGGGCAGAAAAAAGGAAGAGGAAGCTTGGAGGATGGAGAAAGGTAGCAACAGCGACCGCAGCAGGCAAGGGCGATGGGAAATAGCCTGTGGGTATGTAATAAGATGTCGAAATGGCTCCAGGTTCATGAAACCACAAGCTAAGTCACCATTTGTGATTCTTTTAAACAGAAGAGATCTCTGTGATTTTAAGGACTCGGGAGAATTTATTGCAGATGCCATACAGGCGTCATGGTTTTATTCCAGGGATGGTGCACTTTCGAGAAAACTTGTGGAATCCTCCTGATTAATGCAGCAGATGAGGCAGTCCGGATCTTTCACACGTTTGAACATTTAGCCAAGTAGCATTTGTTTTTCTCCAGAGACATCACAACATAATTTTACGGCCTCGGAAGTAGCATTCCCCACAGTTTTACTTTTCATAGCCGTTGGCAGACCAATCTCATTATATACCCAGATCATACTGTAGACATGCAGGGCTGTCTTAGCAAAACTTTTTCACGTATACTAATGGTTCTTTGGGGGGCTCTAGGCAAAAGCCTCCTGTTAAATTATGGCTTCACAACTTTCTAAAATGCCTGGTAGTAAGTGGTCTGGGTTTTTTTGTTGTTGTTTTTTTGTTGTTTTTATTTTTTTGGGTAATAGTAGGTCACGAGAATGACATCAGTAAACTATCCAATGCAATGTGCAATTTTATTTAATGACACACTTGTTAAAATTTGTGCAGCTACAATAGTGTGTGTGTGTTGGGGGAGGGGGCCCTGTTTTATAGAAATAGTTAATTGATGCAAAAATGTCTATGGGAGAGCCAATTGCCGTCTCCCTAGGTAGGACTGAGTTTGATTAACTTGCTTTCCAGTTTCTTTTCAGGTAAAAGCCAAGAGGAAGTATCTTTGTTATCACTGAAAATTTTCTGCTGTTGTTGTTAGATGAATATTTAATAATTGCCATTATTGAAAAATCGTAATGATTTTACTGCAAAGCACTCTTTTCCCTAATCTCTTGCTTTTACTGAAATTTCTTCTCTTGTATTTGACTGGTACTTAGTACTTAGGTGACAAGCTGCCGTCTGCTCATTATTCATTGTTTTCATTATTTAATTTTACCAGCAAAGTATTTTGAGGAGGAAAGCCTGGAGTTTGGTTTTTGTTTGGTTGCATATTCATGCCATTTCAGGTTTGTGTTGTGTAGAGATTGGTAAGTCCTGTGACTTCATTACGGGCCCTGAAATGGTGGCTTCAGCATGTTTGTTTGTTAGCTCCAGGGTAACGTGGTGCTTGGTTTCACAGAGCTGCTCCTAGGGCAGCGGTTTGGAGATCACTTGTTTCATGATGAAGAAGTACCTAGTTTGCTCCCTGTAGAATAGACAGCTTCCAGTTTCAGATATTGGCCGTGCAGCCCTCTGCATCTGCGATACAGTGGTAAGTCGTGGTGGTGGCTCCCTGAAGGCGAAGGATCTCTTGCCTAGGAGCCTATGGACTCTAAGCTGGCAGGAGGCAATCGTGTGTCCAGAAAGGAGCAGGGAATCAGTAACGACTGGCTCCTCCATCTGTCCTCTCTGCAGAAAGGAAGTTATCAGTCACTTTGAATGTTTGCCTTGGCTGAGCTTAGGTCGTATTCTCTGCTCTTTCTTTTTTGAAAGGTCCCTGTGTTTTTTCTTGCTACTCTGCTGAAGAGCAGAATGAGTCTTGAACAAGTCTTGCAACTTCAGGGCGACTGTGTCTGCAGTAAGGATAGAACAACCCGTTGCAGGGGGCATGCGAAGTGCTGCTTTATCCATGCTTTTATCCATCCGACCCAGCACATCTTCTTTCAGCTTTAAGAAAAGAATACAGCAACAGTTGCATAAAATCTTGAGCAGGATATTCCAGGATAGGCAGATTCCTAATAACGTAAATAGAAGCCATTAAAAGCAAGGCAGAGGTTGTATCTTCCAGTTTGCGTTGTTAAAAGCAGAATATGTGGAAAATATTTCTTCAAGTGCAACATACGCAGCCTGTATGGCCTTGCTACTGATTTTTTTTCCCCCCAAAGTCCTTCTGTAGAGTGTTCTTTTTTTCTATCTTCCCACTCATTATTTAGAAGGTAGCTTGAAGAATTCTTTTATTTTTAAAATAAAATTACTCTAATTAAATTTCTATTCAGGTGTATATCTTCCAAGGCATTTTTAGAAAGTATTTTTTATGAGAAAAGATGTCCTGATACAATTAAAATGGAAGTTCAAGGTAAGATTCATGCAATTGGGGGGAAAAAAAAAGAAAAAAAAAAAGAAGAGGAGGATGTATTTATCACGGCACTGATAGCTTCTGTGAGGCATTATTCTCATTACTATTCATGTTTTTGAAGGATAAAAGCTTTTGCTTTTCTAATACAGTTGCTGTACTAACTAGATTTCTGAAGAATAACTTTTCTAGGCTTTTGTTAATCTGAGTGGGGCTCATTAAACCATATTAAAAGGAGATAACAGTATAGTACTATAGTACACATTTTAAGAAAGCTTCTTGGAAAATGAGGCAAAAAAAACCTTACAAAGGTTTTTCATTTATGGTGGATTTCACGGAGTGTACACTGTATTATGGGTGCTAATAAAAATCAACTGTGATTCAATATTTAGTTCTGACATTTATGCTCATTTTCTGCTTAAATCTCGAAATCTCAGTGTACAAAATTCTTTATTCTGTATAGGCCTGTATAACATTAAAAAGGTTAAATGAAACCAACACTTATTATGGAGAATATTCAGTTTAACTTCTTTTTCCTCCCCCTAGCTCCAGTTATAATCCCGGAAGATCTAGCAAAATGTTAAAGTTATGAAATAACATTAAAATGCCATTTAATGTGTCAAGGGAAAGTTTGTTTATTTTGTTTTTCCCTCAGATAAAAAGACTTGAATAGAAGCCTTTTCCTCTGTAGTTCTTGCAGGTTTTCAAGTAGCTGGAGAAGGCTGTTGCTCACAGCAGATGACACCAGCTGCGCAGCTGCCTGGGGATATGTGCTCTGCTTGCTGGAGACAGGGCTTACTGTCTTGCCTTGAGGCATTAGCTTGAGCCTGATAGACAGTGTAGGTAGTGATTTTTGTGCTTTGAGTTAGTGGAGTGTCATGTGGCAGCGTGTGATAATTATAGGGAATATATTAAGTTGATTTTCTTGGTTATGGAGGTTGCAAAAATCTCAAGGTTGCAAAATAGGTTGCAAAAATCTCAAGTATTTACCACTGAAAGAAGAGGGATTGCTGATTTTAGGAATGTGCTTAAGAAATATGCTATATTAACACTTCATCATAGTTCTTTATTCATAACAGTTTTATTAAGGAAGAGGTGAGATGATTTGCATGTGCCTGGTATACTTTAGCCTGCAAGTAGAGGATCAGTGAGCCTCTGTAGGGTGAATGCCCGAAGACTTCCTGAAATTCCCTTCAAAGGAAGACTGAAAACTTTGTGAGGATACTCAGTATATTTCTCTTAGATATGACATAGTAAGCATAATGCATTCTCCTGTTATAAGATATTTAATCTTTTCCTTCACAATATGTGCTTACATGGCCTTTGGTCTCCTGTAATATTACAATTCCTGTGTTACTTGAAGGACTAATCAGATTGTCTTTTAATTCCAGCTGTACTTTATAAACAAAATTCTCCATTTCATCATTACAGAATGAAAACTGTGTAATTACTCATTTCTGACTAGTATTAAATAAATGCTTATGTTCGGAGTTAATGGTTGCTATTTGCATAGGACATGCCTTATATTCCATATGACCCCTCTTGAGTCTTGATTACAGCCTGTCCCATGTTCCCTCACCAGATTCTCTGCTGTCACTGTGGCAAATAAAGATTAACTGAATTTGACTGAGCTTCCAAGTCTGTGCTTTTGTCCAAGATACACAATGTTAATGCTCACTCTAGAAATTATCCCACAGTTTTTTTTATTAGTTTATTTTGTATCTGAGGCTCAAACATCTACAAGTTGATTTTGGCATATAATGTATTGAGTATGGTCCTCTGAAATAGAAGATAAAAAGATCAATTTTGGAAAGAAAATATTAACTCTTTTGTTTGTTTGTTTGCTTCCTTGTTCGTTTTAGGAAAGCCCAGGAAGGTAACAAGAAGGTGGTTCTAGCAGGCTGTGTTCCGCAAGCTCAACCTCGGCAGGACTATCTGAAAGGCCTTAGTATTATAGGGGTATGTATCTTGATCAACCACAAACTGTATAAAGCTTGGAAAGGGGCCAGAAATGAGAAATTTTTATGAGGTTTCCAATGTCAATAGGTGGCTTTGCTGCCTTTCCCTTGGAAAAGTCAGTGGATAGTTTGATACCTTTGTTAATGTTTGCTGCACTGGGGGAGATCTGAGTTGATAGTGGGGTGAGGGGGGAAGGAGCGGGGTGCTGGTATCAGACTTGGGTTGCAGAGCTCTGGGTAGCTTGAAGGTGGAGTGAAAGAACAGCTCTGTGTTATATCACAGTTATTTGCATTGCAACAAAGGAACAAATACTTTGCTCAATTTGGTGAAAGAAATGTAAAAGGCTGGAGCACACAGACCCGCTTACACAGGCCCAACTGAGGCCTTATTTTTTACCTCATGCTATTAAGCAGAATGGCAAGTGGGGATGATTATTTGTTGAAATCTGAGGCAGCCTAAAGAGTTAATTTATCTCAAAATGAACTGTTAAACAGTTACCAAGCTTCACCTTGAATGTAGCCAGAGAGCTTTTGGCATAATTCAGCTAGTAAAGTGCTTTCAGGATCCTTTGGGATTAAATAATACTGTATAATTGAATCAGCTTTGTAAAATTGTAATGAAAATCGGGGACACATTGTCCCAGCACAAGCTAACAAAGATTCTTCATAATTTGAGCCTTTACCTTGAAACTAGATGAATTTATAAAAGGCACATTTGAGTTGAAACATTTATGGGATTCAGTGTGTGAATTACAGGGTAAAACTGCCCTGTATTATGCAAGGCAGAGCAGCATCTTTCTGGTATTCAAAATGTGGAAAAGTCAATGTGTGTATTCACTGCAGTGTGATGAATTAAGATCGAAACTAAGATTTTAAAGGAACAAAAAAAAAAAGGACACTTTTATTGTGTTTAGAAGCATTTGCATATATGATGCAGTTGAACAAACTAATTTAAAAGTGAAGTTATACTTGAATTAGGTAGAAGATGACTTTAACTGCTTTACTCAAATTCTTACTGCTGTTCTGAGTTTGTAACTGAAAGATTTGTGTTTGGCATTTAATAAGACCATTAGGGCAGTGTTCTAAGTACTGTGATTTGGACTTGAAGGCATTGAAATGTTTATCTTCCCAATAAGCATGCTGTCTGTTAATTGTCATTTTATGGTTATAAACTTTTCTGTGCTGTAGGTAAAGGATGTTTAGGCTCAAAGAGGTCTTGATCTTTAGGCATAACTGTTAACAAAAGCAAAGCTGAGAGTCTGCTCCTTCATTTACTGCCTGTCTTTCCAGATTGTATATGTAGGATTTTCTTCTCATTTTACAAAGAGTGTGTGAGAGGAATGACTATTCTTAAAGAATTAATATCTTACTACACTTAAAATATTTTTGAAAGGCAGTTTTGACAGAACTGGGAAAGAGGAAATGTTCTGTTGGCAGCTGGATACTGATTAAGCTCTAAAATCATAAACATAGACAACAGTTGTGAAAATCTTGCTTTATCACCAGGTTGGTCTTATTTTTTTTGTCTTGGCTAACAGATGGTTGATTTATTGTTGATTATGTAAACGTCGTTCTTTTTTTTGAGCAGCGTTGTCTGAGAATGTGGTTATTTACTATTGCTAACAATTAGAACTCCTTTGGGATGGCTTTTTAAAGGCAAACTATGTCAGAGTGCTCTTGCTCATCTGGATCCGAGGGAGGAGGAAGTTGCAATGTAACCACCAGCAAAATTCTCGTAACCGAGGGCTTGTTTTGCTCTTCGTTTGGAAAGGGCAGTGCTGAACTTGCATTGTTGGATTTGGGAGAAGGGAAGGGTAACTTAGTATCTCTGAAAACAGAGGTTTGTCATTTGTGATCTTACTGTGTTCTTCTGTTTCTTTAAAGCCTTTACCAGCTTTTTAAAAGCAATGTGGGTTGGGAAATAGGTATAACCTCCGTAGCCATAACATACACAGCAAAAATGAAGAAAACCTGTTTCCAGAGAAGGGGAAACTCTTGGCAGGAGGAATAAACTCAGAGCATGTGAATTTAGATACTTAGCTGGAAGATTAGAGCTTCCAGTTCCAGAAGGGGAAGCTAAGGAAGGAAGGTCAAGGGACACACTTGATGGTGTATGCTGGTTGGTGTATGATGGTTGTGCTGTTTCTGTCCTTGTCCTTCATAGCAAACTCTTCAAAACCTCATTACCCTGGAGTGTCTGCTAGAGTCCTACAGGCAGTGAGCAGGAACTGAAATGCGTGGCATGGGAGTCTGTTCTTACAGGGTTTGAAACAAAGTTTTTGGGAGATATGAATACTTTCAGAAATATTTTACCTGTATTATAAAGTTACATGTTTTCTGGGTTTCAATTTGACTTGCAGAAAAGGCCCCTTGTTATGCAGGTGGAAAGATGCAAGCAGTAGTTAGCTCTGCAGATGTGTGAATCCCCTAGCCCTGAAAAAGGATGTCAGCTCTAAATCCTGCTTCCTGTGATGACTTAGCATCATAGCCCTGTTGTCATCTTCCTTCGGCCATTGGCCCATTTCCAAAGGCAAGAGTTTCACCCTCTTGTCTACAGAAAGCGTGTCCAGGTTCAGCAACCCCTTCATCCCACCTCTGCTACCGCACACACAGTCAGGAGGAGTAGCTCTGATTTAGTGCAGCCTCTACGAGCCTGAAGGGGCTGCTTTCTGGAAAAACAGACTACAATCATTTAAATCTCTGTGCAAGGGCTCCTTTTGTACCCTCCCAATAACCCTTTTCTATATCTGCTCTACTCTTAGATACTTTTTGTGTTTAAATATCTACTTTAAAATTCTGGAATATGATTTGTGGGGGTGTAGAACACTCCCAGCAGAAAGGGCCTTCACTACAAGCACTTTTTGTAAGATGGATCACTTATTGTAAAATGCAAAGTATGCTTTGGGAAGGAAAAAAAAAAAAAAAGACTAGGCACTTGGCTTTTGAAGTTGTACAAAAGCTAGAATAGGCTTAAAATTCAATGTTCCTCAGTTGCTGTGCTCAGTGAATTGTTTTGATAGAGCTATTGTGAATGAAAGTCAGTGTAATCTTACCAAAATGTCAAGTGCATGTACATTCCTGCTGCTATGGTGTCCTAAATCAGGGTAATATCTGGTTTTATTTTATTTTTTAATGTCATTTAAAACTGGTCAGGCTATACAATTTCAATGACGTTAGCAAAACGAATATAATGATACTTCCCTACCTTGAATTGTTTTTAAGGCTAGCCTGCATTAATGATTGCAAACCTCTCTGTTGCCTTAAAAACTAGATAGCTAGAAACGGCATTGTAAAAATGCTATTGTCCACTGTATATTTCATGAAAGACAAAGTTGATGGAATTTTATATTGACTAGTTTGAATTGGCAGAGTTTCTCAGAGGGCTTGCTGAGGACCTATGAAGCGGGTGCAGACTGTTCTTTTGTAACTTATGGACAGGAAATCAGTCAAAATTCTAGTTCACTTCTAGTTTAGTCAGAGCTATGGAAACTGCTCAGCTTTGGCTTTTACTTTGCTGTTGTTACTTATTTAGGTGTGATATGTGAGCCTGGGAAATCAGGAAGGGATTGCATTTAAGTGCAAGCTCTTAAACGGGAAGTTTGGTATGTAAATAGAAACTGTTGTTTTCTACAGCAGTTATATCCAGTCCTATGAATCAAAAGGTATAGGATTATCTTGCATTAATATTCTATTTAAACTGTATCAAAGTAGTAATAATAGCCAACTTCCTGCTTCCCTTTAATGTTTCTGTACAACCTGCTGTCAAGATAACTTCTTAGTTCAGGGTTTGGTCCATTATCATGATGCCAATATCATTGTCAGTGATACTCTAATTGAGCAAACATTTTGAATATAGATTTTATCCTACTAAAGTAAAAGCATCTGGTTGCTTATGCACAACTAACAAGTTGTGCATAAATGCCTACATTTATGCTGCCTAACTAAGGTGTCGTAATTCGAGAGCCTTTGTTACTCGACTCCCTTTATGATCAATGAGGATAGTTATCTCAAAGATAATTCACATTTTAGAAGGTTTGATCAGGCTTTTGTTTTACCTCAAGTAGTTGTGGTATATGTATATACTCCGTTATATTCAAGCAGTTCCTCCACTGTCGAGGCAATCTGCAAGCAGGGAAGTCCACACAGCTTTTGCTTCAGTAGCAGCCTTCGTTTGTGCAGGTGAAGAGTTGTTCCTTTGCTGTATTCCAGGTGCTGTGCCCTCCTGTTCTCTCAGTTGGGAGTCTCCCTGGCTTGTGCTTTTTCTGTTTTGCTGGTTTTCTCTTTCTTGGACTTTTAAATTTTTTATATTTCTAGTCTTTTCTTTCTTCAAATGATTTTCAGCCCATCACTGGCTTCAAGAACTTCTCTTGATAGTCACTTTCCAATGCTTGAGCTTCATCATTGCTTGTGTTATCCTGGAGAAATTTGTATCTTCAGTGCAGCCAAAGGAAGGACCTTTGGTGCAAACTCAGGACATACTTTCTAGAGAGGGTTCTAATCTGTCCTACCAAAATCAGGAAAGCTCTAATGAATTCTGTGTTCAGATCTTCCATGGTAGAAAGAATCCTTTTCATGTAGAAGGGAAGCAGGCTCTGATTAAAAAACAAAACAGGAAACTTCATTCACTTCAGGGGAAGACCCTGAGATCATCATTAAAGGAGTCATGTATCATACCTGCCGTTTCTAACCAGGTTGGGTAACTTTGTCAATACTTGCAAGAGCTGAGCTTCATCAGAGCATGAAACCACCATTTGGTTGTCCAAAAGACATTTGCTGATGGCAAGTGTCAGAGCTCATGCTTTGGCTCTGGTTGCTGATTCTACCAAGTCAATCCCAGTACCTATGGTAGAAACAAGATTCTTCAGCCTGGTGGTATGCAACCATTACAGCCGTTTTCAAGAAATGATGCATCAAATGCAGCGTATCACAGACCTTGTGATTTGGACACATAAAATAGTGTCATGTAAACATGCATTCTCTACTGCCAAGCCAATGTATAGCCACACTAAGAATACAAACCTAATTTGAGACAAGCTGTCTACTTGGACATCACGATGTTTCCTACTCTTACAGTAGTAATTTCATTTATCACTTGATAGGCACTCTGATCTGAAATAAAGAACTTACCTAGATAGTTTTTTAAGTGTTCTGAGGCTCGCTGAGGCCTGTGGAGTACAAACATCTCAGAGTAAATATGCAACCTCTCAATTATCTTCAAACATTCAGAGTTTCTAGGGACTCTCTTAGAGGTTTTCTTTCTTCCAGAGTTTTGCTAATGCAAAAGCGTTTTGGGATGCTCGTTCTGCCCCTGAGACAGCTCGGTCATGTCTGAGCACTGGGAAGAACTTGCGTGACCATCCTCACACGCATGTCTGCACTCAAACCAACTAGTGTGAGCGTGCAGACATAACATGTTACGAGCGTGCCCATGGGCCATTTACATCCATTGAATGTGATAATGACACTGCAAAGGCAACAGGGGGACTTTCTCTGTTGATGACAAACGGCAAGGCATCTGGATGCTCTTCCTGATCCCGTGGCTTCTGTAACTGGGGCTCAGGCGGAAACCTCGCTGCTCGTGTCTCTCAGGGAGATGCTGGGGACCTTGGGGATCCCGTGGGGCAAAATGTGAGGAACTTGCACTTGTGCATGCAGAGGTGACCTATGGCTGTAGTCCCTTGTGCTTGTAAGAGAGGGATCTCTGGTAGCACTTACACCTTACGTGAGCACAGCACACAGAGGTGGTAAAGGTTTTTCCTGGTCCTTGTTTCAACTTAGGCCCTGCTTCTCTCCTGTATCAGTCTCAGTCCAGATTTCTGCATCAGCCTTCATTAGTTGTGTTTTTTTCCCCTCCTCCTCTGCTCCATTTCCTGCTGTTTCACCCAAGATGTAGTGGAGAACCATTTGTATTGGACATCAAGTGCACCATGTACATGTTTATACTAGCAAAATGATCGCCCAAAATCAGTGGAGCTAAGCATACCATGCAAGGTATGTCTAGTAGTAATGTGCTGCTGGCAACTTCTCCTTAACAGAATTATCCATAAGGGGAGATATGGTGAAAGGAGTCCTGTATGACTCAGCATAGCTAAGAATTGTGTTTTTATTTGTCTTTTTTTTTTTCATTTTCCTCCTCCTTACTCTTTTCCTTTTCTTCTGAATAGGAATCCAAATAACCCTTTCTTCCTCTTATTCCAAATGATTCCATTTTTGCTTATATATTTTTATCATCATAACTGAAAATTGGAGCAATCAGTATTTTCTTCTTCAACATTTGGGATTTTGGCCAAACAGTTTCCGTTAATTTCAAATAGAAGTACTTAATATAACATATTAAGGTAGAATAAATACCCATTCTTAGGCTCTGTTCAAGTTACAATTCTTATCCTCTCTTGACAATTCAACTGTAATTACTTGCATCAAGCATCATCTTGAAAGATGGACTCAGAAATATTTTTCCAGTAACATGACAATATAATGTAATGTTTGTTTGTTTTTTCATGCCTTTATTTAATAGGAAATTCAAAGCTATATGAAAATTCCCTAGATCTCAAATCCTGGGGATTAATTGTCTTTGGTTCAAGTTACAAAGCAAACAACTTTCTTTGGTTTTTAAATGCTTCTGAAATTAAGTTCAATACTGAGGTATATAGCAATACTATTTTAGGCAACATTTGGCACAGATTGTGTTCTGTGCTTGTATTTGTAGTAATAAACGCCAACACGTCTGCCTTTAAGTTACTCTTTATTAGAATATTTTAAAGTAAGTAGAAAGGCCATCTATAAGCATCTTAGATGATAATACGTAAGTATGTGTGTGTATATATGTACAAAATAGGTACATGTGTTCGATCTGAATGTGTGTGTACTTTGTATGCTAAATAGATTGCTGTACACACATATTGAAAGTATGCACTTTTATCTCAGAAAAGGATTTAAATGCATGTCTCTTCTTTTATAAAATTACTAAAATGCCAAAGTTAGTGCTACTTCAAATAACTGAATTTCTAGAATTCATATTTAATATTCTATATGTAGACATGTGAAGTGTCAGAGATTTGTTTTTTTGGGGAAGATTTTGGAAAATGCAGAGGTTAGCTTGGAGTGAATCCAGCACCCAGCTAACAAGAGCAGACTGCACTTGAATTTAATGAGGAGCTCTAGATCAGACACCAACTTAGGATTAACTTTTTTTTAGCTGATTGGAAAATGAATGTGAAATACAGATGATTGTGCAGACGTTTGTTTACAGGAAATGACAAACCCAGTGGTTTAAGGGCATGGAGACTTAATAGCTTTTGTTGCAAGTGATCCGGGTTGCAAACCACTTGGTTGCAGACCAGGTTCTGCTCTTGCAGCCTGTACGACTTGTGCTTTTGTGTTTGTTTTTGAAACAAAACAAACAGTCACCGAGGAATTGGCAGCAAAAATCGTGTACAGCTTAGATAGTGTGCATTTAGAAGTCTACTTGTGGAAAATGTAGATTTTCTGTATTTTGTTTTCCTGCATTATGTGTAGACATGTGTGCATATATAGAAGACAGTACATAGGTTAGGCTGGTAGAGAGTTGTAGGAAGAATCTCAGCTTTAAGAATTTGTGTTGAGTTTTGCAATCTTAATGTTGATTCTTCTTTTCAATATTAAAAAATATATTAAAAAAATACATAACCACATGTGTGGCCTGCCCAGGTGATCACTGTTGCTTTGGTACCAGTCTCTCTCCCTGCCCTTCTCTCACTAATGGCCCTAATTTGGGCCCTCCTGTCTCTCTAGTTAGTGCTTTTTGCTAACCTTATGAGAACTTAACTACTTTTGAGGACAACGTTTAGCTGAGGTTAGGTGGTGAGTTTTAAAGTTACTACAGGGCCTCTGACAGATAAACAAAGACACATTGAAAAGCAAAAGCTAAAAATAAAGCCCAAACCCCTTTATTTCCTTTAGTCCTGAAAAACGCACTTTTGAAGGAAAAGTTGTTTAAAATATGTCCAGTTTTTGACTGCTTAGTTATTGACCTTTTGACTTTTTTTAGGTTCAGCAAATAGATCGTGTAGTAGAAGTTGTGGAGGAAACTATTAAAGGTAAGCCGTGCCCTTGAAATAATTGCAGCCAGCTTGAAAAATGTTAGCATTTTCTAACAGAAGTGCTGTTACGTTTCTGATCAACCTACACATTTGCTCCTAGCACTCTGTGTTTAAGCAATGCCATAATTTACCATGTGTGCTCGGTGTAAGGAATGATTCCAAAGATTGTCTCTGGCAGGAACTCTGGGAACTTGGGTTTCATAGGTAAAAGATCTTGAGGAGACTTCAGAAATCAGTGTTAGATGTGTTGGTTGAAGTTCTGCTCTGTATTTACTCAATGCCCTAGCTCCATTTTCTTATGTTTAGCACTCCTCTTTTCTTGCTTTCATCTGCTTTGGATCACTTCCCTGAGCTTTCCTCAACATGACAGATAAATTACCCCCTGGTTTAATGTTCTCCTGTAACCATGTTCCTTGTTCTGTCTCGACGAGTTCGTATGTGCATGCGCTCCCTGTACTTTCCAATGCAGTGCAGCAAAGACGGGCTTGTTTCTTCAGTCTGCCTAGTAAACATTTGCTGTTAAATAAATATATTTGTCTGGTTCTTTTGGGGTTACCTGAGTTTGTCTCCGTTACTTATCAGGCCATAAAAATTACTGTTCTGTGAAGCTTCGGATTACAAGGTTTAGTTTAATTGACTGCACTTTCAATATAAACAAGTGTCTGGTCCACAAGATCCTGCCTCTAACTTTAGTGCTGGAGTATGTTGCTTTTTTGTACAGCATGAAAATGTGGGAAACAGTGCTGAGGAGGAAAACTATTTAGTATAGTGGATGGCTTTTACGGACTCCAGTTTGGCTGCCTTTATAAGACTTTGTATTACTCTGAGTACTATATATATATATATAGAATATAGAGGTACAAGAAGGTCATGTTTGTAAAAAGATACTGATGATTCCTTTAATAAGGGAAAAAAAAGCAGAACTCATTTCCTGTACTTAATCCGGATGTGCATCTTCATTCATGACTCGCTGTCACTGAAGTCAACGTGCTCTAGAGTATTTCTGAGCTTATTAGAACAATTCCATGAAGGAAACTACTCTCTAATGGGAATCAGTAAGGTGGGATCAGGTCTAAAGAGATGAATAATGCTACCTTTAATCTTGTGTATTTTTTTTCCTTCCTACAACCTACTGAGCTATAGTAACAAGGAAGAAATATTCATTTTGGTTACCAAATGAGCTAAATGATTTCCCCAGAAACTTTCCAGTGTTTATGGCAATGTACTGGGGATGGGTTGCATCAAGATTTTTTTTTTTTTTACAACAGCACAAAATTCAATTCCCTATCTGATTTTTATGCATTTTAGCTGTTTTTAAGAGCATAAAACAATAACCTGGGTCAGTATGCCCTCTCTTTGCAGGAATGGGCTTTATAGTTGTCGCACTGACTCAGGGCATTGCTGTATTTTGATAACATGGATTTTCTGGGTATTGAATATTGTGTGACTAGGAAAAAAACTTATTGCCAATTGTGGAAATGATGTTTTTCACCAAATTTAAGGTGGTGTTTTACATACCAATGCAATACTGGAGTGGTATAAAATTAGCATGATATAAAATTTTTTCATGTACATTCAAACTTTTTAAAAAGTCTGAATTTTGAGAGAAGTTTTAGTTCTTTTTGCATGACTGTAAGTGATTTGAATAAAAAGGAGTAAGTGGGCTGCTGAATTTCATACACAGTGCCAGTTTCTTTAGGAATTCCTCAGAAGGTAATGGAACACAGAATTTCTGAAATTTTGTTGGAGAAAATAAAAATATTTTTAAAATAATAATAATCAAATTGATAGGTATCATGGATGACTAACTTGGCTTTTGAAAAAGACAGCTGTAAAAACAGGAATTTTCATTTAAATGATAAATTTATTTTAATTATGCATTTTTTAAAAGGATAATAAATTAATTTGTATATTCGAGAATGTTACCAGAGTGAGAAGAAGAGTGTAATGCTCTTTTACAATCTTTCATGAAGCATAGTGAAAACCAAGAACTTTCATTTTCCAACTTAAACGAAACACTAAAAAATAACAGAATTGCTTGTTAGAAATAATTTAAACTGTAAAAGTAGTATGGTAGAATATGGTAGAAATTTTAAATCTTGTGTGTAAACCAAGATGAACTCTAAGTGTTCTGTCATGTTAAGTCTATGTCCTTTGTTAGAACTTTTGGACCCTCGAGTGTTTTAGAGGACAGAAATGGTGTGTGGGGCGGGGGGTTAAATCCAAGTTCTGGACTGACTACTAGTTTAGTAAAGTTTCAGTTGGATTTTTGATAGAATTGTACTATGCACTTCCTTTGTCTTTAAAAATAAAGATTGCATTGTTGGGGTACTCTTGTGTCTATATACTTACTGCGTCCAAAATAAACATTTAAACTGGATATTTAAACTGAATAAATGTGAACCACATAGCATCCATGCTCTGCAGGACAGCTGTCTCTGGGGATCAGGCTGCCTAACAGCGTTGTCTGGATTTTCTGCCAGATTCCAGCGTTACTGTCCTGCTTGCCAGTTTTCAGGTCAGAGCACTGAAACTAGTTTTCCTTATGTTCTCCTTTCTTAAGGTATAGCTTAGATTTTTCTTCAACTATTTAAGGTTTTTTTTTTTTTTTTTTTTTTAAGTGCACAAGTTAAGAAAAGGTTAACCTGGAAGAATTAAGCCACCTCATCCGTTTTGTCTATTGGTTCTTCTGTTTCTTCAAGAAGTAGTTTACCCTTACTGGATTTGGTTAAAACTTTAATTACCTTCAAAGAAAACTTCTTTCTTGGAATTATTTTGATCTCTTTCTGTGAAATGTAAGGGTTACTTTGTTTTATTTGTCAGCTTTCAAGTCATTGTCAGCAAATCCCTCTTCAGAGCAGTGTCTTTCTGCTATCTCAAAAAGTGGATTGTTTTCAGGGACCTTTAGCTCATGAGTTTAAAAGAGCATAATTGCCTGTTTTGAACTGTCCATATCTGTTTTCTCAATTCTACAACAAACATGTTTTATGTTGCTTTACTTTTGCATCCATCTCCTGTCAAAAAATGGAAAAGATGTTCATGCTTATCACACTGCCGTTGAACGAACTCAAGTGTTTAAGAGAACCTGTCCTGTGAAGCATTACTTTTATATCACCTTGACTTTTATTGTCTAAATGTCTAATGCAAATTTCAAAGTTGCATTAATTACAGGGCAAATTCTGAAACTGTTTAATGTGGAAATTCTTTTTATTTTTGAATCTAAAATCTTAGACATTTAGGACTTTCCCCTGTGCCCCTTCCCCTGAGGCTTTAGCTCTCCGACGTCTTTGCCCTGGAAGCAATCTGGGGAAGGAGGGAATGGACCGGCAGGACACTCGTGCAGAGCTGTTTTTAGCGGAGGCCTTAGGGAGATGAGGGGCACAGGCTGAATGGAGTTTAGTCTGTATTGTCTGTCTGACTTCTGCACCCACCACAGCTTTACAATGGGTCATTAGACTTGATGGTAGAAAACAAGCAAAGGAAATTACTTCAGGGTTCAGCCTTCATACCTCGCATAAACTTTCCCGTGTTCAGTCACGCTGACCTGTGTGGCGAAGCTACCCATCCATTCCCAGTTTAAACTTTAACCACTGTTAAAATTGCCCTCGTGGGGATGGTAATTATGGGCCATTGATACTAGTGGTAGCTCATGTGAAAGTAAGCGGAGAACTGGTGCCATATTATATGGGCTATATGTAGTAGCATTCCCATTATATAGGCTGTATATAGTAGCGTTCACATGTATGCAGCAGCATAGTGAGCAGGATTTGTATGTGCGGTTTAATTTCATTGCAATCTTCTCAGTTTCTGTAACTTTAGGGTAGCTTTGGACTTGAGCTGGTGAGGAACAAAGGGGAAAAAAATGTAGGAGTTGGGCTTAAGGAAAAGTATTTATTTGTCTTCCTGTCAGGAAACTATTTGTGCCTGACATGCAGCTTGAGTTGGGTCAGGGGGAGGGTCGTGGCCTCACTGAGTCCCTGTTTCTGTTATATACTTCAAAAACTGGGGGGAGGAGGGCAGTAATTTCTGAAAGGGTCTTACTATTAAATCTGTAATTGTATTTCTAGCTAGTACAGTTGCCGTTTTTAATCTTAATCATATTAATAATGAATGGTACTAGATGCTGAATTTGTGCAAGGGGTTCTCTATATTTGATAGACTAAGAAGGTGTGTGGAGGTCAAGGACATGTTTTCAATAGGACAAATAACATTATAGTTTGAAGGTGAATTACTGAAATGACAAATAAATGTTTAAAAGATTCAGAATCACCTGTCTGTATGCATTAATAGCTGAGGTAAACAGCACAGTACTGTAAATCTCTCTCCCTTACCCCCTTCTTGTTGTGCCTGGATTGAATAAATAATTGTCGATTTTTTTGTTTGTTTGCTTGTTCCTGTTATCCAAGAAATGAGCTTTATATGTAGGCAGAGAGTGTCATTACAGGGGCAAACAGCATTTAATCTGCTGTTAATTTTGAGAACTGCTTTGATAATGAACATTGACTCAGGGAAGATCTGCATCTCTCCTGTCTCACGGTTTTTGAAGGAAGGCGCATACACTCAGCAGAGCGCTTCAAGAATCATAGAGTCATTATGGTTGGAAAAGACCTTTAAGATGATTGAGTCCAACTGTAAACCCTTCAACACCAAGCCTGCTAAAGCATGTCCCTTAGTGACTGGATCAAGTTTTGATTTCATGCTTCTAGCTGCCTAGGAAAGATACGATGTATTGAAGGATGAGTATTAAATAACACAGAGTGGTTCTACCACTGGAAGATGAGTTTGAAATGGTAATTTGATTGTCTGCATTGATATCAGTTCAGGCAGTTTAGTTTTATGGAGTGTAATTTAAAGAAAATGATAGAGCATGATCAAGAATACAGAAATAATGGGGAGACTTCTTCTGCAGAGGCACATTTCAATTGCTTTGCTTTGTAAACCATAAGTTAATGATGCAGTTTAAAATAAAAGCTTTGTCTGATGGGGCCAGAGACTTTCTTCCCAAGTAATTTGTTTCTGTTCAGGCACCAAAGTCTAACGCCCTTTTTGCTGTGTCTCTTCAAAAGCATTTGACTGCTGGGTATGAAAGATGATCCAGAATCTTAAGTGGATTTTAAAATTATTTTTTCCAATGTAGTTATTGCATTGATTTGGTTTGCAAAACCATAAGGGCAATTGCTGTTACAATGATGGCTTTATTTTGTAAATAGTTTACAAAAACTGCATGGGAGAGAAAAGAAGAAAATAAGCAATGATGGGGCACAGGGTTCAAGTTGAAAACCTTAATAGCAGAACTCATTGCGTAGCTTTGCTATTGCTACATGAACCGTGTGCATGGAAAAGTGGATGTCTTTTAGACCTGCATGTCCATTTTTTTTCCCTTCCTTCCTGAGAACACAGTCTGTTTCATCTGACAAAAAAAAATTGTTTCCTTGAAAGATTTCACTCCCAAAGTTTTGAGCAATGCCTTTGATCCTAATCAAGTGCACTTCTTCCCAAAGAGGAGGGCAGGGATGTGAGGCTAGGGAAAGTCGGCCTGTTGCTGATTATTAATATTGTCCATTTGAGTTTGGTAACCAGCATTCTCAGTTCACAGCAGATTGAACTTCAAGTCTTTTTGTTTGTTTGTTTGTTTGTTTTTTCAGGAAAACAGTAACATCGCCTGATATTTTTTTTTTCTCAAAGTAGATCTATGAAGCACTTGAATCCTGAAAGAAAAAAGGAAAAAGAAAAATAAGGCAATTGCCTTAATTGTGCTGTTCAAACTCTATTTTGCTGTGAGAGTAATGTGGATATGTTGGAAATACTGTATTATTATATGTATCTATATTTCATTCTATGAAACTTTTATTTTTACTATTTTTATTTTTATTTTATTGTTGTTTTTAATATGTAGCTCCTTTATTGTCTTGTTCTTGTATATTTCTGTTTTAGTACTTATATATTCACAGGAATTGTTTTGGTTATTGAAAGATGCATTGCAGGAGTACTAAGAATAAATCACTGTATGCTTAAAGGAGAGAAAGTGAGGTGTGAATTTTAGCAATCCGGGCTACCTGCAGAGCTTTTTAGTGGTTAGCAAATTGCCTCAGTATATTTTACTGTCTTATTTTTGATTATTTCAAGCAAGTTTTATAAAGCCTCTGCCTTCACTATGTGATGACCATATTCTGAATTCTTCTGGAACAGAGTTGCTGGATGCTCATCTATTCCGAGTGGAAAGCTTAGGAAATGTAGTTATTTCGAGCCGACTATAAATGGGCCTGAGGCTTATTAGGATCTGTGACTTTCTCTGAAGCTTGGCTCTTGGCTTCTTCTTCATATGGCTTTGCCTTCCTCAGTGGCACTGCACCTATGTGCTCCCCCCGCAGTGTTAGCATAAAGGAAGCTCTGTATTTATTAAAAAATGGTGGTGGAAGGAAATGTGTGTAAGAGTACATGAAACAGTGCTTAATTCCCATTCCTTGAAGATGCAGGGGTAGAGTTCTCCTACCAGTTTCCTTTGCATATCTTATTTCATGTTCTCTGGCAGGCTCCTGATGCACATACATCTACAGATAAAGGTATATATGCTTACCATTTAATATTATGTATTTTTTGTATCGTTTTTAACAAAAGAGAAAGAATGTTTTGAAAAGACTTTTTTGCGTACTGATGAAACTGACTCATTTAAAAGCCTTTACTAAGGTTACCATAGACCTTATTCTGCTAGGTTCATTCCAGCCACATCCTCTGTGTGAACAGTGCCAAAGTAATGTTAATAGTGGCTACTGATTTGTATGTAAAAGTGGAGTTCATCTTAAAGAGTTCTGGAAATCAGAGCTCTCGTTCATTCTGAATTGCTTCTAACCTGATTCCATGTACACTTGCTATGAGTGGTTCTGCTCTACGAGCTTCCTCACTGCACTTGATTAATGCTGTTCCTGTATTGTTCTGCAGTAGTTATCTAGTAATCAGTGGACAGCTGCTCTGAAGCATGGCCTGAACCATTAATTAAACTTTTCACCTTTTTTTTTTTAATAGAATTTTATCTGTTGGTAAACTACATGCAAGTAGATTATCTTCATTTTAGAAGAAACTTTTAGGCCTAGCAAGTGTCCTAAAGCAAGACTCAAATATAACCAATCATCTGTTCATCACTAAGCTCTATTACAGAGCCCACACCTCTGGTGAATCTTGTCATCTAATTCATGATAGTAAGCCATCAAAAGCAAAAGATTTTTGATGACTTGAGTAGAACACTTGTCAGTGTGGAAGCTGAACTTCCATTATCTTAGTTTTCAAAAATGCTTTTGTACCAAGCATTAAAAAAGGACTACTTTTTGTTTGGTTATGAGCATTAGCCATCCAGCAAAGTCAGAGAGTATTTAACTTAGATAAACTGCTTTAGAATGAGACCATGAAAAATTATTTTGCCTTTTCCTTACTGAAGATGACAAAATACTTATTTCTAAGTTTTCTTGAAAGAAGTATGGGGAAAGAAAGATCTACAGCATGTGAAAAAATATGATTCAGTGTTTATCAAGCTGTGTTTTATTAATAGCAACAATAGTGTAAACAGATGCTTTAGTGATTACTTGAAATGCAACGAAATCGTCCTTTTACTAACCAGAAGTATTTAAGGTCAAGAATACTTCAAAGTTTTTAAAATATGCATTTTTAAATCCACTATGCCTGTATTGCAGAATGCTGTAGCTGAATATATAATGATGCTTGCATTCTGGAAGCACTAAATTTTCTTTAAGAACTCAACTTCCAGTACTGTTTTTTATGCTCTGGTGTTTACAGTGGTAAGTACAGGGGTATAATTTTTGAGGGCTACACAGATTTTTTTTTTTGCAGCCACCTTTGTCATACCTTTGTATTAACTTGCCTTTTAGTGTAAATCAATAGCAATGTGGAAAAAAAATCTAGGCATATTTCATGTGCAAATAAGCTGCCAAATGTTATTTTTTTTTGACCTTGCAACAGTGCGTGTGCAAGCTCAGGAAGGGGTATGTGCTGGTTTGAAGGTGGCCAAGGAGGCTGACGTGGTGATAGGCAGGGTGCAGCTGGGAGCTGCACGGTGGTTCATGGGGGAGATAACAAAAGAGATGGTGTTTCTTTCCTGGATTAAGAAACACTCAAGTTTAAGAGAGGTTATGCCTTAGGCTCCCTAGTGAGTTATATTTTACCAGTAAGTACACTGCTTTTTTTTTTTTCTTTTTTCCAGTGTCTGTGGTAGCCTGCCTAGCATCTGAAAAGCATTGCAAGGAGTTCTAGATTTGTAGGCATACTCCTAGTTAACAAGATTTTCCAGACTCCTCTAGTGTTTCTTTTTGCTTCTTTTATCTGTTTTCTGAATAAAACATGGATTATGAAGTTGTGCTTACTGCACTGGTTTGTCATCAACTCCACGTCCCTCTGCCCTTACTAGTTTTTAGTCTTTAGCAAATCTCAAAGAGAATTAAGACAAATAGGGAAATACTTGTTCTCCCACAGTTCCATGAAGATGTTTGTCTCTTAGATTAATGATCCCAGAATGGGAAAGACAGAGACATGAGCTAGATTCTTATTAGGCAACAGTAATTCAGTTAGCTCTTCACTGTCAGGATACAAATTCAAAGGAGATCGAGCTTCCCTGATTCTGCTCTGTGAGATATTACTTGTTGTTCTACACTTCAGAATGCTGGTTGGACTCTAATTCTAAATGTCTGATTTTTAAATGGTGGTGGTTTGTTGTTATATTTTTCAACCTTCCTGTTTTAAGAATGCCGTTAAAATAAGAATGCTGTATTTTCAGCCATAAACTCAAATAGTGGTAACAGTTTGGTAAGGCAATTGAATGTATAAGAATGGAGAAACTATTTTCTCCCAAATAAACCACAGTATGAGGAAATACAAAAAGGAATGTTCCCTGCTTCTAGTTCAATTTTTATGCCTGCCATAATGCAATTACTTTTGTTATAAAAGTAAAATAAAATGGTGTCATGCCTGTGACTCCTCAATGAACCATTAGATTGAAAAATAACTGGTTGTACCATGAGACAAAGACGCTGCTGTTATTTTCTTGAAAAGGCAAAAATGAATAATTTAGCAAATCTTAATAGCACAAGCAGCATATTACTAAATTAATAATAGGATGGAATGAAATTTTTGTCAAATGCAAAAATAACATATCTTTCAATTGTTGCTGAATTTACAACGTCTCTTTTGAGTATTAACCATTATGATATCAGGTCAGTCTTACTTCTTCAGACTATGAAATTTTTGATTGAGAAGTTTTCTGTACCTTAAAAAAGGAAAAAAAGAGAGAGGGAGAGAGTGAAAACAAGGTAAAAACATGGAAATCTTTGAGCTCTTGTTTCCATAAAACGGAAAAAATTGGAGTATAAATTAAATTTAGATTTACTTTTAAATTAATTAATGTCTCATTCAGACATTCTTAATAAAGAAGAAAGACTTTGATAGATGAGTTGGTTTTGTAAGTTGCTACTAGTTTAGTGTAGGTTAGCAGATTTGATTGGCCATTTATTTAACTTGCTCCAAATTTGAAATCCAATTTGATGTGCAAAATGTAGTTTAATTGCTTCATGTTCCTCCCCCTTTCCCTTTCCTTATATAGGGTAGTTTTTCTCTTGTCTTAAAAATTTTAGGAAATACTCAACAGATCACAGTCTCATTTATTAGCAAAGAGATGTCTAACTCTGGGATAATTCTTTCTTCTGCCTTTCTTCCAGTGGTAGCTACACTCCATCTCCATTGGGTATCTAGCATTAGCATTTGCTTTATGTTATAAATGCTACAAAGTTTTTAATGACTTGGGTATGTTTTACTCTAGCTCTTTCCATAATATATGATTAATTGCTTTCATTTCTCATGGCTACATTTTGCTTCTGAATATAAGTGAAACCTGCTCTCTGTGCTCCTTAAATCAAAGACTCAGGCTGGTGTCCCTGGTGTACTGGTGAAGGCAGCTGGTCATAGTATTTCTGTTTTACTCCGTGAACACCACTGGCTTCAGGAAAGCCAGCTAATTTCTCACCCTAATTTAGCAGGGTCTTAACACAGCTCCTCTGCGTGTGTCTGCCCTTTCAGTGGGCAGCAGCTTCCTCTCGGTGTCCTGTCAGGAGCAGAAGCTTGGTAGGAAAAGATCAGAGTTGTCAATATAATGTGCCATGGGAGGAGAGCATATATGTGCAAGGAATTTGCAAATTAAAGTCCCAGGTAATCAGAGAATAGAGGTCGAATGAACAAACCACATCTGTCCCCCAACACAACGAAACAAAAAAAGTTTTCTTCCCAAAAAGTATTTCTTGGGGCTTGGTAGAACTGGAGAAGACAATCCAGACCATAAATCTTGTTTAGCCACGAGCCTGTTATTGCATTAGGCTCTACAACAGTTTTACTAAGACTAAATGCTCAAGTAAGTTTGATTCAAATATGCTGGTTCTCCATGTAATGAGTTTAAAAATATTTAAGGGTAGTTTATTACGTACAAATTTAAACTTGAATAAAAAGTGGGGAAAAACAACACACACTTTTATTCCAGACATGTGGGTCATTTAAATACTGTGTTGATCTTTGCTTGAGAATCTGAAAATGAAACAGTTTAGATCATTTTAATTGAAGAGACCAGAAAATACAAATATGAAAAGCTAATTAATTGGATAATTTGTATATCTTAACAGGAGTCCTTTTATCCTGTCAGAGTCCTTTTCTTAAAAATAAATAAATAAAAACATAGGAATAAGGTATTATCTTCTTATCATTTTCACTCTTTAGGTGTAAATACTCCTTGTAAAGAAAAATGATTCAAAATAAATGTGATGGGACTTGTGCTTAGTATTGACTCTGTTTTTGTGCTTCATTTGAAGGTCATTCTGTGAGATTACTGGGTCAGAAAAAGGATAATGGAAAACGTTTGGGAGGAGCACGACTGGATTTGCCAAAAATTAGGAAGAATCCACTTATAGAAATCATTTCCATCAATACAGGGTAAGAAAATTCTGAAATTATATAATCTTTATTACTACTGAGGATTTCAGTTCATCATTTTCTGTAGGCCTGGCTTATAACTCCTAAATTATACCGAAAGAGGAAGGATGACCACTTGATAATTTTTGTTGGCATTCTTTCTTTCCGCAAACTAAATTCCTTTTTATTTGTGCAAAACTTGTGCCGCTTCTGGTCCACGTATCTAGCTTCTGACAAAGAAAATGTGATGGAGAGGGGATTTTTTTGTCTATTTTACTCTTTTGAGTTTTTTGGAAGGCAGTTCTTGAACATCATTCTTACTGTTAAGAGCTGTAAATACCTCATTATCAGCCTAGATGTATTATGGGCCAAATTAGACATGTTCATTCTTTTCTTGCTGTTTACCCCTTTGATA
>JAUBNY010000014.1:1282493-1297170 GCA_032275445.1 Crypturellus soui | reverse complement strand
CCAGGGCTCTGTCACCCTCACTGTCAGGAATTTTTTCCTTAAGTTCCTGTGGAGCTTTTGGTGCTTCAGATTGTAGCCATTTCGTCTTGTCTTGTTGCATCCCATTTAAAAAGTTTTTTTTTTTTTTTTTGTAAGTAAGTGGGCTTAAGAAATATGATTCAACATTAAAAAATTAAATAGGAGGGCTCAGTTATCAGTATTAGGATATAGTAACCTAGTTCTTAGTAAATGCAAAGCATACTTTGTTTAAAAAATTAACTCACAATTTGTCTGGTCTTCTCTATCATAACAAGCAATGAGACTGAATAAAGTTTAATACTGTGTAAGAAAGACTAGCATCAAAATCTTTTTCTGAGTAATACCTCTAAAACTAAGTAAATGAGAGGAAACCTCATTGTAATCCTAAAATAACTTTTTATATTTTGTTCAGTTGTATTTCTTCTGAAAGATTTCTTTTAAAAGGCTTCTGTTTATTTTTCCTGTGCCAATCTGTAGTTAATACTGTGTAGTGTTATTTAACACAGACAGTTTTGCTCATTTTTCCAGTTTCTGTTTGTATTCACGTGTTTAAGTACATTCTTACAAGACTGCTTTCCCACAGCTGAGCCTCAAACACGCAGTATATGAATTGAGATTCTGCAGGTTTGTCTAGAGACATGTAGGTTTCAAGGAAGTTTTTTCATCCTATGTTCTTTCTGTTTTTAAAATTACATTTTTCACAGCGTTCTATGATCCTTATTTGGAGTTCACTGCATCCTTTTAATTTTTCTTTGAGGCAGAAGTTGACCTAGATCATTGCTTTTTCTATTTTATTTGAAGATAGACATGCAAGAATACTAGGAGGAAATCTTTCTTACTGAAGATACAGTGAACTCAAAAATTTCCTTCAATCATCCTATCTTTATCAATAAACTATTTCACTTGAAAATGTAAAGGTGTATTCTTACGTTAGGGTATTCTAAGTTGTAGCCACATTGTGGCTGCTGAGTAGGGACAGGGAGGCAGGTTATACTATGACTTACAGATTGTAGTAAGTCTTTATTGGACTTTTTGTAAATTACAGCACATGTCCCTGGTTGAATACTCATATTGTTATCAGGGGATAAGTAGCAGTCAAAGCATGCTATGGAAGAAGTGATACTTCTCCCACTCCTAATATACTCGGGAGCAGATTTTCCATTGGATTTCTTGTTGATTCTAACATCATTAAAGCTTGCTTCAATGCATAAAAATAACAAATGGTATATGTACATGGAGCATATTTCCTCTGCAGCAAGGAGCATACGATCATATGAATTTGATGAAGACATGCTTTGGGTTAGATATTTGACTTTGTGGCCTATTATATGCACTTTTTTATTTCTCTGACTCAGTGTGTGATGTTAGAAGTGTGAACATGGGATATGCATGTTGGGATTCTTATTAAAACTGCTATACAAAATTTTGCATCTAATAATGTATCATCATTTTTATATACACACACATATACAAAAATATACTCCTTTAACCATTAAATTATATTCTCTTCAGAAAAAGAATAAGACTATTTTTGAGTGGCATTTATGTTTGATTTGTGATTCCTCTATGAAGTTTAAATTTAAATTAGTTTTCATGGGTTATAGTGTCCTGAGAGAAAATGATTAAGTTCCTCTAAAGATAATTTATAGAGGTGTGATGCTGTGTATTACTGGTACTTGATTGCAATGCTAATTTTAAGTGGATTAGTCATGGAAATGCTGTGCTTATGTTGCTGTAAGTGTTGGAAGGCTGAACATGTTGAACTTTAATATTGTTTCTTAAGCATAAACATAATAGTGACAACAAAATAAAAACCTCACTCAATATTTCTAACTCTTCAGCCTGAGACTTATTTTCAGTGAACTGTTTTTTCATCTTCACTGCTACCTGCAACCTGCCAAACTGAACGAAATCATGCAATGTGAATGGCATTTATTAGTAGCAGAATTCACAATATATTCATGCTCATTCAGAACAGACCTACCTGGCTGAGAGGTTGTTCAGAGGATTTTTTCTGAGATTAATCTGCTTGATTTGTGGGGAATTTATGTAGGATTGACTAAATGGCTGGTGCCTGGAAGGATTTTTCTCCAGGCTGCCTTTCCTGCGTCCCTTGAAACATCTGGGAAGCAAAGGTCGCTGGCGAGAGCGCGAGTTTCCGGTGCTCCCGTCGCAGCTCTACGTTCTTGCGCCGTGTACGTCTGTCTGTTTGGACACGGAGTCCAGCCTTCTTCTGACTCCCCTCTCCTGTTAAAGCACAAATAGAAACGCTCTGTTTAGGCACCAGTGAAGTGGGGATTTGACTCAGCCGCTGCAGGTTGGATGAGTCTCCTGACAGCAAATTCTTTGGGAAGTGATGAAACGTGCTCCTGACTGACCAGCCAACTTGGGAAGCAAAAGTGCGAGTAGAAATAAAGCTGATCCTCCCCTACTAAAACTGCTGTGCAGGGAGGAGTATTGGAAGGGAAATCGCGAGTCTCAAAGGCAAAAGGGACCTCTTAGTCCCTTAGATAGCTCTTTAAGGGAAGCTTTAAGGCAAGTGTGTTACTTGTTATCATGTTTTCCCTAATGATGTCTTTCTAGTGGTTGCAATGCAGATCAGCAGCTGCTACAAAGTTGTAGAAATCAGTACCTTTATCTGTTCTTTTCTCAAATGATGTGAATGGGAATATAAAATAAAATGTGTTTGCTCAGTTATGATTTTATCTTTCAGAGCTAATTGCATGATATAGAGCTATTGGTAATAGGCATAAGAAAGACACTGCATTTTTTTTATTGAAGACACAGGTAAACTTCTCTAATACTTCCATACTTGTATTAAGTGCTTGAAGAAAACAGAATTTAGCAAATAAGGATATTATGCCATTACACTTTTTAGCTTCAGTATATGCTTAGTGTGTAGTGAAGTATTCTTTGGGTAACTAGATGGTTGTTGGAATTCTCGTCTTGGACAGATCAAGTAATTGCACTTGGGATATTCTTTTGATGAAGACTCCTGAGGAGAAGCTCATCTCTTAATTTTGAGTTAATTCATGTTCCTATACTGATGAATAATTGGTTCATCAAAAACTAAATTATTGCTTTGAATGAGATCTTAATGGCATTAATTTGTAAGAGAAAAATGCATTAATATGCTCTAAAAAGCCTAAATGATTTCCCTTGGACCTCCCTGTGGATCCTCACTAGATCTTAATTGCATTTTGATTTTGGAGGTTTATCACTAAATACCCTAAATAAACTTAGGGAAAGATGTCATGTGCTCAGTGAGAATACAAAAGATGCATTTAAACAGTTACAGTATCAAGAAGTAGGGAAACCATGTCAGTTAAACTATGCAAGTGTTTTCTTTTTTTTTTTTTTTTCAAATAAATGCATTTAGAGTTGCAAAGCCTATGCCATTCATTTCAGATGAGGTTCTCCCTAATGAGTTGATGGTGTTATCTGCACTGTTGTAGGGAGGTAACTCCAGGTAAGACTTTCAAGGCTTATCATTCTCAAAACTGTTGGGATGGGATTTGCCCATCACTGCTCTGCTTGTGGAATCGTGGCCGTGTGAGTGCATTCCCTTCCTAGCTGATTGCCTTGCAGATGCTCATTCTCTTCTCCCTTCTTTTTATTATCTTCTTGATTTCCCCATTTATCAGTTGACTAGAATCTCCAACTGTTCTCTCCCTCTGCACAAAGAATAATCACAATTAAAATTCATTATTGTCCTCAGAATTCAACACTTCTGTGCCTGTGATGTAAAGAATTATTAAGAAACTTTTAAAAAATAAAATATTTGTTATGTATTGTTGCTTGAAACTTACACTATTATATCTTGCCTGATAACTTAATACATATGCAACATTTACTATTTCTACATGTGTCATGTGTGAAAGTACCACCTTCTTGTTTATGCTTTTGTGTGATCAGAACATATAACAAATTCCAAAAGACTTTTTTCTCCCCTAATCTAGGTATATGTAACAGAGATTACCTATTCATTCTTGTTAAATTAAAACAAAAAACATTTTCATTTTTTTTGATGACATTGTATTCAAGCTTTTATAGCCTGAGTCTGTAGTTTTTTCCCTTTCTAAACCCAGATCCGTGACAGTTATTTAGTTTGGCTACGATTATTTTTAAAGGTTGAAACCCGGTATGGAACGTTGCTTTCCAGGAATTAATCAGTTTCCAGAAAAACATGTTGTTTAAATTAATCCGAACTCATTAGCACTACAGAGATGGATATTCAGTAAAAAGCCTCCATTAATTAGCACTGCATCCTGTAATATGCCTACAGCTCATGACCGTTTCCCTGAATTTGTGCCGTGTGTGACCCTTTGCATCTGATGTTTCATCTACAATAGACCGATAGCCCATGTTTTGGTTTTGAAACAGAGAGCATATGTTATGATCGGTGACATATTACCCTTTTTTTTCCCAGTGAATTCCTAAGTCATAAACAAGATTTCTCATCTCCATCACTTTGTATGCAGTGTTTAAAGCAGATCTCTCATTTGATGTTTCAAAAGGAGGCATAATAATAATATATTTCAGGGTTTTTTAATATAGTTTTACATTCATGGAAAGCTTGCTTTTATTTTTTAGTAAAGTTGCTGGACTACTTTTATTTAGGGCTCCGGAATGAATATTAAATGATATAAGGCCACAAGGTTTCCTTCCCTTCCATTTTACTTTTTCTGGAAGTTGCAAGTAAAATTTGTGTTGAAACACATAAAAATAGTTTCCTAAGATTATATGATTATTTTAAGTGATTAAGGGATACTTGACTTAAAATTTAACAATAACCAATAAATAAATAAATATATAAATGAAAAGTGGTGAAAGCATTCCAGGTATATAACATATAGGATATTTTTTATTTTTCTATTTTTCTGTAATTTTTGTTGTTAATAAATTAGCTCCATCTCAGAGCCTAGGAAAAACTTATTTAATTTAATTAACTTACACTTCTTTATGTAAGTTATGCCCTAGAACTGACTATACTTCTCAAATAGAGAATGTTGCAATATACAGTAAACTAGAGATTAGGTCTTGCTTTACATAGGTAGAAACCATAACTGTGGAAATGTAGAATAAATAGTATAGGAGAAACTGGGAGAAATGTACTCCTGAGGTATTTGAAATGAACTTGCAACAGAAATAGTTACTTACTACAGCTAAAAGTATACATGAAATTTTCTGTTTACTCTTTCTCTTTTCATCCGCTAAGCAGTGTTGGTGCAGGGTGCTAGACTGGCAGCTCCGGGGCTCAAGGATCTCCCTTTGCTTAAGGCCAAAGGAACAAGCAAAGACATCCCTTCAAGGACAGCTCCTCTCTCCTTCAACTGGAGGATTAGGACCAGCTCATGAAATTCAGCGACGTTTTCCTCTGCAATTTTCCCGGAATCTTTTCCTGCCCTTTCCCTTCAAGCTGTCCACAAAAGCCAGTTCATCATCATGGTGCCTGGTGTCACTAATGCTCCTCGAGAGCAGGGTGCCTAACGCTGCAGCGCTGGCACAAAACTAGCTCGTTGGCCTGCCTGCCTACCCCTTTCCCTCGTTGCAGGAGAGTGGGACTGGGCCCAGCGTAAGTTACTCCATCTGCAGCAGCAAGTGACCTGTGATTCTCTTCCATTTCCTCCTCCCAACCCTCCTCTTTCCTAAAACATTATAGCTGGGCAAGAATGGGCTACTACTTTACACTTCAGCAGAAGGTTGTTAGCAACGGAGATCCCTGTAGGATTCAAATGATGTCCCTTATAAGAAGGTGCAAGGGTAGGCTCTGTGGGAGAGGGCAACTTCTTATGCTCCATTTGGAATTTAAGAATCAATTGGCCTCTCCACTGCATGCTTTTCTTAGGGAGCCCTCTGATTATTTTTGTTGTGAATTTCATGAGAGAAACAATTTTAACAAAACTACCGTCACACACATTCTTATTCCTTGCTTGATTGCACATGGGATTGAATTGCATGTTTGTTAAATGGTAGCTATTTCAGCTGTTAAGGTCCTTGTATCAATATGATTTTGTTTTGCTCAACAATATAGGCACAGAAATGAGCAAGCAGAAGAAAGGATATGTGTAAAAGGGTCAGCTTCAGCTTTGTGCTAAAGGCTGTAATAATTGCAGGTGGTAAGCTTGTTTTATAAACGGCTTGACGGTGGAGCATTTTTTGCAAAGGAGGTTGTGCTTTTAAATATGAGTCCTCAAACTCTTGGTACCCTCTTCCAAGCCTAATACTTCGACAAGAAAATTGTGGCTCTTCCAAACATGATGAGTTTAAATAAACTGGCAGGGTCAGTGAACTTGTGTTCTAAGCAGCTTCATCTTTCAGATGTATGAATTTTAGAAAGCAAAAGCCTGAATAAATTTCTCTCTTTTTAACTTGCATTTCTGTAACCACAGAAGATAAAAGAGGAAGGTACCATTAGGCAGATGGCTATTAGATTCTCCTATCAGACTGCACATCTGTCTAAATAGAAAGAGATGATAGAGTGTCCTTACCATTAAATTTAGACAGGTTGATATTAAGAATTAAATAGGCAGTTAGGCCAAACCTCTTAATTGCAGTGTGTAGCTGTTTTGCTAAAATTCACACAGTAAAGCTAAAAATTAATGCAATAAGTGGTGGTAGATGTGTGTTGATATGATTTTGTTGTATATGAAAGCAAGGACTAAGTTCTTTTTGGTGATTGGCTTTTTTAAAAAAAATCAGAAAAATCAGAGTTCTTGTGATTTTAAACTGATTAAGAAAAGTTATAGATCATACTTAATATTTGGTATTTTTTACTTCAATCCAGCTATGATTTAACTTTTTAAGTTACATGAAGTTATACAGAAAGTCTAAATGCACTGAAGAAATGTATGAAGCATGGAGTTTTTAAGATACTAATGCATTTTAATTGCAATATGTTTTGGGAAAGATTCCTTAATTCTGATTTTGGTTAGATTTTATACTTTTGAAAAAACAATTGCCAGAGGAGTTAAAGGCATCTAAGTTGTGATTACTTTTTCTGTTTTTTAATTGGCATTTCTCAACTCACCAAAGACGAAGATGTGGAATTTGTTACCTTGCTGTCTTTAATTGGGCAAGAATGATCACTGATATGAAAATTTAATCAAATTGAAACCCTAAGTGATAATTTATTATATACCCATTGTCATAAGCAGATTTCAGACTTCCTTAAATAAACATGCAGCTCTAGGTGCAGGTGATAATTCAGATACTGTTGTAAAGGATAGCAGAAATATATTAATGAAAAAAAAGGCGTAACAACATAAAAATGGAATATTAGGATAAGAAAAAGCATCTAAATGAAATTAAAACCTCTTGTCAGAAAACACAAATGTGATTACAGCTTTTATCTGTCTTCTTTTTGTGTTTAAAAATTTTCATTTAAATTAGATAGATTTTTATTTATTTTGAATGCTTTGTCATAAGTAACACTTAGGATAAAGGTCCATTGAGGAGTGCAGACTTAATGAAATATTAGTATTTACAGACAAAATGTAAACCTCAATGTAATATCTGAAATCCTTAAGCTGTTGCATTGTACTTATATACTACTGTGGTTTCACAAAATTAGCTCTTGCCACCTGGAGGAATTTTACAATATTGTTGAAGCTTCTTTTCCAGAAGATAGTAGAATCAAAATGTTGTTTCAAGTACCTAGGTCACGTCTGTGGTAAATGATTCTTAAATCAAATTTGTGTTATGTCTTCAAGTTGCTTGATAACTTCATACCATGAATATATATTAATGTATAGCAAGCATATAAATATGTAATTTCTAGTTAGAACTTAAATGAACATTTACATAAATATCTAGGCAAGGAAAAAATAAATAATTCCTTGAATTTTGTTAATAAGTTTGGTAGAATATATCCTTGCAAGATACCAGACTCCATAGAGAAATAGTGTCTATGTGTAGCAGAATGAATGATTGCGTTCTTTCTCTACTGTGCTATAGAGCTCCACTTCATAGTACTTTTCTAAAACAGTTGTTTTAAAAAATTCATGCATTGTAAAAGTTAATGTTTTCATTTCCTAAATTCTCTAATGTGTGTGTCATTCTGTGGGTGGTAGAAACCACAGCGGCTGTGAAGACCTTACTAGACCGAACACTTGTGAAGCAAAGAGTTTTTGTAATTGCAGACAGGCATCCAGAGGTGATGGGAGTTATCCTGAAGTGGGATTGAGCCAAGTGTTCGGCAGTAGCCGGTTGGTGTTGTTTTGAGGCTGTTCTCTCTGATCTGCAAAGGTGTGGGGATATCTGTTCTTGATGACTAGGGAAAGGGAAATGTCATGCCGCCCTTCAGGAAGGGCAAGGAGAAGGTCCGAGGGAATGACAAGCCAGTCAGCTTGACCTCAGTTCCTGAGAGGAATATGCCGCTTTAGGGCACGTTAAGGACAAGAAGGTGATTGAGAACAGCATGGATTTACCGAGGGCAAATTGTGCCTGAGCAACACGACTGCCTGCGCTGACGAGATGTCTGGCCGTGCGGATGAGAGGGAAGCTGCCTTTGTTGTCGTTGTGTTTTTCTGTTTGGTTGGTCATTTTTTTGAGTGGAGGTGGATTCTTTCAGGTGGCTGAAAGACTTAGCTGGACTGCTGGGCTGAAAGGCTGGTGATCCATGGCATGAAGTTTAACTGGTGGTTTAACTGGGGAGAACTGGATTCATTCTACCTCAGCAAGAAAAAGCCGTATGGAAGGACTGCTTTTTTTAGGCTTTTATACAAAGTATGTAAAGTCAATGGTAGGACTATATATAATACTAGCTAACTCCTTCAAGAAATTCAAGTTATTCAAGAGATATTAGTAAACTGTTGATTAAGAGTCTAAGAATGAAATTTCAAAATTTCAGAGAAATATTTTCTTGTGCTTCTTTCAAATATGTTAACACTGAACAGACTTTCCTGACCATTCAATTTAGCCATGTCTCTCTTCTGTGTTGTGGGGTGAGGAATAAGCCAGTCGTTTTTTTTTTTTTTTTTTCTGTTGGACTTAATCTTTAACAGGAATTTCAGGGATGTAACCATTGCATTTCCAATAGATCAACCAGTTTTCATGGCGCCATCCAGGTCTTGTTCTGCTCTACATGGTAAACATTAAGAAAACAGGAGTGGACAGTTGTCTTTGCCTTGTTTAAGAGTGTCCACAAGGGTGAAAAACAGTCATCTCTTTGAAAAGACAAACTATATCTGGCTGTAACAAGGATCTATAGAAATTTAGGCTATGAGATATTTTCCTAGAGCTTTGACTCTCCAAGTTAAAATGGGACTGTGAATGTGACTAGTTGAGGGTAATGGCTCATGAGCAGACCACTAGTACTGTATTGGCCTAAATATGAGATATCACTGAATCATAACCTGACCTACACTTTCCAAAGTATGGCAAAATATTGATGCACTGGGTTGCAGCTCAACAGCTGGCTTCTGTCATCGAGGTTGTACCCAAACTCGTCTTTTTGCTTCAATCTCCTCCTTTTGTCATCTGCTTGCCAGATATTCTGCAGTTTCTTATCCTTTTTGAGCTTGAGACGTTGGGTATTTGGATGGTATTTGTGTGTGTGTGTGTAACTACCTTCTCTCCTGTAAAGTTCCCTTTTATCCATGTCAGCTATGAATTTATTGGTGATCTTAAAGAAATGAACCCTTCTAGACCTCCATTGGCACCGGTGGTTACTCCCAGTTTGACCTCATCTTTTAGGATTTCCCGGCGATGCGATCTTTCAGAAGGGATCCATGTGGCAGAATTAACTGACTGAGAAGAGGCCTGGACTGCACAGGAAACCAGTGTATGCGAAGTAGTTTGCAAGTATAGGAGGAGATCTGTTCCGTCAGGCCTGTTTCTGTTAAAACTCGCGTTACATCCAGGTCGATACAGTGATAGCTATTTCAGATATCCTCATAGTTTCTGAATTAAGGTGCAAAGCACTCTAGCACATCATATATGTAGCTAGTCCTCTTAAAATTTCTGCTATGTAACTAATGGGAAACCCTGATACTTCAAGGAGTTTATTTTGGGCAAACTCATGCTGAAAATTGAGCAGATTTGAAGTGATTTCTCCCCCCCACGCACACCTTCTCCTTATTTTAGGCTTTATTTTTTTTCTAATTCTAGAGGTGCGGTGACAACCAGCAGCTTTAGGTTGATCGCCCTTGAGTCTGCAGGCAGGTTTTGACCAACATTTACGTCCGACCGCCCCTGGGCAGAGGGTCTTCCAGGAAGGATGGTGGGAGAGGTATTTCTGTGCTCTGTTCAGCATTGCAACTCCCATAAGGATTCACTGCCAGAAAGGGCCTGGCAGGGAAGCCGGGCAGTTACTGCTAAGTGTGTGGGGGCTATTGGGAATGTCGGAATTGGGAGTCTCCCACTGTGGCAGCCTGCAGGGAACTGCCCCGTAGGAGAAACCCCTCCAGTTCATATCTGAAAATCTTCCAAATATGAGATATAAAGAAGGGAAAGAGAAGAAAAAATAGGGGCTTACTGTACTTTTTTATTTATTTCCAAAAATCTCTTTTTTTTCCCCTCAAATATCTCATTTTAATAGTTATTTCCATGTCAGTCTCACCAGATAATCGTTTTGAGTGGCTCTAAGACAGAACTGTCCATATCTCATAAAAGTGGCAACTGGAGGATTTCTTCTTTTATGACAAGAGTTGTTTTCTGCAACAAGAGTTGCAGAAAAGAAAAAAATAAAACCCATATCAGATCATTGTCAATGAGTATTTTTTATAATGAGATGTTTTCCTGGGTACAAAAGCTCTTCCATTTGCTTGGAACCTTTTTCTTTCCAACATTTTCCATTCTCAGTCATCTCCAGTTATGCCAGAGCAGAGAGCAGGGTCCAGCTGTTGAGGTGACTGTGTGTGGGGTGCTGATAGCAGTGCTGTGACCAAGGGCTCATTTGTACTTGCTGCCATGTAAAGCTAATGGAGCTTGATCCTGCAACACAAGCAATGAGTTTGCACAGGCAAACTTGGCAGTTTGGGTCTTTTTTTTTTTTTTTTTTTGGTTAGGAAATCAGCTGGAATTAAAATTATCCAGTAACAGCATGTGCGGAGTGATCTGGAGAGCAGTGTTCCCTGCAAAAGAAATGAAAGAGTTGCTGTGTATGGTTAGACCATGGCTTTAAATAACACGCTGCCTAGGGTTAGAGCTTGGGTGGGCAGAATCGGGTGAAAAAAGGGAAGTGTAAGAACTGTGCATACGAAGTGATGATATTTCTGACTCTGCTTGGTTCGCTCTAAGATGACGACTGTTGCAAGTGTGTTGTTCTCTGCTCTTACTGAGCTTAAGTAAAGACTCCTACATTCACAGTGCAAAGGACTAGAAAAAAGCCAAGCACAGCTTGTGTTTGAATTGCTGCCAGGCACCAGAGACGAGCGCTTGCTTGGCTTACCCTGTTGGCGAGGAGGGAGCACTTGTAGCAGCTTTGAGGATCCAAGGGCCCATTTTTCAGCCCGAAACTGGGAAGTGAACGTTCTCCTAAAGCTCAGATTTTTTGTTTCCCTCCCTCTCTTATGAATCCTTGCCTCCCTCCGTGTGGATTATTCCCGTTGCTTGTTGTTCTACACCCTGATCGGAGAGCAGATGAGACAGTTATTCCTGTTGTTGCTGATTTACTGTTACAGCTGCTTCCTCTTCATGTGATTTAATTTGAAGTTTCAGCCCACCAGGGGGCTAATGGTCTCCACCTAGGCAGCTTTAAAAGCTCGCTGCTGTTTTCCACCGGAATGTTATTTCCATTCCTAGGCAGTGATTTATTTATTTTTTTCCCCTTCGTGTTCTTCTGGTAACTGTGAGGCAGTGTTCCCCCAGCCGTTTCCATGCAGGAAAAAAAGCCGGGAACCATTCAGACTGAAAAGTAAAAAAAAAGAGAAAAAATAAAGGAGAATTACTCTGTTTCTGTTGAAAGAGAGTAAGTAAATTAATTGTGTAGTGTTTTGATTGCTACTGGAAACTGGCAAAAAAACAGCACATGAGCCATTAGTTATATCCTGTATGTTTTTCTTACTTTTAGAATGCAGCTATTATGTGATTCATTTTTTTCATATCTCAGGAAACATAAGACGGGCAGCAAACTTTAGAATAAGTTTTATAGTATCCTACTGCCTGCCCCTGCCGTGGGATGCAGTTCTCGAGACATTAGCAAATGCTGTGGAGGCCAAAGTGGGAATATAGGCTGCAAACAAATTCCCCACACCTGGTCCTGAGGCAGGGAGTTCTGTTTGAAGGGGACTGCAAAGCCATGGCTGGAAGTCTGGTAACCGAAGAGTACTATTTCAAGAATACTTTTCCTGGGTCGTTTTATGAAAACACAAAATACAACTCACTGAACCGTTCTTGAAGCAAAACTTTAGTAGTAAGGGACTTTTTGGTTTGTCTTTCATTTTAGAACATTTAATTTTAAATAATATTGCATTGAAAAAAATTTGAAAACCTTTCTAAACAAATAGAATTGGCTTTGACTTTCCACCTAGTCTGTTCTCCTCCTTTGTTGTTACAGTGCAAGTTTAAGAGCAGCAGTCCTGAGTTCATGTTGCTTTTGTTTCTCCAGTTTTATCACTTCATGTGATTTAATGTAGTTTGCGTTTTCCTAATCTCATACACGTCTAAACATTTATGTTTTGTGATACATCCTTCTCTGCTGGTCTGAAGCGTGCTTTGAAACTTCAGATATGCACTTTCTCGTGGTTGGATGTTTTGTTGATTCATCATCTGGAGTAGAAATTTAGCTCTTCATTGAGTGTCTTATCTAGCCAGTAATCACACGAGTCTTCCTCCCAGCTTCCCAGTTTTCAATGCCTTATTTCCTGCTTTGGCATGGAAGTGGGAGAAGGTGGATTGCATTATAGAAAGGATGGAAGGTGGACAGGTTGCTGGAAGTGGATGCGTAGCACCTCATTGCTCTCGGCTATTACAAAAGGGTGGTGCAATCTTCCCCCGCTTTGAGCATGAGGACATTATTACCAAATTGCAGTGTTCAAGGTCGATACACTACAAATCAAGTATGCTATTTCCTAAGGCCTGATTGATGGAAAAATGAAGTATTAACTACCAGGAAACAGGGTGGCCGACACTATCACTTAGTTAAGCAGTTGTCACTTACCTTTTCAATACAACCTTAATACCTCATTGCTAGTTGTGTCATTAAAGATCACACGTTTTTGATAGTTGTTCCAGAAGGAATGTTAATCACTGTACTTTAGAACTATTTTTTCCTTCTTGGAAGCTTACTGGTTAATAAGTTAACTGCTAGTAATGACCATTAATGCAAACGCTTTGCTTGGGTAATGTTGCTTGCAGTGTTTAATGAATTGGGTTTAAAAAATAGAGCAGAGCACCAGACTTGACTGACTTGCCGTAGAGGGAGCACAGAGTTAGTCATTGGCTGTGAATGTTAATCACTCCACAGCAATGATAATTTACAGCATTGTTGTAGCACTCTTGTGCTCATAAAATGAACTTAATAACCCACTGCTACCCATGGGATAAGCCTCCCCCCTCTTCCCTCCCCCTTGCAATTGAATACCCAGTCTGGCTGCATAATAGCCTTGTGAAATACTGCATTAAGGAGAGTGAGCAGCTGTATGATAAAATAAACAGCTCTAAAACAGATTTGTTAATTATCTCTCTCTCTCATTCACAGAGGGTGTTTGTGAGATATGGCTGACCAGTGAAGACACGGGGGCTTATGGCAGAGACATTGGCACCGACCTCCCGACGCTCCTGTGGAAACTGGTTGAAGCTATCCCTGAGGGAGCTATGCTGAGGCTTGGCATGACAAACCCTCCCTATATTTTAGAGCATCTGGAGGTAAGGAAGGAAAAAAGGGAATTGTTTATGTGCTGGGCTAGACCTTCATTGATTGAGTCAGCGTGGAACCCTGCATATAGCGCATTTCATTTGAAGCAGTAGCTTAAGAAATAGGCTGCACGTGAATTTATAGAATTAGACTAATGGTGTCCAACCATTTGCCTGACACAGCAAGCTATCCCATTAAAAAGATATTCAAATCATTTTGGAATGATAATATTATTGAGGTCTCTGACCTGTGGATGTTGACTTTAGAGATTGGGTTTTGTCCACATGTCCATTATTGTCAAGAACCAAAGGAAATGCTGTTAGCAGGCAGTGGACTAGGGAATTGAAACCATCTTCCTTTTTGTTCCTCAGATAAGTATTTCCAGAAACAGTTTATGCTGGTCTCACTCAACATTGTATTCATATTTGATGTCAAGTGCTGTTCAGAGAGTACATAGAGCTTCCATGTCAAGAAATGAGAATTTTAGCTGTGTATCTCTTGAAGAAATTTTTTTTAACCAAATAGTTAAATGGAATTAGAATCAACTATGTGTGCTTGGAAATTTAAAAGAATATTATGTGTACGAGAAGCAGGATATGAGAACTTTGTTTCAAACATCAGTTGTTTTGGTTGGATTCTGTCACAAAATGAATTTACTGAAATTAATAGGAACTGTTCATGGAAAGATTCTAAATTGAAGGACAATAAAACAGCAGGGAATCTTATAGCTTCAGATAAATTTTGTAGTCATGTATACCAGATAAATAGCTGGTGTCTGAACTGGTTTCCCCAGGAAGATATAGAATTAATAGTTTCACTTATGATCTCTGGAGATGCTGAGGGCAGTTTTTTTCTGAGTGG
>JAUBNY010000014.1:1235855-1259305 GCA_032275445.1 Crypturellus soui | reverse complement strand
GAAAATGTTATCTGTAGTGAATAGAACATATGTGGCTTAAGTCAAAATCCAGTGGACATAGTAGACAAAAAAAATGTATGATGTTGCACATGTCCTTTCTGTAACAAAAATGGCCTTTTTGCTGTTCATTGTAACTACCTTGCTCTTCCGTGAATAGTTAATGCCTTGCCATAATATTTCATAGTGCTGCTCAAAGAGAATGTCGGAGTGCCTGTGTTTTGTGCCTTCAAATATGCTTTAACTTAATATAAGGTTAGGCTGATTATTATATTAAGATTTACATTCCTGATTCCTGATGTCTTAAGTGTGCTGGGGAGTCGCAGATTAGTAAGTCACATCATGATTTTATGCTATTGGCTTTCTAAGATTACTTAGCCATACTACTGATAGAATGCAAAAATTATTTGAGGTATGTTGAGGGCTTTCGTTATTGTAGGAATAGCAGAAGCTTAAGTCTATCTTTCAACATATGTTTTCACAAAATATTGCTTTTATTTGACAGAATTAATATGAAGTATAGTAATTATCACATTAAGTGAGATAATCTTTTCATGTTTTCAGTAATAATGCAAATAAACATTTTCCCCATGGAGAATGCTCAGCTAATACTTTAGAACACAAAATTGTTTCATTGATTAACTAAATGTGCATTTAAATTATGATTATGGATATGCAACAGTGTTAGCTGGAGAATTTCATTTTTCCTGTGGCATCTGCATGGGATGTGCTGTGAGCCTCCTGAGCCTCTCCTCCATAGAGTTTAACAGGAGTTGTTTTTTCTTTCAGTTTCTCTTGACTTCTCCCTGCACTAGAGCCTCTTGCTTTCTTTTGTGTTTATAGTGTCACAAAAAGTTATTTCATGTTCCCTGCATTATTCTGCCAGCAATATCACTCACGGAGGTCTCGAGTATTCCACTTGCACCTGCATTAGCTCCACAGGTTGGCAATGTGAGGGCTTTGGTGAAGAGCAGCCCCAAGGCGCAAGAGCTTGTGTTTTCCTTATGCAGCTTTCTGTCAGGTTTCTGAGACCTGAGGAAGTCATTTTTTTTAAGCAACGGGAAAAGGTATCTTAGCGAGTTTTAAGATCCTTCTAGTCCTTGGCTATACTAAGATGCCTTTGTTGCACACTATAATCTGCTGTAGATAGTGGAACTTTCAATGTTTTCCCCAAAGAAGTTTGGTTTGGAATGATCAGCAATAACTCTGCTGGAAAAATTTGCATCTTTTTTTCCATCTATCTACAAATTGAATGGGTTTGTCATCCTTCAGTATAATTTGGCGTTCACTGCCATGCTTGTCCATAAAAACGGCTTATCAGCTGAAAGGATGTGAGATGTGTCGCATTTCCAAAGTCCTTTTCCCAGGTGATTTTCAGCTGTTGTTCATATTGTTCATAGGAAATTAATACATTCCCAGCCTTTCCTCTTATGAGAGGTGCTCCAATCCTTTCATCAACTTAGCCCTCTTCTGGATTAGCTCTGGTAGCTCCATGTCTCACTTGTACTGGGGAGCTGCACCTGGCGCTCGAGAGGCGGCCTCACTGGGGCTGGCTAGAGGGGATGGATCGGCGCTCTCACCCTGCTGGCAGCACTCTCCTAATGCATCCCCGGGTGCCACTGGCCTTCTTGGCCGTGAGGTCAGGTCACTGGCTCAGAGTCAAGTTGTTCTCCATCAGGACTCCCAACTGCTTCTCCTACTGCACTCCAGCCTGTACTGGGGCCTGGCGTCATTCCTGCCTAGGTGCAGGACTCTGCGTTTGCCTTTCCTGAACTTCGTGAGGTGGTTCTCCTCCCAACTCTCCAACCTATCAAGGTCCCTCTAAATGCAGCACAGTCCTCTGGTGCATCAGCCACTCCTCTGAGTTTTGTATCCTCAGCAAACTTGCTGGGGATGCACTCTGTTGCTTTTTTAGGTCACTTTTCCTGAAAATTCTGATATGATTCTGTGAGTAAGTGTGGAGAACCTCAGAAATGTCTTTTGTTGTTCATGTATGTCAATCAAATTAATCGCTTTCTGTTTCTACAGTTTTGTTTTCAGTAATAAAAGACTTCTATTTTTGCCTTTAACAGAACAGTTATGTTTGGTACCCATTCGGTATGTCTGGTTTGGTATGTCTGTATCCACTGATGTCCTTTTACTAGAATTTAAATTCTGTTCCATCTTCTGTGTAAAAATTCCTAAGTATTGTTTTTCCTATCAATTTTTGGAGGCTTTCTTAAACTTTATTATTTTCCTTAATATAAGCCTGATGTCAGTTCTTGAGCAGCTGTCTTGCACGCTGATTCCCATCTCTTTTTAATTAGTAATCATCATGCCTAATGTTCTAATTCTGGGAAATGCTGTTCCTGGTCTTCTACCAAGTCTTCCTCTTTTACCATCAATTTTTCAAGGTACAAGATAATCTGTTTTCTTCAATCTTCTGATATTAGTAATGTGCTTTAAATCCAGATAGTAGCTCAAATGGGTAGTGATCCTATCTCTTACCTAGTTATATATATTCCTATGAGAAAATAGTATTCTTCTCAACTATCTCTTTAAATGTGATGAAATTAATCTCTTTCCATTGATATGAAATTTACCTTCAAAGATTTACTCCCTAAATATAATGTTCACACATTGTCTATTCCAATTTTAACATTTTAGTCATGCCAGAGAGCTTTAGTAGTGTAGCTGGAATGCTGTCATATGTTTGAATTCTCCATAAAACATATTTTTAAGTCTGTCTTCCATTTTCTTCCATGATAAGAGTATATTGTAAATTTTATGCTGGCTTTTATTTGATCTCTGATTATAGATTTGTTCACTGATAGGTCAAATCAGTAACTGGAATTCATCATACCTGGAAACCTTTACTGGTAAATAATCATTGCTCCACAGTGTGATTTGCTAGTTTTAAAGAAGTCATCTTCTGTTTATCTGAAAAATATGGGTTACACATTTAAAAATGTGTGTTTTCCACTAACAGATTACATCTGAGACACATAAGCCCAGAATATGTGACCACTTTCCAGTCTTCTGTTTGAATTGCTGAGGTGCTTTGAGTTATCTTTTCCAAACATCTAAAAACTATTGAGAGTTTATGAATAGCTTTGCTTATCATGGGAAAGCAAATAATTAACTGTTACCTCACCTGAGATTGGTGGGCAGCATCCTTCTTAAGTTTGTCTAAAGCAGTTTGGCTTGACTAGTTTAGGAGACCACCTTTGGGCAGGAAAACTCTACTGCTTGAATGGCTTTTAGAGGCTTTAAAAGCCTAGAGGCTCTATGACTACACAGAGTCTGCGAAAGTCATAGAGAGGCCCTTCAAAAAAGAAAAAATAGAAAAAGAAAACACTTACCATCTACATTTTAACAGTCTTTTGTTTTATTTAAAACTTTTGATCAGGACAAAATATACTCTATGCATAGAAATGTAACTACTTTTTAAACTATATTAACTGTATTTTTTTAAAGATATCTGTATCAGTGAAGCATTTAAAGTGAAGCAGTTGACTGAAATGGACAACAGAGAGAAATAGGTAGAAGGATGTCTAAAGCAACTACTTCTATTAAGTTTATGTTAATCATTTATTTATAATTATTATTAACTAATAAATAATTTTCATGAGCTAGTCCTGTGTTTTGAAAGAAATCCTTTATATTCCGAATTCATCTGCAGTTTGGGTGAATATGATAACAAAGCAGGTTTATCTCTTAGTAATTCTGCTACCTTTTCTAATCTCAGCAGACTTTGTTTTCTAGATCCGAGGGGCTTATTTTTCATTTTCTTTCTGGTATGTTTGCCATGTTCTGGAAAACAAAAACAAAACAGCAACAAACAACAACAAAGAAGCAACAACAACCACAACAAAGCCCACAGCCCTTTCAGATGAGGGTTGGTCAGCATTCAGCCATTCCATTGACCCTTGTTACTGCAACCGATTGAGAGCCAGCAGCTGTAAGAGCTCCCTCTTCTCTTTGGTTAGAGAGATAGGTTATAGTTTCAGCAGCAAACGTTGGATAATATGTATGCTCTAGCAACAATAAAGGAAAAGCACCAAACGTTTAGCAAGATGATTCAGATTGAAAAACTGTAGATAGAGCCTTCAATGCTTCATTTTGTACACTTTTTTTTTTTTTTTTAAACTTACTGTTTCAAAATCTGTCAGTTTGCAAGAACTGTTCCTGTGGTGCCACAGTGCTTTTTTGTGAATAGATGTGTAAAGCAATACCAAAACGTGCTACTGCCTGGGGAATGGACTTCTAATTCTACCCATCAACATCCTGGTCTACCTCCCTCTTCGCATTCTTTTCCATTCATTTTCACTCAAGTTGTCAGCAAAGAGACTGCATCAATTCCTATTAAATTTCATAAGTGAGGAACAAACTTCAGAGACATTTTTACAAATTGTAAACTGTAACAGCATTGCACTTCTGTTTTGGGGAATGGGGAAGATGTAGTGTGATGGCAGTTCTTTACCTTACTTGTGCGAGAGGACAACTGACCTGAATGTTGATTGATACTTTGCACCTGCACCAAAAGCGGAATTCAGAAGTAGTGGGACACTTGCAAGCTGAAAGCACTGGTAACAAAATGTTTTATTTTGTTTCTGTGTAAAGCCTCACATGCTACATGGGCAGAACAACTCCTTCCCCTTTGCCATCTTCCTCTTTTTCTTTTCTTTCTCCTTCTTTTCCCTCCCTCATTTGTCTCCTTTAGAGAAGTGTTTTAGCCTTTCTTGAAAAAACTAATCTATTATTTCTCAACTGCTCAGCTGTCATTTGTTTCAGAGGGTGCTCTAAAGGCAAAGTTCATCAAGAAAACTATAATATTAACAACTTCAAGATCTATATTGACCTTTTACAGCTAGTTTACAACAATTGTTTTCAGGAAAATGCATGTTACTTTTTATATGGATATCAGTGCATTGAATCCTCTAGAATTTGCTTATAGAATCATTTTTATTTTTCAGTTTAGTCCAGCAAACAAAATAGTTATAGCTGAGGATGAAATGAACTGTCCCAAGGAGGAGTTAGAAATAAATAGTGAGAGATCAGAGAATGTCTTAGAGTGGCTCTAACAGAAGAAAATCTTCATACCTAGGAGTTTACTCATCTTAAACACTCTCTGTCTGGCTTAAACCTACTCCATCTAAATGGTCATCACTGAAAATTCCTAAAAATTTTTCAGATTTAATGAAAGTTCTTTTTATTAGGGATATGTTTTTTTTTTTTGATTTTCCAACTAGCTGAGTGAACTATGGTTCAGAATATATTCATGATTAAGATGAGCCCGAGTGGTCTATAGACAGTGTCCATTGTGTGCTGCACCAGCTCAGTCATACAACAACTCTCCAGTGATGCCTTTCATGCCAAACTCTTTCAGTGTATCATTCTATTTTACATGTGTGCAAATTAATAATTTTTTACCTGCACTTACTTTGCAAAATTTGCCTCATATTTTAAATTGTTTCAAGGTAAATTCTCTGTTTCCTAGTGATCCAAGTTTTATTGCATTGTGTTAATTGGGGACATAATTTACATTGTCTTACCATACTTTCATTAGTAAAGCACATCAGATCTCCTTCAAGGTAAGCTCATGGGTTTTGACTTAATGAGGAAACAGTGTTCCTTCTGAGTCTGCAATATTATCTCTGAAAATTTAATTCCAAGCTTAAATACAGCTTTGAACACATCATGATGTTCTTGTGTTACACTTCAAAGGTTAAAGACAGCCTTGCCATCTTGGCTGTGAAGTATGGAATAAAACTGAAAACTTCATGCTATTAAGATACTATATATATGTAGTATATGTATACCTGGATATACTACATATATATATAGTGTGTATATATATATATGTGTATATCTATGGAGAGAGAGAGAGAGAGAAAATAAAAGCTCCGTATAATTAGAGCTTTGAATCTTTATGTGAGAGGGGTGGATCCGTGTGTGTGGTTTTAGTCAAAGTATTTCACTTACTCTTAAAACTGACAAATTTATTATTCAGATCTGCTCTTCCTGCTACTCAGAGAACCAGTAATTCCCTTTACAATCTTTCCCCCTAAGTTTGTTGAAGATTGTTGCTTTTTAACAAAGAAAAAACATTAGAGCAATAATAGTAGAAGTTTTTTTATCTGTCAGACTTTCCTGGTATAAGGCCATAAATTTCAAGAAGTCGATACAGGAACATTGGCCAGTTCCCCACCTGCTGCTTGCAGCTGTTAGCCCTGAAAGTGACCTGGGGCATGGGTGTCAAGTCTGCAGTAATATGTTTGTAAAAGGAAAATATTTCTGCAAATTAGACTGTTAGCATTTCACGTGGAGCACTGTATGTGAAAATTCACAGCTCTGAGTGTATATCAATGTACAACAGCAACTGGCTGCTATAAAGCTAAAGTGCTTTTTAGTTACCATGCTTGTGCATGAATGGTCTTTTAAGTTCCTCTGGCTAACATTCAGGGAAACTACTAATTGCTGTTAAAAAGCTTATCCAGGCATTACATTTTTATCTCTCTGTCTCAAAGCAATGGTTCTGGTATTTAATTTTGGCAATTTATTTTGTAATGTATGCAGTATATAAGCTGATGTGTTTTGGATAATTGACTGTTGATTTCATTGTGTGCTTTGAGAAGAGAGTGGAGATTATGTTGAATTTTGTGTGTATCATGCATGTGTTGTGAAGTGCTGTTCCCTTCGCAACCTTGATCTTTCCCATTGAGCTGTTTGCAAATGGCAAACATTTTGTGTTGTGATTTCACACAAAGCAAAGGGGAACAAAATCCAGCCAAAATGTTTGTATAGCTTGTGAAGTGAAAGAACTATGGCTCTTTAAGTCTGCCAGCTATTTTGGGTAACTCCTTGAGGTGCATGTGTTTCCCTTAAAATCTGCTTTGCTTTAATGCCTGCTTTGCCAGGAGTTGTTATTCTCTCTTTCCCTGTGCTGCAGAAGTTCTTAATATAAATGGGCTTGAACCAAAATCTTGGAATAAAATATTTGGCCCAGTGGCAACTATAGTTCTTAGCTTTCTACCTTTATCCATTTTCTGTTCTGCTTCAACTGAAGATCTTAATTCTCTGTAAAACTCTTCCAACTTGTTACACTGCTTCTCCTTTGGATTCTTTATCTGTTCCCTATGCCCCACTCTCCATTTCTGTCTTTGTCCACTCTTTGGAAACCTACTTAACCTTCTTTTTGTTACATCTTTCTTGTCTTCTTCTAGCTTATTTATGTTATAAACTTTTACCCAGCCCATACTTTTGTGCAGAAAGCTATTCATTGAGATCAACTTTTTAGCTTAAGGGAAAATATTAATAAGGAGAGAGCTATTGCTTCTCAACTTTGGATACTTGGCTGAAGTCAGCTGCACAGTCTGCTTTTCACAGAGTCTCTGCTCAGCATTATATTTCTAGTGGTCACATATTTGTCACCATCGATTGTTCTTTCTTAAAGGTAGTTATGTTTTCCTGAATTCTGAATACTACAGAAGGAGGTAAATGTTTCTTCATTTTGAAGAAGATGCAGATATACTGATAACCTCACATATGAAACATATGAAACAGGTAGAGCAACCTCACTGTGTCATTTGTTTCTCAGTGGAGTGAAAAAAATGTTATAATCTATTCTGTTTAGCAATTTCTGGCTTGTTTTTCTGTTGTATCTAACAGTAGGACTAGTTCTCTTCTGAATGCTAATGCCAATCACACTGATAAGAAATGTTTGCCAGTCTGTTGTCTCTCAAAGTAAACTTCAGAACACGGCTATCTTAAAAAGTAGCATGTTGTAATGACACTTGGGGTGTAACATTTTTGTAGTTAGGGAATATTAATCAGTTATGTCTTTTCATAAAAAGAAAAAGCAGAGCATTAACCTTAATTCTGGAATTCTGGAAATAATTTCAGAGTTTGTGATCCTGTCCTGTCAGCATTTTGAATGTTGTCAACACCCTCATCAAAAAGGAGATGCTGCAATTGGAAATGTTACAGAAAGGACTAATAGACATTATCAGAGGTATAAGGGCTCTGTCACACAAAGGAAATTAAGGACTCTGTGGTCTGGAAAAGCAGTAGCTGAAGGACTAGAATAGAGGTCTGCAAAATGCTGAGTAGCACTGAGAAGGTGAGTAGAGTTATTTGGTACCTGTCTGCCTCAGAGTAAGAATTAGGGGCAGCAACTGAAACTCGCAGATGGCGGGCCCAGATCAAGCAGAGATGTTATTCTTACATTTAGTTAAGATATGGAAGGATTTGAATTCAAGGGAGGACCGAACAAGTTTATAGAAGAGAAATCCATCACAGACTGCTAGTTACAAAAACACCCTCTCTCTGACAAAAGCTGAGATCATTAGGTCTAGTTGGACCTTTGGTCTCATTTGGTTTGTCTTCAAAGTCCCTGAAACATCATAGCATTATAGACTATGGCAAAGCAAACAAACAACAACAAAAACTCAGAGTCAGAAAGACTGGTGATTTCTTACTGATTATTTGCTAATGGAGACCTACTTGCAATTTTTTCAGCTTGTTTCATCATGCCAAAAAGACATAATAATCATTCTCTCTTCTGTGCCTGATTTCTGTGTCAGAGTGAAGAGCTAAATGACTGGCACTGAAGCAGACGTGGATGGGTCCTTAGAGCCCCAGATAGGGTTGGTGATGAGCGTTGTGTCAGTTGAGGAAAAAGTATATAATATTCTCAGCTACTCCTGACTGAGATGCGATTATTTCTGACCATGCCTGACAGCTCTAATGTTAAGCAGCAAAGGGTCATAGAAAATTAGTGTAATTTCAAAGGCTGCTTTAGTGCAGCAATCATTAAGTCAGTTCCCATGAACAGTTCCCTCGTGCAACTCTTAATAAATTCAAACTTTATTTTTAGTAATGACCTTTAGTAATGTGAGCCTTGATCCATTGAGATGCTGTTCACTTTTGATGCATCTCCAAATCCCTTTTTTATGCATTTTAAATCAACACACGCTTATTCTGAATTTATGCGTGTGGATAGACGGAGATGTAATTTAAACACATCTGTTCAAATATGCATTTCAGATCAACTTGGTGCCGGTTCTCATAATACGGCTGAGTTTTTGACGGGTATTATATCCCTAAAGTACACAGCAGATGGTATTTATTAGAGATTGAATGAAAATGAAGTTTAAGGATGTTGAGCTTTTTGTCTTAAGTTGCTCATTTTTAAATCATAAAACAATAATGATCTGAAGCTATAAATCTGTAATGAAGTTCTGTAAAATGCTTTATTTCTGTGAGAAGAGTAGAACAGCTTATTGATGAATAAAGTTAGTCCAAGCCTTAGCCGTGCCTTTAAGAAATTAAGTATTAAAATGCTTCTTTGGAATACATTTGTATTGTATCTAATAAGAACTCTAGCAACTCTCTATATGGTTGTGAGGGCAAATGGGAGTAATGAGAGTAAAGCTGTGCGTGCCCTTTTGTCCTTAGGCAGTGAGCTGTGTTGATTAGGAAATACACATTTTTTCCAGGTCATTATTGCCCAGCAACATGGACGGTCTCAGGCCCTACGTGCGTAGACTCCTCCTTACCTCTCCCCTCATCAGGTTTTGCCCTGGAAATCTGGCTTTCTGGTTGCTTCCAAGTGTCATGTTAGCCCTGTTTTTGAAAGTGCTTTTGTAGAGAGTAGGAAGAAGAGTTGGAAAACAACACAGAAAATATCCCTTCTTCTCAGTTAAGCTCTGAAAGATGTTTGACCCTCCATTGGTATAGCCTGACGGAGCCACTGTTCTAAGGTGACCATTGTAACTTTTCTTAGGGTGATTGCATCAAAACCATTCATGACTGCAAAGTTCAAAAATAACCTCCTAAGCTACCCGTGCAAAGGCTTGGAAGTTGCTGCAGATCACATTGCTCAGGTGCAAAGTGTTCCTGGCAGGAATCACCCCTGTGAGCAAGCGGCAGCCTTGGATGCTGCGTGAAATGTACAGCGCCAAGAAGAGGCTACAGGTAGCGATTCTGGAGCTGCAGGGCTCTCTGAAATCTGACGTGTTTGGCTGTGAATCACCACCAAAATGATGACAGGATTTAAGGTCTTGCCGATAATGCACCCATCTATTTATACAGCATAAGCATATACCTTGCTTCAGGGGAAACTGCAAGGTTCTTTGAAAGAACTACATTGCGGAGTGTTCTGTGGTCATGCCTGAGTCTTGTTTTTTGTTTGTTTTAATATACATATTTAGAAAGGGTTTGGCACTTCTGTTTCCTTGTCTGGTTTATCCTGTCTTAGGCATAAGTTTGGAGAGAGAAAATTGACAACAATAATAATGAAAAGAAGTCCATGTCTTACAAGTATGCATTTTCTTTACACATCAAAACATATAAAATCATAATTTACTTAAATGTCTGGGAGTGTTCAATATTTCAGTAGTTAGGTGAAGCTAAACAAGTGAGTCTACTTGAAAATCAGATCATTATAGACTTCTGTAAAAGAAAAAAAGATAATATAGCTATCATTATTTTAAGGCAAGCAGACTGTGAAGTGAAGGAAAACTGATTTCTGAGGCAGCCTGGAGTTATGTTAGGCAGTAATAGAAAACATTTTAAAATATTTGAAATAACATAATTGCTTTGCAGTAGGAACACGTACATGAATAAAAGATGTTGTCAGGTGTCCTGCCAGGGTAGAATCTCATGCTAATAAATTTAATAGAACTGTGATCACTATATACAAAGTTAAATTTGCTAAAAGTAATCAAAATAAGTGTCTGAATAATTAATATTTAACAGCATTTAAAATAATAATGTTTAAGTGTAATAGTTTATTCTAACCTTTTTCTTGCTACTGATTATCAACAGCTTTCCTATATAGAGGACACAAATTCCATCTCTTTCTCTTCGTATGTCATTGTATCTGAAGCCACTAGCTGTTGTCTATGCTTTATTTTTTTCGAATACACTTTGTTACAGACTTAACAGAAATTCAAAGGGTAGTGAATTTTTATCTTCACTTGGCTAGATCTCAGGGACGGTTTAATAGAAACAAAATATAGGGTCCCTCAAACTCTTGTGATGCTCCAAGTTGAAAATATTAATACTAAATATAAGAGACCTTATACCTTACATAAGAACCCCCTAAGTCCTCCTCAGAAACAGAATTAAAAATAAAAACCTTCTGCAGGGAAGTAGTTTAGGAGATGCAACCGTGGCCCATGGCTTTCAGCTGGGACACAGGACGTCCCCCCGCCATGCCTGCTGGGGTCTGTAACTGTGCTTTGGGGGGCAGCTCTCAGAGACCTTCCAATTATTTAGTCTGTTGTCTCATTTTCATTTGCATGTTCCCTAAAGCAGTAACGTAAAAAAAAAAAGTCAAGTTCCTAAAGGGACGTACCCTGCGTAAGGCTCGAGAATATAAAATTAGATCAGAAATGCTAATTTTCAGAGCAAACTGTTTATTTTCATAACGATTTATCATTTTCTAATATTTTTCAGTGTGAATTTCTCACGAATCAAGAAGTTGCTGAGTCATTACACTGTTACACTGTGTTAATTTATAGATGGTATTGATTATTCTTTAAGTTTATCTCTTTCTAAAATTTCACAATTTTATTTTAAAATATTTGAATGGAGAACCTTTGCAGGACATGTTTTTTTTTTTCCCTTGTTTCTAAAGTTGAGTGAGTAGAGACAATAGTACAGGTTCTCAGGCAAAATCTTGCAAGGTTTATGACTGCCAGATCAAACGATTCTGCACAGTCTTCCGCGGTGCTTGTCAGTGTGAAGAGGGTTTAAAAAGGCTGGCAAAGTTTAGCTCATTTTATGCTTAGCAGTATTGAAATGTACCTGCCCCCACCATTAGGGCATACGAGGGATCCAGTCTTCTGAGCGTTTGAAATGACTTTCTGCTTTTTAAAAATCATTTTAAAATATAAATCTTTCATAAGGACTGCTGTGTGCTCTTGGGTCACTGAACAAAGTGTTCTGGAGCTTCTCAACTGACCCTAGGAAACATTTACTGCTGATGAGTTTTCCGAAGCTTCCTGGAAGCACATTTCTGTAGTGAACGCTACAAAGTGCTTGCCAGGATTGTTCAGGACTTTTATTCTTCTTTCACTTCAGAACAGATAAACTGTGCGTTTCATTTTTAAAAGCAATTTGGTATTGGTTGATGCACCAGTAATCAGTTCTTGTGTAATTTTGAAGCATATTTTGTAGTGCGGACTATTTTTTAGACATTAAGTCAACATCATAGAGAACTTGATTCTAGTTTGTTTTAGAGTTTTAGACTGTCAGGGCCAAGGTTACTTTAATTTTCAAATTCATTTTAATTTATTATTTTTATTTTAATTCTTGAAAAAAATAAAGAAATGATTGTGTTTGTGTGGAACTAATTCTGCTCATTTTCGCTTGTGCATGTTTTCAGGAAAACTGAGAGCTTGTTTTTTTCAGTAACAGAATTTTTCCTGAGTTAAATCTCATATACTTTTCTGCCCTTTAAAAGTAGTCTTTTTTAATGACATAACCCACAGTGATAAAAAAATTCACAATACAGTGTCATGTTTTGGGCAGGCTGGATTGAACTGGTAATTAATTGCTGTTTCTGAATAGACTAGTGTCCTTATTCTCATTCCATAGCTTAGTTTTTCTTTGTGTGTTATAATCCTATCTAGAAAGAAATCTAATTACTAAGATAATTAACACCTTATCACCAAACGGAGTTCAGACATTTGTACAGTTTATGATTTTTAAAAATATGTAATTTCCTTGTAACTGAATGACAACTGGTGTTATGGAGAGAAAGCATATTTGAGCAGATCTAGCTTGATTGGACCTTATAATTCATGTCACTATAGTAACAGCCAAACCTTTCTAAGGGATGGTATTACTACTGCAGTTGGTAATAAATACCTTGACTGTTGCCAACAGCACCATTAAAATGGCTAAAATAACTTCATTATAGCAGTTTTGTCAGACTTATTTAATGTTCTGTTAATGTTCTGAGAAATGGTAGTCAATGCTATGTGATACTGATTTATAAAGTAATATATTTTGTCCATTGTAAACTTACTGTTACAGAACAATAAATATTGGCAATGTGAACACAATAATGTTGCAGGATGCAGTGTTCTTCTCAGTCATTAAATCCAAACAATTTTATTGTTACTTGATTTTGAGGAGAACTTTATTTCTTACAGTTTTTTGGACTTAAAAAAAAATGGAAATTAAAGATTTTTAGCCAACAGTATTTGGGACTTTTGCTGTTCTGTGTAATGTAAAGCTTGCGTTTTCCCACTTATACTTGTTGGATCAACTTCTTCTTGAAAATGTCTGATTTTACGCCATTTTCAGTTTGGCATTCAAATTACATGTTTTAACTTCAATCTCAAATGTTAGAGTCTGAATTCATGAAGTCAGAAAAAGAATTGAGAGAATTTAGTTGGTTCTTTTGTATTTTTTTCTTAATGAAAAGCAGAGAGAAGATTCTAGCAATACAGAGTCTAATAAATTCCTGTGCAGCTAGCTATATGTGCAGGTATATGTAAAAAGGAGGCCAAGGAATTTGGTTTAATATAATCTCATTGCTGATATTTAAACAAAAATTCAGATTCTTTTAAGTTAAAAAAGAAATAATCTTAAAATATATTTATAGCCCTGTAGTCTTTGTATCAAGGCCACAGTAATTTTCTTTTATGCTTTTTTCTGACAAGGGAATGAGCTCTACTATCTCCCCTAATCCAGCCATTAAAAACAGCACTATGTGCTTCCTCACTGCTTAGGGCGCTGGCCTTTATGCTGTTCATCCCTGAGAAAATGTGGATCAACTGTGTTACTGTACCTTAAAGCACCTCTAGAGTAATTTTGGTTGCAAGGGGGTTATATCTGCTCCACGTCGTAGGAACAGTTGCATCTGGGTCAGTAGGGAGCACTTTTGAGCTAGGCATTCCCACCTCCACGCAGAAGGCGTTTGTCCGGCCATAGGGGCAGACGTGGAAGGCTGAGCTGATACCTCCTGGGTATCATCCAGAGCTCTGTAAATGCCATGCAGTAATCTCGTGGTTGAAGCACTCATATTTCTGGGTCATGCGCTTAAGAGTTCTGCATATTCAGTCCAAAGGGAACAGTTGGGAAATGCCGACCTTGCTAAATAAAAAGGTGCCTATGCATTTCTAAACCTAAGGTTTAAGGATTTTTTCAATTACTGTTTTAAAGCAAGGAATAATCCAATTTTATGGAGTGCTGAGTTAGAAATTAAATTGTGAATACAAGTTGCTTTCTTGGCTCCAAAACCAATTCTTTGTCTGAGATTGCTAGGTCCCATGGGATATCAGTCTCCAGTTTTAGATATCTCATTCTACTTTGATAGCAGTGATATAATACGTCAAATGTTTTACAAACTCCAGTGTTTAAGTATCAGAACTTATAAACTGTGTAGATTAGCTAATCAGAATTCAAGAAATTTACTGGTTCTGCTGATAACCTTTAAATGAAGGAAGAGCTGGTTCAGAGCATTTTCCTCCTCCTGCTAAAATTCAAAATCAATATTTAGTGCACTGTCTCTTTGTTCTATTCCTTGTGCTCTCAGCTGAATACCACATTCATCTTTAATTACCAAACAGTAGTGTTAAAGTCTTTTTTGTTTTTCCCTGGCTTACTGTAGATCTCAATTTCTGTGGATAAAGTTGAAGGATTATATATGTCTATATACTCTTAACTTAAAGGAGCAAGACTTTTACATGTACTAAGTTCAGTATTCCCTTCTACTTGCCTTACAGAGTGCCTGGAATAACCATTGCTACAGATGTCATCTGTGGTTTTCCAGGGGAGACGGATGAAGATTTTCAAGAAACGATGAAGCTTGTAGACCAGTACAGGTTTCCCAGCTTATTCATTAATCAATTTTATCCACGCCCAGGAACCCCTGCTGCAAAAATGCATCAAGTTCCAGCTGTGGTGGTAAGATATGTTTCCTTATAGTGCTATACACCGTGTACTCTGGTGATTTTAAATATAAAAAGCATGTACGTGAAAATGAAATGCAGCACTTCCTGCAGAATAATGCTACAACTTGGAGTTTTATAGAAATCTGGTAAGTGCAATGACTGTTGAATTGCCTTTAGATCACTGGATGCATTTCCACATGTAAATTACTGCTCAGACTGTTAGGAAAGGCAGAACAGTGGTTAGACTGAGGTCATGAATTCTTCCTACCAAGTTTTGCCTGAATGACTACCAGGAGTGGTAGCTGATTCATTGCCCTTTCTCCCTTCCCCCCACCAGATGAAGTCTTGTGCAACTGTCACCGTCTCCACCAAATTGTGAATAATTAAGCAAGTATTACCAAGAGAGCAATAGTAATCTTAAATTTAATCATTAAACATCAAATGTCAGTGTAACTACTTCCACGAGAACTCCTTATACACTGCTTATAAGCACCTTCAGCCTGCATGTTTAAGGTTATTGGTGAAATTTGCATTTAATCTTCTGGCTTTCAGCTCTTCTCTTACTTTCTCTTTTTGACTGAGTAGTGCAACACTTCTCAACTACCAACATTCTTACCTCAGTTTCCCAAGAGAACAAATGCAGCTTTTAGTACAGAAGGCAGAGGGCTCCTGACTGTATTGCTTGATATAAATAGTCTGTCAATAATGTAAATCACTTTAAATAAAAAAAACTCTTGTTATCCATGTATCCTGATACACTAACATGAAGCCAAATCAGTACTCGTATCTCTTCACTTGTATATCCAAAAGCTAGAGTCCCTGCTTACTGTCAGTATATACCATGAATTCTCTGAGGTGTCAGCTGCTGAAGGCATAAAATGCGATTATATTTGGCATCTTCACTCTCTTGTTTAGAGAAGTACAGCTTGAGCAGTGATTGCTCACTTATTGTAGGCCATTTCATAGCAGAAGATTCTGAATTTTCAGATATAAATAGCTGCTGTTAAAATAGCCTATGTAGTGTAACAAACTGATTCTGATAGTTCTGAATTAGAATTCTTTTCACAAAATCATGAATGAAAAAATGTAGAAACATAATTTTTATCAGGAGGGTTAAAAGGGAAAACACTGTCTTTTGCTTCTATTCTTGCAGTCTTCCATTCACAAATTTGTAAGCCCATTATGGGAAGTGCAAAGAACTGGGTTAATTGGCCCTCTTCTCTTTAACTGTGTACCGTAGGGAAGACGGTATGTGAAGAGCTAAATTATTAAAAGAACAATACTGGCTGTTTTGTGGTTGGGGAGAAAGGGGGCCTGGGAAAATGGGAATGTCATTTTAGCAAGTTTTAAATTCTTTCTTTGTTCTTATTTCTAGTACATATTGCTTTCCGTGAATTAGAACCTTCAAAGAAAATCAGGCCTCTAATCCAGGGCTGATGAAAATCTGTAATTAATATTTTTTTTTCTCGCTCTTTATTTTTCCCTTTTTCTCTGTAGTCCTTGGGGGGGAAAAAGTTATAAGATCCTTTATTCTTTCATTTATTTCTAGAAACACAAAGTAACCAATCAACTGGGACAGGAAGAGCTTGTGCTGATCTCTTGCATTTTATATTCATGTGGCCTCTAGACACAAGCTAAGGGTCTTCCCTGCATTGCCAAGGATTCCACTTCCATATGCATTCCTTATCTGGAGTTGCTTATAACTGTGTAAGTTTCTTGGCTAGGAAGAGAAAGCAACTATCTACATAATGCACTCTTACTCCAGCTTTTTTAAAAAATTATTCATGTCACCTTACTGTTAATGAACTGACATTATTACATTTGCATAGGGAAAAACAGCATGTAAAATTATATGAGAGTGTTGGGTGCATGTGCCTGGGTGCGCATGTTGCACCTTGTGTTGCCAGCCTAAGCTCACGAGCTGGTTCTTTTCTGTTAACATCCTCTCTGTAGTGGGTGCATGTTTCTATTAGTAAGATCTCTTTATATGAAAAGAGTCTTGGCTGTGTTATTCACATATAGGTGCTGAACCAGTGATGAAGTTTTTCTGACAATTGTATTTCTTGTCTTTTTCCTCTGGACGTTTTTGCTGTGTTATTATAACTTTGCTGAATTTCTGCAATAGAGACATACTGCACTCAGCTGCCCTTCATTTGAGACCCAGTTCTGCAAGTCTTGCTCAAGCCCAGGTACTCTGCCCAAGTACCACAACTGTAATAGCGTATTTGCCTTGTCAGCTCCGCCTAAGTTAGCTTTCTACACAATGACCTTGTATCTTGTAGGGACAATCTAGAAAGTACTAAGTATTTAGTGTTTTCTTATTTGGGGGGGACAGTTGTGTTGGAAGTGATAAATGTAAGCTTTTTTTTTTTTTTGAGGACATTTTAATTTGGCTTTTTCTTAATAGAAAATATTCAGTAGGTCAACATGGTATCTTTCATTCACATAGATAATTTATCTTTGAAAGCCTTTGAGGCACTGATTTTTTTCTAAAAGGGCAGATGACACTAATCCAGATGGACAGATCTGCCACCATAAATTCAGAAAATGCTGTTAAGGCTGCAGGCCTTTCTTGTTTCTCCTGAAGAAAAAAAACATCCGTGGAGGTTCAGACATCTGTCTAAATGGTCATGCTTATGGGTCATGCTTACCATAAATACCGTTTTTCAGTTTAGAGAAAAGCTACAGCACAGTTAAGCAAAACTGGGCAGGACCATGTTTTAATGCCTTTTGTAAGTAATTGCAATGATTCACAGAGTCATATACATGGAAAATGAATCACAATCTTTACTACTACTCCAAAATCCAGGCGGGGTGTCCTTCCCATGCCACCAACATACCTTATCCACCTACCTCTAAATACAATGTTTCAGGCATGAGTTTGGATGCTCTTTATCTCCAATGGGCTGTTGAAAATTCTCCCTATGAAATGTTAAATATGAAATACTAGTTTGCAGGTAGTTATTAAAACTGTGGATCTGCCTTACTTCCTTTCCCTATTGCATTCAACAGTAAAAGTGACACTGAGGATAATATTATGACTCAAGTATATTCTAGTCGCGTATATATGTTAGTAAGCAAAGTAAGAAATCAGGATTTAGATATTCTAGTGGGGATTTCATATTTAGCTGCATAGCGAAGCCTCAGAATGTTTTAAGTGTAAATGGACAATTTCCTATTTTTCTCCAAAATCAAGGAATCTGCTTCATTTTGTATATGTGATAATTTCAATTGCTCTGTTCTTTACTTTTCTCAGTGTAGCAGTTGCGTGGGCAGAGGGTCCCCTCTCCGTCCTTGAGATTTGGTCCCTGACAAATACTGAAAACATTAGGCCACATGGTCATCTTAGAATCAGCTTGGCTTCTGTCACATGGAATCCAAGTGAGGCTATTTTTAAAATAGGTATCTTACTAAGGCGTGATTTGTTTCCTCTCTAGTGCGACTATGAGATGGCAGCTGCTCTGAGAGAAGTGATGTGGCTGTAGTTTCACGATTACACTGCCCTCATCTGCAGTGTGGCTGGATTCCAGCCTTGCTATATACAATATTTTTGATAAAGCCATCCATGTTTCAAAGCAGTTTGCATGATTATTAGATTTTTCAAGGAAAATCCTTTTTCAAGGATTTTTCAAGCATTGTGATCTGTCTGGATGAAAGACTATGTATTCACTTTATCACTCAATCTCTTCCTCTCCAACTTTATGTACGTATTCCTCAAATAATTATCTTGCTCTCAGCTCCCAGCTAGAAACTTTAATGTCAATCTGAGCCTTTCCTTTAATTTCTCTGGAGTGTCTCCTTGATTTTCTCTCTGCATCAGTTGTATTAAAAATTGTGCTTACTGTGCTGAGTAACTAAATTAAATATCTCATACCTGAGCTGGTATTTAATCTCAAAAATCATTTGCCTCAGAAGGGGAGGTAGAAGATGGACATTTTCTTGTTCAGTACATAGCAGGCAGGGGAACACTAAAACTGTTCCAATACGTGAAGCACCCTCAGTGGGCAAAGGTAAGAGACCTTGCTAACTTATCCTGAAAGTCTCTGCCTGCTTTCCCAAAGCTCAGTCTCCACCAAGCAGTGGAGACTCCTCTCAAGCAGTACCTGCTCTGGGCAAGCCCTGACCTGCAGTTTGAGGACTGACAGCCCTAACTATATTTTTACTTAGTGGGGCTTGGATGTGTCCATCCAGTCATGGTGCTGATGTTTTGCGTGTAAGCTATGCCATCTGCAGAGGTTGTGTCCAGACAAAACTCCTCCTGAATCTAGTTGTTCATCTGCTAGGATACTGAACACGTTATCTGTTGACTAGTCCCATCACTGCTAGAAAAAAATGCATGCTCAGAAATCGCATCTCCCTGTATTATCACAGCATCATTTAAAGCTGTTGCTTTTTTTTATCACTTCTAGGAACAGAACTTAATGTGCTGAGAGATTATCTTCTATCTAGATGGCATAGTGCCACATGCGCCTTCTCAGTGTTACCTGCCAGACAGATTTTTTCCGAGAGCTCTAAATGATCTGGCCATGGAGTTGCTGTGAATTCAGCTCGCAGCAGAATTGGAAGAATGAGTTAAATTCCACAGTCTGGACTGTGCAGAGTCGGACTAAGGGGAAGGGACAAGAATGTTTTGACTGTAGTGCCTGGAGCCTTGTCTCTTAAATCCTGCCTGGTGCCTCCCAGTAGAATGGGAGTCTTAGACTTTTGAGGAGTGTCCTGCTTGAAAAAGCAAGTCAAAATCCCAAACTAGACTGGAAAAAAAAAACCACTTGGGAAACCCAAGTATTCCACTTCAGAGTTCAGCTTTGTTCTTACTGCAGAAACTGATTAGAATGAAAAATGCCAATAATGTCCTCCTAACCTTTATACAATTTCAGCTTGAAAATTTGAGTATTTCAAAGTAAATGTGCAGTTATAGATTCAGACCAAACCATTTTCCTAAGAAAAAGAAATAACAGGACCCTGGAAAATAAAACACAGAGAATGCATACATAGAAGAAGAGGCAGAGGCAATGTTCTTTTTAAATATCTCTGTCAAATCAAAAATGCTTAAAGATTCTGCAAGAATTGTGAAACACCATGAATGTTGTATAGTTGTGCAGGTTGCTGCTTGCAGACAAATATAGTACACATGTTGACTGTCCAATATAAAAAATTGGTTTTATGAAAGTGTAATCCTGTGAGATCTGTCAGCCCCCCACGAGCACTCATTTCCCATGCTCATGAACATTCATTTTCCATCCTCCTTTCACCTTTTTAGTCCATCCTGGAATGTTGCTGGATTAAGAGATTCCAGCAAGGAAGCTTAAATAAAATCAACATTTCCGGTAAAATTCTCCTTTCAGTACAATTCTTTTTCTCACAAGAATGAGGAAGTCAAAGATAGAAACGTAGTTTTCTGAAATCAGACTTCAGTGGTCTCCGAATGTGTTCGTTTTTGTATACTTTTTATGCTTTATCACCTATCCTCCACCATTTTGCTTATTAAGGAAGGCAGAAAATTATGTCATTTTTCTGCAGTTCCTGACTAAATTTATTATAGCTTTGTTCTTCAAAAGATAATTGTACTTCTACTGCAAACTGCGTGAATACACACAAGCATGGGGCGTATATAAGAGCCTCTACTGTTAATTACATGGATTGGAACTGTAAATCAGATATCATGAGGACAGTTAAAGTTGGAGATCTTTCTGAGCATCTTTCTCCTTTGCCAGTGAGTATATCCATGCATGCTGATCTGAGTATACAGGTCAGAGTATTACAGAAAGTACAAGGACATTCTTTGGGATTCTCTCTTCCCTGCGAGAGGATTTCAGGAAAAGAGGAAGACCCAACCAAAATTTCTTAGAACACCTTTTATTCATTAAGCTGCTATTAGTAATAAAATCAAGCTGTTATTGCTCAAAGCAGGTAATTTTTTACATACCACAGTTATATATCCACTCTCCTAGTTCCCTCGCACAGTTCCTGGTCACCTGCTTGAGCGGAGCGGGTAGAAGGTTGACCCAAGCTGCCTGCTCAGGTGCAGAGGGTCCCACCAGGTGCTTCAAGGCAGGTGTTTGGAAAGTCCCTCGGAGGGATCTTGGTTCAATCAGGTGAGTTTGCGTCCTGCAGTCGTCATCCTCAAATAGCTGTTATCCCCCTCTTGCATGCGGTCCCAGTGGCACCACCTGCCCTTGATGCCAGCAGCCTTGGGCAGATTCAACAGGCTTCTGCTGTCCTGTGTGTTTCAGTTCTTGCAAAATCAACAGGACTGCAGGCTCCAGGGCTTATCCTTCCTTTCACATGCTACCTTTCCAAGTTATCAGAGAGGGCTTCTCATAATCCCTGGAATTGGATGTATGCATCATAGCAATAACATCTATTTGCTTCAGTAAAACCACTATGTTTTGGCAGTTCTGAACTTCAAGTGAGAACATAGTTTAGATTTAATAGCTTATGACTTAAAAGAGATAGCAAATTAAGAATATATCCAGGTCTGATATTAATAACGCTACTGAAATGGGTTAAGCTTTACTACTTAAATACCTTTGCTGTGTGGCATAAGCAGATTTTGGTTAAGTGTATTAGCTTTATGTTTACCCATAACTGTTATTTTAGACTCTAGGAACAGACTTGGCCATTATTTTAAGTCCAGTAAATGTATTAAAAAATACAGACTTCTTAGTATATTTCTCCTATTTTTTTTAAACTTGCAGTCCACCTTTAAAATGCAGAAACTCTTTAATGTAATTTGATTATATTTGTTTCATGTCATGGAGGTGACTTAAGTTTGTCCATCATTTGCAAATTATGTTGCATTTGATAGAAAAGGGTGACACTGAAGTTTCCTGAAGGTAGATTCTCAGTGACCCTTTCCTGAACTTATCTGTCTTTGACAATCCAAACATAGTCCTTCATAGCCATCACAGTCAATCAGGTCACCGAATGCTCTGGAAGTTTTGTGTCTTCTGCTGTTTTAGTTCTTGCCTGTGCGTCTCAATTCTGCGTGCTAAAAATCTATGCGTGTTTGGAAACTGCTGGAAAACTGGAAGTAGAGGGAGAGGAGGCAATAGTCAGCTCAGTCCAGGTCTTAGGTAACATGCATGCCAGTAACATATTTTTGTAGCAAAATGTAGTTTGCAATTCATTGAGTTTTGTCTTTTATTGCAAATCTGGGTGCAGTATATGTTTGAGTATATATTTAAAGGCAATCTATCCCTCATTTCTGAATTGACATCGGTATAATTTGGAGTCTATCCAATATCCACTACTATCCAAAACTCTGCTACTGTCAGACATCTTTATTTTGCAAAAATCTTCTTGAGTGGAAATAGAAAGTGTTCCTATACAGTGATGTCTTTAGAAAGTACCTGCATCATACAGGCTAGGGTATGTAATCAAAATTTGAGAATGAATTAAAGGCATAATGATCAACAAGAGATGAGACAGAGTATACTCTGCAAACTACACTCAGTGAAGGCAGCTAGAATTTAAGGTCCATCAAAACCAATGAGTTTTTTTCTGAAGCAAAGCATTTCTTTATGAAAATCTTCAGAGTAACTTTTGCATAGCTTATCCTCTGCTAAGAGGCAGATTTCAATATGAAAAATGATAGAAATAACAAACATTAATCTCAACCTATATGCCCGAAGCACTAAGATTCAGTAAGATTTGTAAAAATATGTGAGTTAGAAAAGCCTGAACTAATTAGCTGAGATTATATGTGAAATAAGAAGGAAATTCCATTGCCTTTATTTTAATTGAAAATGAATCCTTCCAGAAATTGTTTTCAAATAGGTTGATTGATGCTGTTATGAAGATCTTGTGTTGTTTTTTGTGACTATTTGTGTTTTTCATACATAAGAGTCTCCACCTGAAACCAAATCAGACTTAGCAATAACTATTTGTGCTACTGTAATCATGAAGGCATTTTAATATTTGTGATATATTGCTAGATTAATCTGATTTGTAAAGGTGTATAGAGAGTTCATGTATTTTTCCTTCTGGAAAGAAGAATAAAAATCATGGGCTCATGAAAAACTTTTAATTTTTTTTGAAAGAATCACTGAGTATATAAAGGCTATAGGATGTACAAAATATAAATGATGAATGTATAACTGGTGGTGTTCATCTGAGCTCCAAAAATGTCCGTCATCCTGGAAAAATTAAGCTATACTGCTGCAATGAACACTAACTGGCCTTCTCTGTGCTTACAACAAAATCTTCATTTTTCTCTGAGTATTCTCTCACAGCACGATAAATAATGAAATGCATGTATGTCAGTAGGTATAAACCAGAACAATGAGTTTATTTTTGACATAGTAATTCAGATTAGCTAGGTCACAAAAACTAGCTAGCCCCAAAGGGTTTTTCTTTGCTTCATTACGGATGTGATCAGAAAGACAGGAGAAATATCAGTAGAAATAAATTAGCTGTGAAGAGCAGGAAACTTGCCAAGTCTCCCTTTTCACTTCTGCCCTTTCAGACCTCACAAGGGGCAGGCACACGAGCATAATAAACATGAACAATTTTATCAAGGAGTGTGACCTTATCAAGGAATGTTGACCATGAGGCAGCAGT
>JAUBNY010000014.1:1221947-1235755 GCA_032275445.1 Crypturellus soui | reverse complement strand
TGTGCCACGTGCTCTAGGTGGCCCTGCGTGTGCAGGGGGGTTGGACTAGATGACCTCTAGAGGTGCCTTCCAACCTTGGGCATTCTGTGATTCTGTGATTCTATGACTTGGGCACAATATTTATCAGACTCATTTCTAAGGGGGTGATACACTGAGTAACTTGGGGTGGAAGAGAATGGCTCACTGGTTTCTGATCATATTTTGAAAAGCAAAAGGCAATCTGTAAGCTGTGATAACTTGGCTGTTTCAGTGGCTTGACTCATACTGTAGAGTGGTAATAGGTGCAAAGATTATGATGTGAATCTCCAAGCAAGAGTTTTAAGTGTATCTTGGTTAGAGTAGTTTCTACATCTTTCTTTGATAATTTGTGAAATAAATGTCTGAAGTTTAAGTTAGGCCAATCAGTGTCCTTTGGTAGAGCATCCCAAGCAGCTTCAAACTTCATTCAGTCCTATAAACTTTTGGAATTTGGAATTGCCTAAGGGATTTGTAAGTGTGAATCACAGGATTAACTTGGGGGGAAGAGAAAAAAGATACAAATTCATGCCATAACACAAAAGCTGTGGGAGCTACTTTTTGAGTCTCTACATCTCTACATCTTGTAGAGAGTCTCTCTACAAGAGAGGTGTCTATATCACAAGGAACTTTCCACACTTTCATTAATAGAAGAAAACCAGGAAATACTTGGAAAGTACTTCCTTCTCCCAACATCTTCTGCTAAAATTCTTTTTGACTTGGTGCCTAGAAAACATTAGTCAACATTAGTATTTGCATGATATAGATGATTACCTGTGCACATGTAATACTGTTCTGCTATAATATCCCTCCATAACTGTGTTCTTTCCACTAATGTTTGGTGAACTGGATCCTGCTTTTTTTCTTTGTTTGTCCTTTTTGTTTTTATTTGCCATTTCTGCTAGGTCTTGGACCATAAATCAGGGTTCTAGAAATTATAAGTTAGAAGAAATATTTTTACATAACTTCCCATATGTGTTTAATTCATATTGTAGTTACATTCTACCATAGCCCACAAAGTTTAACTTGGTTGTAACTATAAATTATCTAAACCATTATGTACTATGCAAACAGATTGTTTTTCCAAGCCTATTTGAGAAAAAAAATAAAAACAAATGCAGGTTTTGCTTGTTAATATGCTTAAGTGTATCAGGTGGTTTTTAACTTCTAAATAAAATCAACTTCCTGAGGTAAAATAGCAGTTCATTTTAATCCTGATCATTACTATGTAAAAGAGAAAAATTGAGAGAAAATAGAAGGAAGAGAACTGAAATTTGTCATTTATCCATAGCTGCCATGATGCATGTTACTATTTACTGTGATCATGAGGGAAAAGAGGAATATTTGTATGGAAATATACTGGAGGGATTGAAAGTGATGGAAGCAGAAGGACAAAGGCAGAAGAACTTTACCAAGGATATTGGGGGACTGACATCTTCAGCAGCACTGATAGAGTCTGCAGATCTTTAGTGGTGTTGAAATTACTAAGAACTGTGAAGGTAGAAAACTCAGTGTTAAAACTGAAGGTTAAATCTAAAGCAAACCTAGTGATAACTTCATATCGGAGATTAATCTTGGCTCGTTTATCCCTAAAGAAAAACTGAGAAACTGTGTTTCTGTTATATATTTCTAAGTAACCTGTGATAAAAGAATTGCAAGATCCTATAGCAAATATAGCAGACCATGCCTAAAATAAATATGAACAAGTGAGGCAACAATATCATCTGAAAAACAGATAGTTACAGCTGTGTAAGAAGGCAAGGTTCATAAGAGAAGCACAGTATATCTGTGTGACTCTGTCGTGTTTAATAATCAGGGGACTTATAGAATAAGAAAGTATATATTTTTTTCACTATTGCTAAGAATCAGTGTACATGAAAAAAATAAAAACCCCAAGAAGCTCACTAACTCTTTGCTTTATTGGTTTTTAACTATGAATGGGATTAAAAGGATCTTTGCTTTGTTGCTGTTATACTTTAAGCATACTATTGCATTTCATATGATCAATAACCCTTTAAAATCTGAATAGCTGAAGACCTCCAAAAATCTAAGCCGCCAGATAGCATGTAGAAATAAGATACTTAGATCCAAGTATGTATTAATTGCACACAAGCTTATAGGGAAAAAAGCTGAAATTAGTGTCACTGCCTATGTGTGTTGTCATAAGAAAGATTATTATTTCCCATTGACTTGTGGTTCTTATTAGCTTTATAACTGCATGTTCAGCACTACCTGTCTTTTGAGGAGTGTTTGATTGCTTTGAGGTAATTACTTCATTGTGCTTTAGCATAGTAACAAGCTTGAAATAATAAATTTATTTACAATAGCTTTGCTTTACATAGGTAAGCCTTTCCATCTTGGCATACTTCTGCATAACATACATGATTTTACAGTATTTAACTCAGTCCTGCAGCAGCACTTTCATCTATTCTGCACCAGGGTTTTACATGATTTTCCAATTAAACACAGCAATACAATATATTTCTGATGCAACTGCTGTATCTAATGTGACATTTTAAAAACTTATTGAAACAGAAAAGTGAAGAATTGCTTGCATAGGCACATGCATTTGCTCTTAAATGGCCCTCATTATCACAGTGCCTGAATATCTGTACGTATCTAAGGTTGAAAAGGCAAATGGAGTTTGCCTCAGCTCCCTGCAGTTGTTCCTTTAAGTGCCTGGAATTTAAATCAGTCCAAGACTGAGTCGCTTACCCTAAGAAAATCTCTGCTCCTGCAATGCACTTGTCTCGAGCAGCACATGACTCCTGGAAGACTGATCCTGGAAAAAGGTTTCCAAGGAAAAGTCTGTGAGTTGGAGAAGTCTTTGGGTCAGTGCTTTGGGTCAATATGTCAACTTCTTTTGCACTAAAAATGCAGCCAGAGGGATATTGCCGGTAACCCTCTACCAGGAGGATTTTGGTTTGAGGCAGTGTCCTGTGGTCACTGCACATACACTGAATCAATACATAGCAAGGCTGAGAGAACTACTGAAATTGTGGAATTCCTGAGGCCATTTGCATGGTAACTTTGGGAAGTCTCTCTTTTTTTGTTTGTTTGTTTTGTTTGTTTGTTTTCTGTAAGATAAAACATACCCTGTGCAGTTCTGTGAGACTATTCAGAGCAATACTGCATTGCTAGGGTGCCTGGACCATGGTGAGAGCACGGTGCATTTGCAGAAGTTCGGGGGATTCTATTAAGTGGCTTCTTGCCATGAGATCTTGACAGCAGTGTAAAGGACTGGGGAACCAGAATGCTAAAGGGAAGAGCAGGAAGATGGGTTTAAGAGTTATATTTTGATGATGGTCAAGAGAGGGAATGAAAGAGGAGTAGTGCTTCATACGAGCTGAGGAAGGAGAAGTTGGAGTGGGAAGGTACCTCAAGGAGAGCGGATGGGGAGATGAATGGAAATGATCAGCAAGTCAGAGCTCAGGCTAAAAGGAGGAGAGGTTTAGGAGTTGGAATTCCTGTTCTAGGAATTGAAGGGATTGCTGTTTGCCAGCATAAATTCCATGTTCTGTTTGAAATATTTTTTTATTTCTGTTTTTTAGAGATTTGAATTAAGCTGGATTCAATATTCTAGAAAGACACAGCAGCCGTGACTGTGTTTAAAACATTTCTGTCTCACTGTGTTCAGTTCCCACAAAGCAGTCAGATGCTGTTTGGATTTAGATTAGCTGAGCATACAGGTATCCTAGGATTTTTTCCAGGAGGATGTCTCCGTAGGCATCTGCAGCAGTTGCCTTGCATTTTGCTGTCTTTCACAAACTCATTGATATCAAAAATCAGTTGTTTTCACAAATTGAAAATATTTTTTGAGCAATCAAAATATACCTAGGAGAGGGAAATAAAGGAAAAAGATCTTCACTAAGAACAAATAAAATTATACTTTTTTCTGGATAGTATAATTTCCCTGTAAAGTTGGGTATCTAGGGCCCAAACTAAAATATTGTTGTCTACTTCTTGCATAATTATACATATAATTGATTTTTTTTTCAAAAAATCTTTTTAATAATCATTTAATAATCATTTCCTATCTTTTTTCAATTTATCATGGCATTTCTCCAAATATTTTTATAGTATTTTATGTACTTCCCATGTGCATAACTAACAGGAAAGAGGCCATTATAATCTTATAGAATTTGAGTTAATATACCTGGTGTTTTCACTGGAAAACACGTTTTTTTCCATTGGAAATAGGTAGTAATGGCCAAGAGGGCCAAGGTTCCTCTAATAAGGAAGATGTTTTATTTAGCAAAGGTATGTTGTATTGCTGAGGGAGTCTGTCTATAATAACAGAGATGTCATTTTAAATATCAGTTCTATTACTGTTAGAAAAGCCAATGAGTAAACTTGGAGAAAGAACTCCCTTTAGGTATTGCTCATTGTAATTGAATCTATATCACAAACAAATCTCTCTCTCATATTGAAAACAAAATTCACCATTCCTATTTGAAGATGGTCAGCAAGTAACACATTATTTCCTTGACTCTTTAGTGGTCATAAGGAAAACACAGCTTCTGATCTCATGGATACTACCTGATACCTGACACAGAAGAAAGTAGCTGTTGCAAATTCGTGCTAATAACAAGAGTAAGAGCTTGACTGACAAAGTTGCCAAATCTAAAACTGTACGAAGAAGGAAAATATGTAGTTCCTTTTGCATAATCAAAAATAATTAAATTGTGCGGTCCCTTCCAGAAGTCAAAATAAATACTGCAGTCATGCAGCTGGCAGCTTTTACCATTTAGTTCCCATTTAGCTGGAAACATGAAAAGATCCTGTCAATTAGTTGGAAAACTTCTTCCACAGAAATGGTGACTAAAATACAACTTCAGTACAAAGTAGCAGTAAAGAATCATCATCTGTGTCTCCTCCTTCTGCAGTTTCTAGGTTGGATGCTCCACTTTTCTGATCTTTGAGATAAGTCGATCTATATTTTGACATAATGAAGCTTTAAATTTATCTGTGACTCACTCCTGTATTAAAGATGAAGGTTTGTTTTTTCTTCTCCTGCCCACCCTCTCCCATAGGTTATAGCAGGGACATTCTGTTTAGCACCTGTTGAAATCACTGGAGTCTGTCAGGGATTTCACCCAAAGCAGGATGAAGGAGTTTTTGTCTCTGAACTTTGTGCTTAACAGAAGGAGATTTTTCTTTTTTGTCTTGGCGTTCAATAGCATACCACTTATTAATTTTCCACAATTGAGGCAATGAGAGTATTAGCATTAAAAGCAATAGAAAAATAACAAAACTTCTTTAAACGAACTTCCTTTAAACCTAATCTACTATAAAGCAAGACTGCAAGTAGATACTAGAATACTGAACAAGTCCTTGCAAGATTGAAGCCTAATTTTCAAGTGTTGTTATCTGTATTCTAAGACATTATTTATGATTTATTGTACAGAAATTAAACAAATCTGAGCTATCTTCACATTCCATTGATGTTATAGTTTGGAATTTATTTATTAAGATTTTATTTTTAACACTGTTAATATATATGCTAATTATTTCCTGTGATATTTAATATCCTTAAGCTGCATACACTACTCTATATCTACAGTTGCATTAACAAAGTGAGGAAAGAATGTGCTTCTACCTGCACATGTTTATTTGAACCTTTAGTCTCTTTCCTTACCTTTTCTAATAAATGTCATTTATTTATATTTCTTCTCAGAAAAAACAAAGAACAAAGGACCTGTCCCAGTTGTTTCATTCGTACAATCCATACGATCACAAGGTAAGAAAAAATATGCTACATACATTTTTGTTAAATAATTTCAAACATTTGTATTATATATTTCAAGTTTAATGTAAAAAATGAAAGAAAATGATTAAAATATTTAAAGGTATTAGGGTTTATTAATGGTAATTCAATTAGACTAGCATATAAAATGCATTTTTATTTCTTCAAGCCACGCTTGAAAAGGTATATCTGATTTGTGGTATTCTGATTTGTGAAATCAATGACTTGCATTAACCTCCCATAAATTTAATTTATGGATTGACACTAAATCCTGTGAAGTGGCCTTATGGGTTACCTAATTCCCCTTTTTTTCCTGCTCTGTTCAGAAAGTGTGTTACCCTTGAGTGTGTTGCTTAACCTGTTGTGTTCATTAGGCCCTGAGATACATGATACTAATGAATTATCTATTGATTCTGGAAGCATAACTGGAAGGGACCTCTTTATTTGTTGCCACTTATTTGGGGTAGAATTAAAAACACAAATCAGTATTACTTGTCTCTGATTTGTAAAGTCTGGGGAACCCTGGTCAAAATCCTTATAGGTACAAGCGAAAAATAAAAGCACTTCCTCAAAGACCTTGCAATGCAAGATAAAAAATATTAAGGCGGTTACAGAAAGATTTTGGAGTACCAAGAGGCAGAGTCAATAAAATGGGGTCAAAAGAAATGATCACAGCATTTCTGCGGTATAAGTATTTGTCATGGGTTTCATCATAAACATTATGCAAAAGAGGGCATTAAGCAGCAAACTGAAAGAGAATTAAGTTAGATTTATAAATGTTTTCAGGGAATTTTTCCAATTTTGGATGCCTCAGAGGGTATTTTTTTTAAGTAAGTGCACCAGATCCTTTACCAATTTGTCAGCAGTATGAGATCATCTTCTCTGCTGCTTCTGTTTTGCAAAGTACGTGCGATTTTGCAAGTATACATTTTTAAAAAGAAAGGTTTGAAACATGTTTTGTTCAAATATTTCAACAGAAATTAAAACTTTGTTGTTGCTTTTATGATCCATATACTAAATAAATATACATTGAGGAAAAAATAGCTTTTATGTTTGTGGGAAGAAGGGGTCAAAGGGTACATCTATGTTATATGAAAAATGTACATATGTAAATATACATATATGTATCAATCAGAAATACAGTGTTTGTAAATATTTGTGGATTGAAGTTCCATTCTTCATCCTTCCAAAAACACTCTAGCTGCCCGTCTGAGCACAAAGGTTAAAAAGAAAAAAAAAACAGAGGACAAAAAAATGTATAAAATAGATGGAGTCAGGTAGGTTGTTGCTATGAGAGTTGCTGCCTGAATATTTACAGCTCAGAAAATCATTAACAGAAAGTAGATATGTTCTGTAATTTTGATAATTATATATGATTTCAAGGTAAATCCATCACTTTGAAGTATTTTTTTATAGAGAGACTTGCATTTTCTATGAGGTCTGGGAAAGCAGATGTTAAGGGCCTGTGAAAATTGGTAAACGTAAAGAATAAAGGAAATTAATGTGACAAGATTTCCAACTGGAATATTGCTTTTTTTAAATTGAAGCAGTTTAAGGTAAACATCATAGTCAATCAATTAAGATCTAATATGGAGAAGCAACTGGCAAACAAGAAGCTTTGATATTCTTCTCTGTGTCTAAATTCTCCTGTGCCAAACACTTTTTATTCATAGTACAAGGAAATTCCATTATTCTTTTATTAGCACTCTTAATAGAGCTTGGCCATTTGTAGCTCCTGCTGCCTTCCTGTTCATATCCTTTGTGGCATTATATCAAAGTATCCTCAGATGATTTTGGCTTCAGTTGTGAAGACTTATGCACTCTTTACAAATTAGTCACCAGACACTGTGGAATTGAATATAAATGCTTAGATATAATCCCTTTTGATCTTTGTTTTAGGACCTTTAATAAATTATTAAAAGTAGCACAATTGTTTGATGATTTTTGAAGCTCCACTCTTTTGGTGCTTCCAAACACACTCTACCTACATGTCTTAGAGCAAAAGGGAAAAGCAAAAGACCAAATAAGTTTATAAAATAGATGTTCTTTCCTTATTTTACATTTGACAGTGAAAGTTTTCTTTCTGATAACCACTTCTTATTGCAATGGTTACAATGAGTTCACTGAAGATTTCTAGCTTTGTGCTGTTGTTTTCCACCTTAACTGCCAGTATTTCACAGTTTTTACAGCCCAGGGAAGGGTTTTTAATTAATTTTTGTCATAAATCTAACAGTAATCAACATTAGTTGACAATAGTTGACAAGTTGTTTTGGGCGGATGTCTGTATTAATTTTATTCTGTTTTGTCTCATTTGCATGTAAGAAAGTTGGAGTTGGGTCTCTGTTTGTTCTTGTTCTTTGCTTTTGTAGATTATTTTCTGTCAATATAAAAAGAAGATAAAGAGCTTTTATGATGGCTTTGTGAAAGTGTTAGTGATGCAGGATCCTGGTGAAAATGACTCAGATCACTGGCTTTCAGGATTATTCATCGATTAAAAGGTTTTTGTTTGAGAAGTAGAAAAGAGATAACCTTAAAGGATAAGTTGGAGATTGGTAGTAGTATTGATACAGTGGTTGAAACAGATATAGCAAAGCAGCTCATTAGTGACAATGGCTGTGACAGGACAGAAGCAAAGTTTTCTTGTTTCCATCCCATAGAAAAGAGAAAAAATAATCTATAAAAATGTTAATTCTTCAAAGCTGGTGCTTCAGTACTCACACATACATGTTTGGAATGAGCAACTACACTAACTTTGCTAATGTGCTATTTATACTTGATCAGGAGACCAATGTGTATTAAAGAAAGCCACGATTCCTGTAAGTTTTACCTCAAATGTGTATGTGTATCTATCTGTGAAAAATTACTGCTCTCTAAAGGACATTTTAAATGTTCATGGTTTCTGATGGTCAAGTAAAAAGTTAGTTTTGTTAATGAGGAAACAAGCAAAAAATGTTGCCTTCCACTTCAGGTGTGAAGTCTTTATCTCGCGTGTCTCTGTCTTGTAACTAGCGCATCTAAAGAAGCCTTAATTAAGCATAGGAGTGAGCAGGGCTTGTAAATTATCCTATACAAGAGCCACGGAAAAGTGGGAGATGTTTTGCCTCTGCTGATGGCAGAGGAAGCCTAGCTAAGCTCCTCTATTAGCTAATATCTATAAACCATATCATTTACTATTCATGTGTCCTGTTTATTGCTTAGATGAAGCCATCTGATAGCAAATCCCGAAACATAACAGTTGTATGCTTACCTGCTGGGATTTGATCCTGCTCCGTCTTGCTTAGGGCCACCGCGGCGCTCACAGTACCCGCAGCCACACAGGGCCCACAAAACGGGTTGTAACAGCAGTCTTGAACACCTGGGAAATATATTGAACTCTTTTTAAGTCCGACACGCACGTAAAATTGTTTTTTTTTTTCCCTAGGATCTTTTTATTAAAATAAGTAAAACCTTCTAAAACACACATTTTCCAAGACCAAATAATTAATTGATTCATCTATTGAATATTAAAAGCTACTCCTGGTGAGTGGTTGCCACTTGTTCAAACTTATTTCAGTTTGTATGTGCAAAGATACATAAAGTTCTATTTGCAGACAAAGCCATTCCTTGTTCTGAAAATACTTGTTTTTTCCTGTGTTTATTTAGAGTTGTTGTAAGTATAGACCAGCTTTCTTGAGAATGATATTCTGACTTGTGTGATGTTTTCCAAATAAGCAGTAGAACAGTTCTTCTAATTCTGTGTAGTTTATCTTTCTATAACACCATCAGAAAAATATTTTTTAAAAATCCTCTTTGAACTATACAGGTGAGCAATGGTTTTATCAAACTAAAATCAAAGAGAATTTACTTGAGAGGGAATGCTATTTTTACCCTTAGCAATACTCAGGCTATTTTTCTAATACATCATTAAATCAAAGGTTTTGTCTGCGAGCAGATACTTCTTACTGAACCTCTTTCTGTATGTGTGCCATGTGGTCTCCCCTTGCACAGAGCAGGAATTTCATTCTGTCTGTAGAAGATGCTTAACGTTCGTAGTATCTTTCTCCCTAATGAACGATGTTTGCCCTATAAAAGGTAACACATTTTTGTTAAAAAATAATAAATGAAATCAGTTGTAATAACAGGTTTCTTGGACAAAACAACTTAAATTTGAGGAGCTTAGTGTGAGCTTCAGGATCCAATATGCAAAAAGTGTCTAAATTTCACACCACAGAATGTAGTTCCTTTCTCCTAGTTGCCTGTTGTTCAGTCTAGCCCTAGAACAGTTGTTTCAAGCTCTACTCCTTCATTTCTGCCAGGCAAAGACATGCTTTGTTGTTGTTGTTTTACTTATAATAAGCACAGTATAGCATAACTGCTGTTCATCTGTCCATTTGGCTGCTCTGGCCTTCTTAGTGTCCTGGGACATGTATGTATAAGCCTCTACCAGCAAGTACAGAAGAGCATCCTGCTCTTCTAGTGAGAAATCCCCCAAGAGCTGTCCTGAAAACTCAGCTGTCAATTTCTTTTGCAAACTGCAAATGTTGCTCAAGAACAAGGTATGATCTATAAGGAAATAAGATCATGTATTATAGCATTAATGATTTATTTTAGCATATGCTAGATCCAGCCAAATAAGACATAAAAATCAAATAAAATCAATGTTCATGTGGTTTCAGAGGGCTTCTAATGAGGTTTGTTTTTTTTTCCCATTTCAAACTGCTTTAGATTTTAAAAAATAGCTGTTTCAGGAAATGAACTCTGATTGATGCAATAATAATGAAATTATTATACAAGTTTCATATTCTTCTTCCTTAAAAATGTTATTTAACAATGTATCATACAAATGTTTAAAAAAAAATACCCGGAAAACAAAATCTCCATTTGATAATGCCCATGTGCTTGGCAAGTTAGATGGAGCATTGCCTTAAGCCACAGCTAGAATGAGGTCTCCTGGAAAAAAAAATCCGTTTACTTTTGCTTTGATAATGCAATTATGTACATAGCTACCTTTAAGGAATACATCTAATATCAAAATCAAACATAGCTAGATGTAAAAAGTGCCACTGGCTGCCATGACTTACAGACTTAGCAACTTACCGTGAGATTTTTTTCAAAAAGGTTTTTCAATAATCCACAGAGTCTTCCTTCGTTAATTTCAACTGAAAATAAGAAATCTAATGTCAACAACTTTAAATTTACAGTTCTAGGCCATCCCTTGGCTCCACACCTCCACTGGAAAGTTTTGAGGCATTTGTACAGCTGAAAAGTTCAAAATTACTAAACATTGCAAAAGCGTATAAGTAAGCTAGGGAAAAATCTTTATTTGTGATCCTAAAGCAATGGTCCATGGTAGGATCCAATTTGGCACTGCTTCTGGAGGCTTATCCAGATACTCCAAGGGGATTTCACTGACAGAAGATTAATAATTCCCATGTCCAATGTGGTGCCGTTGCCTGGAGATCAATGTGGGCACCTCAATTAGTCAAGAGCAGCAGGCAAATCTGAGGTGAGGGGGAAAGGGAAAGGCAGGTTGTGAGCTTCTCCAAGCCAAATCTGTAAAGCTCTGTGGTGGCAGGAGTTGCTTCTGGACTGTATTCTCTCTGGTGAAAATGCCTAACTAAACAGCCCAAAAAGCGATGCAGGATGTTAAGGGTTTCTGTCGGCAGAGCTTTTCTACAGGTGAGCCTGTCTCCTTGCAGTTTTCTCCTGTGTTCAGGGCTTTCTACCCGTTCCTCACAAATAAACCAAATTGAACAGAAGAACCTCTGAGCTTTACTGAAAGGAACAACTCTTTAAATTGCCTCAGTGCTGGCTAATTTCTAACTAGAGGTATCGCTATAGTGCTCTGTTCCTTAGATGCTCAAAAATTTGTGTTTTGAAGATGTTTCATCAGCATGTCTGCACTGTGGCATGACTCGATTGCATGAAGTGTTGTACAGTTGGCATAGCTTAATGTCTTATGATGGGCGTTATTTTTTGGAAAGAAAGTAGCAGAAGATTTAAATGTAGAATGTGTCTGGCAGACAGAATTTAGAGCTGTCATTGTCAGTAATCACCGCTCCTCCCTGTTTGGTAGGTCAGGCCTTGCCAGGTTTCTCGGTCTTCTACCTCTGTATTGATCATGGGTATTTGGTAGCCCCTGGCTTTAAAAAGTGCCTGCATTTACATACAAAGAAAAGCTGCTAACATGTCTAGGCAAACCATGTTTGGGTGTTTTTGAGAATATGGAGGCAAGCAATTTCAGAAGAGTCGAAAACCACAGGAAATTTTTGTTATTTTTCCTAAGGACAATAATGTTTGTCAGGTATTAATTTTGTGACTTTTAAGATGTGCATACACAGTGACATTGCAGTGAATGTATAAGTTGCATTTTTGGAAACAGGAAAATAAAGTCTTTTTTTGAGATACTGTCCCATTCTTCATATTTTTCAGTTAGTGGCTTGGGGATATGATTCTGGAAAATAACAAGAATCCTTTCTTTCTCATTTCCATTTATTCTAGAAACAGCATTGTACTAAATCATAAGACTACTGTGGTGTTGTCGTGCTTATGATATAAGCCATAGTTTGTATTTGCTAAAGCAGGTGCTATGAATTGTTCGTCTGTACGACGAGAAAGGTTTCTGGGTTAATGCTGAAAAAAAAAGAGCCTTTTGCTATCTCCTGCCTCAAAACAGATTTCAGGTTTAATTTAATAGCCCAGATGTCAGATATGACCATGTTTTATGGAAGTATTCTTATTGTAACCTACATTCATTCTTTTCTTTTCCCTTCTCTCATGCTCAGAACTGCTTTTTGGAGGAGGTTACATAAAGCTGTTTTGTGCTCTTGATAAGATGTAAGGCTTCAAAGAAGACTACTCAAAGAGAAAAGCAATTTGTGTTTGGAAGAGCCATGCAATGGCCTTGTGCTAATGGCACACTTGACCATTACTTCATAATAGTGAAGGAAATCTAATAGTCTTAAAAGCCACTGTTTTTTCTTGACTTAACTCTTAGCTGTATTCAAGTTTATATCCATAACACAAAGAGAACTAATATAGAGACAGTTTAGAAATAGATGTTCTAATACTAGCTATTGTTTCAGGGCTTTGTACAGAAGGGGAGAAGAAAAAAGAAAAACACTGCAATGAAGGGGCTTACTTGCCTGTTGAATAGTTTGCTTAGTGGGAAAAAAAAAACAAACAAAAAAATGCAGCTTGTGATCTTATTTGAAGGATGCCTTTAATTAAGCCTAAATTAAATATATATATAATATATATATAATATATTTTTATATATATAAAATTTATATATATATCTGTAAAACCAGTGGTTTGTTTGCTTGTTTCTAGTTTTAAAACACTGGTGGAACACAAATGTACGCAAACAGCTAATATATATCTGCTTAACATTGTGGTTAAAACATTATTCAGTGCTAGTAACTTTTGCTGTCATAGGATATTTAAAACAACAAACTGTATCCACTGCTCATTTAATTGTTTAGGATTGTGGCCTCAGTTATCACTAGGAGGGGAAGCTGTTACTTTTTTTAGGATAAACAGATTATTTTATAGGAAAAAACAATCTAAAACTTCTGATTAACAGTTGTCTATTAAATCATCTTTACACAGGCATGCAAATGTAGTGCTTACAAGCCTTACACTATAGTCTTTTGTAAGGGTAGCGTACAAAAACTGCTAGGAACAAAAATGTTGAGACTGTTTTCAATTATGCTGTGACAGCATTTCGTAGGATTTGATGTAGGAAGAATCTGATATATTTCGGGTAAATCTATAAAAATATTTTTTCCCAATTAATAAAAAGTCAGCATTGGCTGCGATTACACCTTTTACTGCTATCATTTCAATTCTTAGCCTTAGGTGCACTCTTTTATTCTTACTTTATCAAAACTTTCTCTCTGTACTGTAGGCCATTTAAAAAAGGAAAGAAAGGCTAGTTATCATACAGTAAAAAACACAAATTCTGCTAAAGTGGCTGTGATAAATTACTGAACAACTTTAGGTTGCTCTGTGCAGGCAAATTTGTTCTGCTACCTTTTACCAGCACATTTCGCTTCAAAAAAAAAAA
>JAUBNY010000014.1:1206356-1221847 GCA_032275445.1 Crypturellus soui | reverse complement strand
GAGGTTTTACAGTTTCCTCTTGATAAATATAGCATTTTCCAATATCACTGAAAGTGACTTAAGATGTTGACCTTTAAAGATGACATTTTAATTCATGAAATACCGCTTTTGAAGTATTTAAATATATTAGGTTTAATATTTTTTAACTCTTTACGTATACAATCATGACCTAGTCATCTAGCTTTAAAAGAAGTGGTTGAAGCAGCTCTTTAAAACATTCCACAGCAATTTTTTCTACATTTATATTTCTGTAATTTGATATACTCAGCACATATAGGAGAGGTGGTGTGGTAAAAAACTTATGGCTGCAGATGCAAGTAGTCATGTTAACAAATCCTTTAATTCTTTATTTCATATTTTCATACATTTTCCAGGCAAGAATACCTATATGTTTTAGTGCTGTTGGTTTTCACATTTCTTGTAATGATCTTGACATGGTTTATGAGGCTTGTGCATAGCAAATGCCTTTTGTTTTTAAAAGTTTTTTTAGTATATAAAAGCCCTGCTTGATGCAAATGCTTACAGAGCATAAGCCATCATTATTTTGCATTGCAGACCGCAACCTTATTTTCCATAGACCATTTGCAGCAAATGCACAATATAAAGCAAAAAATGTGAACCATTTGTAAGTGCTGTGCGGGCGCAAGCATTAAATACCAATTCACGTGTCAGACAGACAGTGGCAGCTGCTTTGTTAATGTATGGCACTATCCCATATTAAATCAAATGGCAAGTGGACAGTTTGACAGATACTGTCATCGGTGCAAGGATTATTAAAGTCGGTAGAGAGCTTGCTTTTAATTTTTGTATCCAAAGTACATACGTTTGCCTTGCTGAGTCTTTTGCAATGAGAGCCTACGGCAGTGAGAGTTACTTCTCCAGGTTTTTGCCTAACAAAGCAGGATCTGTTCGTGCCAGCTCCTTGGGGGCAACGCAGCCCTGTTTATGGCTTCCTCTGCAGATTATGTGTGAGGGTCTGTGAACACAAATTCCATTTGTGAGCACATCAGTGTAGATAGCACTCAGTGGTCTTTTCATTTTGATTGATGGTTTTGGTTTTGCACCATCTGGCTTCGGATAGGCTGCATTAATCATATGCTGAACTAAGAAAGTTTAGACATGGTTGTTTAGTAAGTACATGTATGTGTAAAAGAACAAAACCTGTGTGTGTGTATGTGTATATGTATATATATGTATATATTTGTATTCCTATAGATTCCAATCTTACAAAAGAGAGTCATAATACTGCCATGTAGTTTGTGTTTGCGATTTTGATTCTTACTGCTTTAGTATGTTGCTTTCTATCAGCCATTTATATTTGCTGCCATAGGATGACACTGTTTTCTGTTGTGTGGAGTGGTCTCAACTAAAGCATGCTTGCATCTCCGCTGCTTTAAGTAGGTCTTAGAATTTCTCTTTCTGCTGCTTTGGTGATAAGCTCAAGTTCCTTGCTTCTTTTATAAACACAGCTTGAGATAACAGTTCCTAAAAGATTGTTCCACTAACAGAATGTCATCAGGTTTGATCTTAAATCCTACATGTTTAGAATATTTTTAAATTGTCACATTTACATTCATATCCTGGAAAGTTTGAATTATACACAGTTGTACAGAAGTCAATAGTCCGCCATATTGAGGACTTCTAATTAAATCTGTTAATAGTACATTAAAGGTGTTCACTTGTTGGATTAGCAAAAATAATAGAGCGTCTCTACAATCTCCCAATAAACAGGAATGAATCAGCCAGCATTCAGTGATTGAATGTGCAAATTTTCGTTAGAATTTCTCATTTACAAACAGCTGTCCCTACTCCTCATTAGTTTACTTCCTTCTTATGGCCCTTTACAGTGTGACTTAAGAGAAATAATTGTCCTGTGCCATACTCCGTCAAAGTGAAGCAGCGAGGTAAATGTGAGGTTTTAGAAACTGCTTAACCTTCACCGTTTTGTTTCAAAGAGCAAGTAATTCTTTTTTTTTTTTATCTAATAGCAATTATAATGATTGAGGAGCTGCCCTGTATTTCTGTCCACCTGTTCTGCTGTGGATACAGTGCTCTGTAAAATGGTAGAACGAACAATACTTAAAACTCTGGATATATTTGCTCTATCCCCAGTGCAACATGCCATTGGTCCCTAAGTATTACTCAGCATTCAAATGGTATGGAAGTACCATAGCATCCAACCTTTCAGACTCTTCATAATGTCTAATAATTTAATTATTAAAGATTGTAGGTATTTTGATATTTTTTAATTATCATCTCGTCTGCTTTGCCCATGGGAAAAAAATGATAACAATGAGATACAGAAGAATTCTCTGTAAAACTTAGTAAGAAGATAGAGGTATATACATTCAAGTATAAACCCACTAACTAAACCAAAACTTCCTGTTCTGATTTTATTTTTGCCAGGCTTGATATTGCCTCTTTGGAGTGAATATTTGGGATGTTTTGCATGGATTTTTTATACCTATATACTACTGTACTGGGGATATCAGAATTAGTGGCATGTTTGGAAGTTGTTGAGTATAATACAGGAAGGCAGAGTTCTTGAGGAAGATCTTAGAAAATTCAGTACTTACAGTAAACAAAGAAATAAAGCTTCTTAAAGTCTAGCACTGTGCTGGTGCTGAGACTTATTTTCTGCCTCACATTTTTCTCCCATTTTCTTCTGCAAAACTTTGCTTTCCCTATTGCCTTTATCTACCACATGGAAATTTTCTTATACTCTTACACTCAAGACGAGACTTGTTTGTGTGTTTGCAGTCCCATGACATTTGAAAACAGGTACTTGTGATTAAGAGAATCATGATTTTCTCAATAATCTATGTTAAATTAATTATAGAAGCTGAAAATAGGGTAAACAAAACCTGCTTAATCATTGCTTCAAAAGCACTAGCTTCATTTATTTTCTGAGAGAGAAGAGAAGTCTTCACGGCTGCATTATCTGCCAGCTTGGGCCTAGGGTGGAACATAAGGCTTAGTAAATTTGTGACTGATTTTGAGTAATTTACCTTACTCCTCCTGGATGTAGTTCTCCCACCCTGTTTTGCCTAAATCATTGCAAAAAAAGTTTGCCTCAGATATGATAAGGAAGTTAAAAAGTTAAAATCTAACCAAAAGGCATAATCAATAGCTTTTCCTAAGCTTCCTGTTGGTTATCCATAAAATTAGGGTTCCTCAAGCTCTGAAGAAGCCTTCAGGAAATATGTTCCTTATCAAGCTTTGAACCTGAAATAGCAGTGACATTGTACAGACTTCTGGAGCAGTCAGATACCCTGTTGATAGTGTAGGTCTTCACTGAAAATGAAAATCATTTTATAAGAACGCGCTTCAAAGAATCCTTTGTAAACCATGAACGTGATGTATTCAGTCTTGTGTTATATTACATTTTAAAACATGGAGCAGAATGTAAAATACATCTGGGAGCATTTTCCTATGAATTTAAAAATCCCTGATAACTGTCACTTGAACACTGGGACACAGTGTGAGTTCAGGGAGGCAATACAATGTCCTACAAAGTTACATGTTTGTACTGTAGACCTTCTTTCTTTTCCCAAAGTCAAGGGCTCAGAAAGTTCTCCACAACAGCTTACTATCCGTAGATAGGAGACAGGCTAGTGATATTTTCATAAGCTGTTTTCAGAAAGCAGCTCGGTGTGGAGAAACTTATTTTCTGAAATCCAAGGTCTACCTATGCTTTTCAAATGAAGTTCTCTCATCAACCATATCTTAGTTTATGCAGGTTTAATGACTTAGCTTCTTGAAATCAATGTCAGTCACTTAATTTTATAGATATCTTCTGAAAGAGATTTTCTGTGCCTAGATGTATTCTTATTTCCTCACAGCCTAGTGTAGTTTTGAAAGCTTACTTCCATAAAAAAAAAGAGTTAAAATGTAAATACCAATGAGTGGGTGTTTATGTTTTTGTGGTGATTGGGGTTTTTTAGTTGTTTTTTTTTGTTTTTGTTTTTTGAGGAACAGTCTCCGCTTTAAGAATTTTGCAAAAATATTTAAGTTATCAGCAGGTTTTATTCTTAAGAATAAGATCATGTTTGGCTTCTGAGCTAAAGGCTCTAAATTATCCAGAAAGAAAAATCACTAGCAGTTTATTTCTTGGGGAAAAGGGATTTGCACTCCATAGGATAAATATGGCATGCAAATATATAAGAATATTTGGTTAAGTTGCTTGACATGGATTTGTGTGTGTAAGACAAATATCAGTCAGAAGTCATTGTTCGACTGTATTTCCCCAGCAGTGAACAACAAAGTGACAACTGCTGTGGTACTCATGCACCATCTGTCTTTTGAACTCTGTCATTCTGTTCTTGCCTGAATTTGATAAATTTTAACCTTACTTATCTAAGAAAAAAATAGTACTTAATATACAGTTCTAAAGTTGGATAAATTCCAAGTCAGGCTCTGTTAGTAGTGATATCCCTTGTCTCTGGGGGTGTAAATTTAGGCTTACACCTAAGCGTGTGTATATAAATATTACAGATTTATTGCTATGTATGCTTTGCCATGCCATAAATACCAATCTGTATGCAAACATACTATACAACAGAAGATCTTTTTAACAATCACAGTAATTTCTATCTAAAATAAAGTAAGTATTCTTAATTTAAATGCATACAGATAAGGACTTTAATCATCTAGTGATGGTGTTTCTTTGGATCAATGTGGACCTTCATTTATTTCAGTATTTATGATTTTGAACTCTTCTTCCTCGGTATTATTTTGTAGACAGTGTATTTAGATATTTTTTACATTATTTTCAGAATTAAATGGCCATGTTTGAAATTACTACTTGTTTGAAATTCTTTCAAATGCAACCTGTTTTTTTTTCTTCTGTATAAACAAGACTGTTTTAGGGAAGATTTCTTTTTCCAAGAATGTTCAGCGAAGTAGTTGTTTTTCTGACTGTCTCTCTGCTGCTTTCTCCACTATCGAACAGTTCTCTATCTTCAGTTTTGTTGGTGTTAGCTGTACTCATGGTCTCAACCCTTGGAATAACCTTCCCATGCACTACTTCCACATTTTAATGCATTAGACAGCAACAGGAGTACTGCAGTGCCAGCTGGCTCCATTTAATGCTTTCTCATACAAAGATACACCCTTAAAACTTGTAACCAAAAAGAATATATATCTACAGAAACTTGAAACACCTGCTTTGCTAATGATTTTAGCATTTTTATAAAGCCTATATATTCATAGTCTTTGTGTCAGAGATACAACATTATAGAAGAGTACATTGTATCTTGAAAGACAGTGACCTCCAAAGAAAAACTTAATTATTTTTAAGCACTTTATTTTAAGAAAGTGAAACTGTTCACAGTAAGCTTGTATAAGAAAAGCACAGTATGTGAAGCTGTGAATCCCAACTATGTGGTGCTTGGTTTTATGTACCAAGTGAAAGCAAACAGTATCTAACAACTGAAAAGCTTGAAATTTTCATATTTAATATGAAATTAGATTCCTATGTAACCATGGCAAGGAGAGCTTTCATAGTGCCACAGATATACATCTGTGGGGCATCATTACTTCTTTCAGTAATTTGGAATTTTGGTCATTATACAGTGCACACTTTTTATTTTTGAAAATGTCTGTCTCTCGCGTAATTAAACATTTTAATCATATAAGTGAAAGACGTTCTTCATTGTTTTTGACCATTTTGAAACGGGAAAATAGAATTTATTACAATATTTGCTGAAGGAGCAGGCAGTTTCAGAAGGCAGAAAGTATACTATTAGAAATAATTTATAGGCTCTGCATACTCTGTATAGCTACAGTAGGTAGGAAAATAATAACACCCTTGCTCTGCCATGTAAAAAGACAGAGGATGTCTTGCCACTGTTTCTTTCTTGAAAGGAAAAGGTAAAGGGTAAAGAGAGGGAGTAGGAGCGAGGGTAAACAGGGGGAGTATTACGGTGGGTAAATACGAGGAGTATTCTGGAGGGTATACAGGGGGAGTAGGCCTGAGGGAAAACAGGGAGTTGGACCGAGGGTAAACAGGGAGAGTGGGACTGAGAGTAAACACGGGCAGTAGGACTGAGGGAAAACAGAGAGTAGGCCAGAGGGTAACCAGGGGGAGTAGGCCTGAGGGTAAACAGAGGGACTAGGACTGAGGTTAAACAGTGTGAGTAGGACCAGGGTAAAGAGAGGGAGTAGGACTGAGGGTAAACACAGGGGGTAGGCCTGAGGATAAAAGGAGAGGGTGGGACTGAGAATAAACAGGGGGAGTAGGACCAAGGGTAAACAGGGGCAGTAGGCCCGAGGGTAAGCAGGCTTGAGGATAAACAGGGGCAGTAGGCCCGAGGGTAAGCAGGGGCAGCAGGCCTGGGATAAACAGGGGGAGTAGGCCCGAGGGTAAAGAGGGGGAGTAGGACTGAGGGTAAACAGAGTATGGAGCATCAAGGGTAAAGAGGAGGAGTAGGAGTGAGGAGGAGAGCTGTTTCTGTCCCTACTTCCTAGCAAGGTTATTTCTGCCAATACCATCCAGATGTCTGTCCTCAGGGTCTGTCTAAACATGGTTTTCCCTGTTTGGTGTTAATAGCTGCGAGCAGGGCCCCACTCTGGCGCCTTCATCTCCCTATTCATTCCTTCTTGTTCTCCTCTCGCTGCTTTTCAGTGTATTTTTCTCAAATCAACTCTCTCATTCCATCAGTTTATAGAATTCCATCAGTTTATCTCAGAAAGGAAACAAAGCATGTAGGCCCACTCCAAAGCACTGCTGTTTGATTTTTCTTGTTTTAATTACATTTGAATTGTCTCAAGTATTCAAAACATTTGTCTTAAGCAGTATTTTGATACATAGAAGTCACACAAAGTCAAACTGTAAGTGATCTTACCAGGTATTCCCCTGAATATCTACTGAGCGAGAGCAGAGTGAGGGTAAAGAGTGATCTGGAGATCTTCCAAACCCATCTGGATGTGACCTTGTGCCACGTGCTCTGGGTGTCCCTGCTGGAGCAGGGGGTGTTGGACTAGATGATCTGTAGAGGTCCCTTCCAACCTCAACCATTCTGTGATTCTGTGAAACTGCTTTTCCTTTAGAGTTTTCTACAACATGTGCCTATGAATGTAAGATGTTTCTGCTCCCAATTAAATATTTCATGTATGGGAAGCTTAAAAGAACCATGTTAACTTGTAATCCGATTTATAAAGAATGTCTATAGTCAATATGAAGCATGAGTCTTTATGCCTGGTCCATTTCCTCAAAATGGTGTGACTGGAGTAATATCAAGTGTAATGCCCATATCAGGTAAGTGATGTGGCCCGTATAAACTTTATTGATGAATACCGAGTGTCTGCAGATAAAATTCAAGAGACATATTTAGGAGAAAAAAAAAAAGTGTATGAAGAGAAAGTACTTTCAAAATAACATCAAAAAATGAAAAAACATAGTTCTGCCAGAGAGCATTTAGAGGAAAAACATAAATATTCTGTTTCCCATATAACACTGAAAAACTTTTAGTGAGTGTAGTAACTATAAATCTTTATGGTTCCTTCCTCTAAAACAAGCAGAATGAGTAGATAAATGACCTCTTCTGCTTAATCCTAAAGGCAGAAAATATATTGAATGCCATTTGAATGCTGTTTGAAAAGATGTCTCTACCTGTTATTTAGTTCAGATACTTCTGTAGGCATATTTCAGTTGTTCTGAAGTATCTCCTCCCATGTTTGCATTTACCTAACCTATGCAAAACAATAGAAAACAGTTAAAACTGTTCTGACATGCTACATTAAGATAGTTAAAGAAGTACTTCCTGCTATGCACGAGTTTTATTGACTTAAAGCCATAACAGGGAGTTTCCACAAGTGTATAATACTTCTGTTACACCCTTCAACTTTCTCTCTGCATATGTTTTAGTAAAATAATTCCCATGTTTATTTTATTTTTGTTTTTTATTTCTCCCTTATCAGAGAGTTAAGCCGTTTTAATTTGTATCTTCTGAAATAAAAATTAGTTTCAGTTAACTACAGGATGTGAGGTAAAGTTGTTTGGTTCTTGTATTTGCAAGGTGAAGTCAAATGTAAGGTCTTCTTTTGGATGCACAAAGGTTTTATTTTTGTGTGCCAGAATGAGATAGAGTCCTATTGCATTATAACTAATGCAAAATGCAATCTTGCTTGCAAAGACTCATGAACAAGAAAATTATTAAAGACGTAACTTTATTTTTTTCTTTTTATATAAAACTTCCATAAAAAAACAATTTTTCTGATATGTAGCATCTTGTCCAACAGGATCTGTAGTACCTTTTTTTCTATATTTAAATGAGCAGTCAAAACTCTAATGCATCAAAAATGCCAAAAGTAGTTCAGTGAGCTTTCATAAAGTTAGTATAAAGAACATCTGAATGTAACATAGCCCCGATTGTTTTCACAAATGCAGGGTCATGGTAGAGCAAGTTCATTGAAGTCATGTGTCAAATGTTGAATATACAGGTCAGAGAAATAGTTCTGACTTAAATCAATGTTGTCTGAAAACCCCACATAAAAGCCATGATGCAGTGATGCTGATCACTGTGGAGCACACATGAAGAAATCACACAATTTCCTGGACACAGCGAACTTGCTGCACACATTTTAGAAATAAAATTTTAGGTGGAGAATATGGGAAAGTCAAAGCCAATGAAGTATGGAGTTTGTAGAACTAATAGTATATCAACCTCATTCCAGTCATGTCATGTATGCTTTATACTGTTCTGGAAAGCTCTCCAGGGATAAACTGGCTTTAAAAGTACCTTGAGATGAAGTATGAATGGAGAAGTAGTATCTTTTATTAGACAAAGTGCTACTGTTAGAGGAAAAAAAGAACAAAACAGGCAAACTCTCAGCCCACTGAATGTCTGTCTTTTTCAGCTGTATCAGCTGATCTCATAAGAGACAGTACTTCATCCCACAATCTTTGCTTCTCCTGTATTCTTAAACCACTGTAGCAACAACCACAACACCTGTTATTGATTAAGAGAGGGTTAGGCTATTGCTAGCTAGTGCATTTCTTTTGATTTTCTGAGCCATGTTGGACTATCTGAGGTACTGTGTATCGTAAGGTAGACCAAACTGTTTTAGAGAAGAGGGAAGAATGCTCCTAATTGCTATCCTGATGCTTTCTTGACAGTACCAGTTTCATGAAGTACCATGATACTGCTTATACAATCAACTTCAGAATGATTTTTGAGTTTTTTGGTAGTGAAAGGATGAGCTGTGACATTTGTGGCTGACTAGGAGGAAGACGAGTGCATAAATTGCGGAAGGCTGAAGCTGAGCAAGGGGTCAGTTAGTTAAAAAAAAAAAAGGTGACATAATCAAAGGAAAACATTAGAAGCAAATGGAGGCAAACTCTAGCAAAACAAATTTAATTGATATTTTATCAGATGGATATTTAGATTTAGATTGGTAAGTACTTTGTTATGTATGTGTGGCTTTTGCAGCTGTAACTTTTTTCTAAACAGGAGGAACTTTAACTCTCACCATACATACCATATCCTGCAATCAAATACAATAAAACTGGTCTCAAATTTACGTATTATAAAGTTGTGTGACTTTATTAAAGTAGAAAAAAGGGGTCTGTCTTGCTATACTAGAGCAGTATTTGAATTATTGCCCCTCCATGAGTACATGAATGTTTTGCATACAGTTTTAAGAGATACATATAAGTAGGTGGCATAGTTCTAAATCACTGGAATGATTTATGGCATTAGTTTGCAGGCAGTCACGTTTTCCATCTTTAAGAAATGAATACAGATGTGGCAGAGTAGAAATTCAGGTTTTCTTTGCATTGCAGCACAAGCATTGTTTGTTCTTTGTAACGAAGATCAAAGGACATATAACTTTTTTTTAAATAGCAACAGGAACCACAGATCATAACTCATTGAAATGACATCCTTCTTTTTTAATCTTAAAACTATACTATTATGGAATATTTATTGTTTTATTATGGCATATAGATGTCACTGACTGCAGTTATGTTGATTCAGTGTGGCCTTTGTATATGTTTTCAGAACGACAAATGATTGCATTTAATTAAAACTCACACATTAGCCCAGATGCTACTCTATATGAAAAAAAAATCATATATGAGCAAGGGATCCTCCCTATGTTTTTGCGTAGGGACTTTTCCTCCCAGGAAAATGCATGGAAAAGGAAGAGTAGTATAAATATGCATATAGTATTCTGAAAGCTGAGACCCCCCTGAAGAGCTTTGCTTGGGTTTTAACACTCTTCTTCCAGACTTCTGGCAAAATGTATGTTTCTGCCATGGCATGGCGTTTCGAAGGAAAAATCCTGACCACGCTGCCAACACTGTACTCTGTCTGTTGAAGAAATATGTGCAGGTGGGTAGGCTGTAAGATGGTAGCTATGCACAGGTGATGAAGCACAGAAATTAGAGACCATGTGGTACATGAGAACAAGGTCAGTGTTCTGCTTCCACAATTCCTTATTAATTTTTATCACCATTTCCTACCCTTGCTTGCTCTGTTTTCAGGCGTTAGTGGAAGTAAATATGGAAGAGTGAAGGAACAAAATTATGAACGTTTGGCTGTACCTCAACTCATCTTTTATCAGCAGGTGGAATTGGAGGGACTGCCTTTCCATTGAGCCATCCTTACCGAATTGGTGGGCCTGCTTGCCCGTGAGCACATGCAGAGTGCCCGGACTGAAGGGCATTTTCCAGGCAGCAAAAGTGTCCTGCCCTACTGTTCATTGCTCTCTGTTTTTCTTCTCCATTTCCATCATCCCCATCACTCACTACAACTATGCATCCCTCTCCTTCATCCCATGCACATGCAACGGGCCATCTATTTCAAGTGTTACAGGTAAAGAAGGAAAAAAAAAATCTCTTGTTTATTTAAATATCGTATAGAATTCCTTTCTCCAAGTATGCATTTATAAGCTTTTTATTCCTCTCCTACTTTCTTAGTTCTCATCTAATATCTTCTGCCATTTCTGCTAAAAAAAAATATTTCTTTGGAGACTTTTATTTTCAGAAGATTTGTTTAAGGAAGGAATAGGAAAAATATTTTCCTTCCCTCAGGTTATTCCCATGCTTTAATGCCAATAATAACCTCCTACACTCCTGTTTTATGTGAAATTATAATATTGGATTTTGGTCAAAGAAGGTAGAAACCCTGAAAGGAAGAATGGGTGGTAGAGATTGGAGTTCCTAAGCTATATCCTACCCTGTTCTCCTTACTTTAGAAATGATACTACCATGTGCATTTGAGGATATGTCCAGGGCTGGAAACCAGGTCTGTTATTTGAATTATATTGAAAATGTGGAAACAACTTGGCTTGATTTACCTTTTCTTTCTCTTGGAATAGAATACATATATTTTATCTTCAGTGTGTTTTCTCTTACATGGCAAAATCTGAAGCTTAAAGGGGACCATTAAGGGTGAATGTTTAGAATATATTTCCAGTCTGGATTTCAAAGAGACTTTTAGGCAGATCAGATTAGAAATGTTAGAAAACAGGTGGAGGAGGCACTTGTCCCAAGACCATGTGAACCCTTGAAGTTGAGGCAGATTTACACATTTTGTCTCTTAAGGTCTCTGGCTACAGAAAGGGATTTCAATCCCTTTAGCAGTTGCTAAATCTTACCTCATTATTATCATACACATTCAGGAATTACTTTGATAAATAACACTGCTGGACTGTTGTAAAATGAGTCTAAGAACAATTAAAATGGTTATCTCTTCATCTTAAAGCAAATGTAGTATGAATCTATAGTGCATAGCATGGTTACATTTGCAGCTGCATGATATGCTCATTTCTTCTGAGGTGAACAATGCTTTTGCATTTTTATTTGCAACATCAGCAGGGTATTTAACATGGGAAAATCTTAAGGCTATATAACATGCCTTTTTTTTTTGTTTTCTATGCCTTGATACTTTTGTTTCTGTAATAATACAGGCCTGACAGTAGGGAAGATGGGACCTGCTGGTTGACTTTGAGGTCAGGCATCCACGGTAAAAATCTCAACACACTCTTCTATGATTTCATTTCAGTCCTAAAAGGGCAGTTCATTTCTCATCTGTCTTTAACAGATTTCTTTTGGAGGATATGTAAAAATAATCTTATTTTACATCATGATTAAATTGGGTTCATGATCCAAGTTGTCACAAGTGCCGGTGCTCCTAAGAGGCCTTATTCTTTCAAGGGTACCACTTTATATGTCTGTGTGGTGAAAGTTTATTTTCTTGCTCTATTAACCTGTTTTTAACTAACTTCATTCTGAGCAACTCTTAAATTGCTACTTTCAGTAGAGTAATTTACTTGTACTTAGTAAACAGATGAAGACCTGTATTTAATATACAAATAGGTAGATGGAGATATCCTTATTTTTTTCAGACCTCATGTCTGGAATGTCTCAGTCTTTATGCTCCATACTAGTAGAGCTGCTGTTTAACCATTTGTTAGGTAAAGTACCTTTGGGTTTTTTTAGGCTGCCAGTACTTTTTTTTTCCTCCCATTACCACCACCCTCATAGGATAGGCAAGAATATGATTATATGTTTACGACAAAATATTTTCATCATTTTTAGCAAAGCTAGGATATAGCAACGCATGTATATGTGTGTGTGTAAAGTTCTGACGTCTGAGAAAAAAAAATCTCTCTTTAACTTAAAAAAAATGCCTTTTTTTGCAGTTTAAGATTAAAGCCTGAACACAGTATTTCAGCTGCTAATCAGGTGAATTAATTATGGAGAAAATGAGGCTGGTACAGTGGATCTGCTTTCATGATCTATCTGCCCTTTGAAAAAAGAAATGATTTTAAAATGTATTATAAAGTAGCATATATCTGTATGTAGTACTGCAGAGCTTTGTATCTATGCATGACTATTATTTTTACACAGGGAAAAAAGGTACTGTCCAGGGATTTGAAATGACTTCCTAAAGGAACTGTTCTGGTACATGAAGATATTGGTGGCAAAACCCATTCCAACCCAGAGGTTTCTAAGGGTTTGAGTCTTTCTTTTGTATATAGACATATGTCCTAACCGGATCTTCCAGAATTTTTTTCCTATTATGTTAATTGTTTGCAACCGAATGTTAATGATTTAAAAGCTATGTTTTTCAGGGTCCACATGCTTTCTTATTTTCTAGGAATTGACACTTGTTTTCATAGTTTTCTGAAGGGTGAAAAGAATGAATACATCCTCTGGACGGACAGGAATAAACATTAAATTCCAAAATACTTATTTTATGAGACAGAAACCATGTTGTAGGTAGCATTTGAAAATGTCATATGTGGAATAGGCTTAATACAAGTCTAGAAGAATAGGACACTGCTAATACCATTTTTTTTCAATAAACTCATTCTATTTTTTTTAAGAATAGTGTTCAACTAATTTATTCTTTTATATAAGGTCATCTAGACAGCTCTATTAAATTTAATGGCTGTTTCATGATTAAGCAGGAGTAAGAAGTTCTTCTTAGCTGAGAACAGATAAAAAGCAACTAATTAACTCCAAATACATCTCTTTAGCAGCATCCAAACAGCCATTTCTAAGATGAACTTGGGTTACTCAGCTTTTGAGCTTTTAATCATATTTTTAGATTGCATTTTTACACCATCTGTACTACAGAAATGACTGTAATTTCTGTCACAGTTGGAAGCATCAGTTAATAAATGTTTTCTATTTTGATCTAGAGAGATGTATGAATTAAGGGGGAAAATATTCTTAAACTAATCAAGTTAATTTACAGTAGCTTGAGGAAAAGTGCAGTGGAAATGGTTTACTCCTATCTCTATCTGCTTTTCTTCCAACTACCACTTTATTTATTTATTTATTTTTAATTTAAATACTGTCCAAAATAAAGCCTTTGTCCCTGTGCTCTGATCTTCTGTAAATTGCTGCATCTATTGGGAAACCACTGGCTGTGCATCTGTGCTCTGTAGATCAATTTACAAGACATTTAGCAATTCAGACCATCTATTAGAGCTTAGAATCAAGTAGGATCAGAGAGATTATGCAGTAGCATTAGTCACTGATGTGCTAAGAGTTTAGTGTCAGCTGTTGACTGTAGATTTTACATTAACAACTTATTGGAATGAAAATGATAAAGTAAGCAACTGTATTAAGGCCCAGTGGTAACCTTCTGCAAAAGATGCTGTCAGTGAGGGAGCACTGAGGGAATACAAGTGTATAAGCAGTAATAAAATACAAGTATAGACTATATACAAAGAATGTACAATGGATAGATATTTTCACATGTCTAAGTGTTAAAATCACTATTATGTATTATACTAAACACTGGTAATAATGAGAAAAATGTTCTTCAGGTTTGTTCCAGGAGTTTTATTTAATTTCTGTGACAGAAATGGGGAATATGGATTCCCAAACATTAGGTAATATCAAGATCCTTTAAGCATGTTAATATTTTGCTATCCCATTTTTTGTTCATTTAGGCTGCTGTATAATGTTCTGTGTATAATCTTTTCATTTTATTTGCTTACATGTATTTAACATTTCTACACTTCTGTGCAGTTTTTTTTCTGCAGATTTTAATCAGAAAGTGTGTGTTTTGGTGAAATTGTATTGTTATCCTAAGGAACTCAGATTTTTTGTGTGATGTCAGAATATCTGGAATTGGAGGCAGTGGAGCTTTTTTAGTTAGGAGGCTCACACATCCATGTGCTACTGCTCCGTTGGTGGTTTCTGGCTTAGTACAGATTCCTAGCATGTTCACAGTACATCAGCAGGTTAGCTAGGGAATACTTGCAAATTACCATGATACCTTGCCAGACCTTTCTGGGTGTCTGAACAGTGAATCTAGTGATGTTAAAAAGCAAAATGAGATTTAAGCAAAAGCAAAAAAAATATGTCACCATCTCCCAGTGGTTTTTGCAGTAGGTAGTAAGCACTGTAAAAAAAAAAAAAAAGGGGGAGAAGAGAAACATTGTTACTTTGCTATTGTAAAAGTTAACTCTATTGTGGGCCAAAGGGTTCTTTCATATAGCAGAGTAGAATAATACAGATAATACAGAATTTTGAAAATAACTACAGACTTATGACATACTTACATATATTTATTTATATTTTACAGTTTGTTGAAAAACATGGACGGCATATCCATCCAGGACAGTAGGGATTCTCCCTGATAATAGTTGCCCTTCAGCGAAAATATTCTTTCATATTTATATCTATATATACACGCTCATAGATTTGACTCTTGAATACCTCTATCCACAAGATTACCAAGAGATGCCATGCAGATGAGTGCTTGTGGGAAGACACTGTGCTAGACAGAGCTCAGTGGAAGGTGGAAGAGTTGTAGCATCTGTGTTGTGAAGGTTAAGGTCCTCAAAAATATTTATATTCCTTCGTCCACTTCAAAATCTAGTGAAGATGAGGCATTTAATGTATGAATATCTTCATTGTATTCATCCCCTTCCCAGATCGAGGGAGGTATCCTGCCCCTCTGCTCAGCCCTGGTGAGGCCACATCTGGAGCACTGTGTCCAGTTCTGGGCCCCCCAGTACAAGAG
>JAUBNY010000014.1:1191707-1203401 GCA_032275445.1 Crypturellus soui | reverse complement strand
ACATATCCATGTGGTCAATTCCAGGCTTTGTAATTACACCCCTGAAGTTTTCAGCATAGATTGCAAAATTGTTTTATGATAGATGGCCAATAATCAGATTATAAAATGTGGCTACATCTTCAAAAAATATTGTATGGCAAGAAGGTAAATGGTGATATAAAGTAAAATTATGGCGTAAATAAGCAATTAAATCACAATAAGCAGTCCATGATGATTTGCCATACAGTATATGGGACCAAAGTGCACTGAAATGGATTTCTTCCTCTGTTGTCAAAGTTATACTGACATTTTTGGTAAAAGCCTCCACAAACACGCATTTTAGCATTATGCAGTGAAGTATACTTAACAAAAATAAAAGTGATTTTGTCCTTAACATAAAGGTACAGCTTTTCTCTATTTTCAAGAAAAAAAAAGTATAGATTTCAAACATAAATTTGTTAACAAAGATTCAGCTAAAATGCAGTTTTCTATGATGGAAGTGAACTTGATGTGTTTGTAACTCATGGAGAAAGCTGCCATATGAAGGAATTGTTTTTCTCCATCTTTCTTTTCGATCAAGACAAACATCTGAATAATGGGATTTTTCTCCCCTAAAATATGCTACTTTCTCCCCTAAAATATACTACACTAGTAAATGCCCCTCAAAAAAATCTTTAAGAACTGTCATGGGCAGGCTCACGTGAAATTTTCTCTTATAAAAGCCTGATGTTTTGGTGTGACAAGGACTACTAAAACTTATTTTCCCAGTTACAGAACTGCAGAAACTTATTAGCAACAAGGGGAGCTGGCTGCTGAGGTGAAAATTCCCATGATAAAGCAGGCTCAGTTTGTACTCCTTAGATAGTTCACAATATGACCAATTCCATCTTTTCACCAGCCTTTACTAATGTATCACCCCATTTTCTCAAAGTCTATTCACTCTTTAGCAGACTCTTATAGCATAGTTGAACAGAATTTTCAAGCAAAAGACACAAGACCCAGAGTCAAGGTTAAGAGTGTTGTTGCTGTCAGGCAAAGAGAGACAAAAAATGTTTGTGTTATGATGGCTAAAATAGATCTTACAGGCAACTGTAGGAGGATATTTTTGTTTGCTTTGCTGTGATTAATTCCTCCTTCTTATCATACAGCTGTACCAGGTGCTCCTAGTACAAAACAAGGTGAATACTCCCTCTGAGTGTAGTATGAAATTTTAATTGCTCACAAACCATATTTATCATGGAGTTACAGACATTCCAGACTTATTCAAAGAGATCAAAGAGTAGCGTGAACCTCTTTGCAAGATATATCTCCACTCCCATGTAAGTCTATTGTGGGACAGTTCAGGTGCCATCATAGCTACTGTCTCCTTGAATGTGAACAAAGCCTCATGATGCTGGGAGATGTGATTTAGGTAAAGCTGGCAGGTTAATCCAAGGAGGCCAACTTGTAGTTACAAATCTCGTAAAAGACAAATGGATAAAGTAAGGGTCATGCCAGCAGTAGTATATGAAGTTGATGTAGGTTGTAACTACCCAAGCATATGTGTAATGATGTGATGCCATTTCTCTGTTCAGACACTTGGATATAAAAAACAAGAACTTACAAGGTGCTATCTGTTCTCATCCCAGATTTTAAGCAACTTCTTAGGCTTCAGAGAACAAAACCTTATTACTTCAGTCAAAACTGAGGGGGAAAAGATGGAACATATTGAACTGCTGATACTAATTAGCAGATAAACATCTCACATCTATAGTTGTCTATAGAGGAAAGAGCTGATTGGTAGCACCTATTAACACCCTCATGGCTTGAAGAAGCATACTCAGAAAGCTTCCCAACACCCCTAACATGTTGTTTGTGCATCGAAAGCTTTCACCTTTCCTGGACTGTGTGTCATTAACATTTTCTAGTAGAGTAACTGCCTCAGCTCACTTCCATCCATTATTTCGGATGTTTTTGTAATGCTTCTTCCCTGGAAGAGAAGCAAACAAAAGAACAGAAGAAAATAAAATAATATGGGTAGGGGTGTACAGTCTTTCTTTTTGGCATAAAAGAGCTGAATGAAAAGTGTTGAGGTAAAAGCAGATTGCATGTCATTTGTGGTAAAAAAGGAAGAACGGAAATAATTCCCTAAGTTTCAGATGTGAAAATGGTACTGAGAGAACTTACAGGAAAAACAGAAAATACAGAGTTGTTTTCACATGTATGATGAGATTGGCTGAGAGAAACATATGCGTTTTCTCTCTCTGTGAAAAAAAAATGCTAAAAAGTATATAAATCTAAACATATTTTTGTTTTTAGAAGTACATGCCACCAAGCTTTTGTCATGCCATAAAATCAGTTGCTCCAAAATGCTCATGTTGCACAGCTGTGTGATGCTTCTTGTTAAAATTTGTTTCTTCAGGGCTGAATGATGTTTGAATCTAAGAAGCATGTGGACGCTGTAAAGTTTCCAAGTGCTGGACCCTTTATTTTTGCTAGTACAAGTAATATGCAAGCCTAGACAAAATAATACATGGCTGCAGGCATTTCACTGCTGCATTTTCTTCACAGCAATTGAGTGAAGAATCCAGTTACTGGACTCTGAGTCTCCTGTTCCGTGTATTCATTGTTCTCCCCCTCATGAAAGACGTTGTTTTCTCCTCCAAATTCAAGCAGTGGCTCTCTCCTTTATTTGATGCTGCAGGTAGTTTAGACACCTCTGCTGAGAAAGTATGACCCTTTCTTCCCCTCCTTTGCCGAAACTTCAATTTCTCTCTTCTAGTTCTCATGCATTCTTTTTAAGTCTCCTGGGCCCCCTGAGCTATGGGATTCAGCACGTAGGCTTTTTTCTACTTTTAAGTGTAGTCCAATACCTCAAGACTTCCTCCTCTTCAGGCAAGCTCAAGCTCTTCCACCTTCCCACTGTTTCACCAAGCTGCCACTTGAAATGGGGAGCCTTGAGGGCTTAGCGAGCTCCATTTGAGGGGAGATACCTAAAACAGGCCCGAGAGCGTGTGCCTGGCTCGGGTGTTTGCTGATGCAGCAATGATGATACCCTCAGCTGGATTCTGTACGTGGCCATGAATCAACAGGACTGAATTCATCGTTGCCTGAGAAGCTTTAAGTCTGTGCCCATGTATGTTTGCAATATGATACTGTGTTTTGGTTACGTGACCACGCACTGTACACATAGTATGTATACTACTATATACTACAAATTGGGATCATTTACTGCACTACAGTGATTGAATGAGGAAGTGGTTCGTTAAATCTTCCTTATCCAATATATGGTCTCCTGCCTAATTTTAAGGAGCGTTATGCAAATCTGATACTTGACTACAGAATTCGTTTAAGGCTTCTGTATGATATTTAGTACACTGTATTGCATACAAACACTAACGGATGGGTTTTCATGGTTTGTTTGTGAAATAGTAAAATAGTTTCACTTTCAGGGAATCTGAGGTCCTGAGAACTAATGACAAAACCTGACCGAACAGTCTTAACTCCTTGCTCTATTACTTATAACATAATATACTAAATGTATACGGCTTCTGAAATATTCATGAAGGTTTTGCTTTGCTAATTTTTTTAATACAGGACACAGGAAGGGCATTAAAAAGATTGGCAATTCTGCAAAATTACACTAGAACTTCCTAACAATTACAGAGAGGGAGATGTAGGAATGTGTATGTACAATATAGAAAGGAGAACTTGTTCTCTCCCTCAGTAACTGAAGGATGTAGCCTTAGCTAGAATATTCATCTTACGAGTAATTTTTCCATACATAGAATTTTAAAGTAAGGTGATGATAGAAACTAATATAGAAAATTATTCCACTTGTGTTGACAAAATCTCAGGGTTCTGACAAATGAAGTGTAAAATTTATCGTCTAGTACTGGTCTGCTCAGAGTGCTCTGAACCTAAATATTTTGTCTCCCTGGCTGTCTTGCTCTTACCTTACATCAGGTGCTGAAATATGAAAATTCTGGCAAGCTTCTTCTGCAAAGTGTGGATAACATGTTTTTTGGGGGGAGCTTTTTGGGAAGCTTTATTGCTAGCATGCTTTTCAGTCAGAAAGTAAGGAGCCCATCCATTTAGACATCATTGAAAAAAAACAATTCTGGAGCTTTTCATTCACTGAATTGCCAGCTTTCTGGATGCAGTTGGGCACTTATCTGGTGTGATCTCTAATGAAGGCTAATGATGAATGATGCTGTACTACAGGCAGAGCTGGCTTTAGTGCTTGTGGGATCGTGTTCACTTGATCCTGTGGTACTTTCTGCAAGGATTTGTTGCATTGCAAATGTGGCACCTTAGGCAACAACTGGCACCAGTTCTATTTCCCTAAATTCATGGTATGACTTGTTCCGTATTCTAAATTTTTTCTGCAGTATGACAATATAGGGTTAACCATTTGATACGTGTTTTTTAGAGAGGGATAGCACTGTTTCCCAAAATGTGCATTGTAAAATGTTTCCCTTCTTGTGAAAAGCATTTGGAGAGCCTTTGCAGCAAAATTGGAAATATTGTTAAAATTAGTATGTTAAACCAGAAGGAAATGATTTTAAAATGCGTATCACAAGAGAAAATTTAAACTAACATCAGTGAGTTTTTTATATATCGACTGCTGTATTCAAGAGTCACACTACAGATATCTGACAGGATGATCCTTGCCATTTGGCTCTGTATTTGCAGGAGAATAGAAAATCCTTACAGAGTTATGGGAATTGTTTGTTTCATCTCTGAAATTAGCCCAAATGCTCTATGCTCCCAACATGGAGCTCCCACATTTTCTCTCACTGAGATCACAGAGGGATAACTACAGCAGGTTGATCTCCAGCTTCCCTCCATGTGGAGTATCATAAAATAACCCCTTAAAAAGGATGAACTAGACCCAACATGCTCGGGTAAGCAAGTTTGTTATTTATGGAAAATAGTCTAGCAGCCTAGTCATCTACTGAAGCTATCTATATGCCAATAAAAGGGACAATTTCTATAGGAATCAAAGTCTGTTCATATATTTCTGGATATAGAGAGGCTGAACTGCTACAGTGATAAATGCATTTGTGCTTTTATGGTTTTTTAAAACCACATACAAAAGCTAAGAAGATAGTTCTGTAAATCTGATTTTCATGTATGTTTGGTGTTTTTGATTTGAAGTTTTCATTTTGTTTTGCAGCAGGAGTGCAACAATGTAACATAATATGGTTAAAAAGTGATTGGAAACATTGATTATTCCAGTCTGCAGAGCATGAGACCTGCATGAAAATTGGCTTAAGTGCTGATGACTGGGTTTTTTTTTATTTAAAAAAAAAAAAAAGAGAGCAGTTGGATTATTTCTTCTACTAAATTCATAGAGAGGTTCCTTTTTCTTGGTTTTCACACAAACACACTCTATTCAATGAAGTAATTGCTGTCCCCTTATCTCGCATCCCAAGCTGAGTCCAGCATCTGGAGAAGCTTAAGCACAATGCATCACATTATCCCGCTCAAACTGTTGGTCATGGCAGGCCATTTTGCCCTGCCATCCCCGTGACAGAGCGCCAAAGCTTCCCTTTCTCGTTGCCCTCAGCTCGCAGCCCCCGCAGGGCTCTGAGTCGCTGCCGGGGCAGACGTGGGCACGGGGGCTGCTGCCTCCTGTCAGGAACAGCATCGCGCCCAGCCCTGCCACTCTGCCCCTTTCCTGGCCTTCCCAAGCCTTCTCATTTCTACCTCACTGTTGTTTTTTTGTTTTTGTTTATTTGGGTTTTTTTGCACACCCATTCTTTTTTTTTTACAAAAATGTTCCAACTTAACGATAGCTTTAAACTTCATGTTTTTGCTAGCAGTATAACAGTATTGCTTTGTTTCTCTGCTTATGGGTTTACCTAGTGGTTTCACCTTCTTAACATTAGCTGTTTTTGTAGGTGGTAGAAGAGCTGTAGAGAAACTCTCGGACTGAAAACTGAAAAACAGGATTCTCTGCTTCATTTCTGAGGTGTTTACTGCATTTTATTCTATTTCCCTATTTCACCTTTTTCATTTTTAGCAAAAGAAATGGGTTGAAATGTCTGTCCTTAAAACTGATATCCAGCAGTGGGAATCCACAGCACAGCATTGCCATGAATTTCTCTATCACTGTGGCTTTTAATGTAAAGAAAAATATGGGTGTAGATATTTTTGAAGTACCTTAATTTACATAGGCACAGTATTCACATATATGCATTTGGCCAGTTTTACCTAAATGGCTCAGTGTGTAGATGTAGGTGTTGTATTATAAAAAAGTCCTGAAAGGTGAGGTGATGATGCCTTCAAGCATCCTCTGAAATCCTAGGCTTGTCACTAAACCATCTCCTGGAGGCTCTCAGCTCGGATCCTCTGCCTCAGCCTCCCTCCACTGGCCATGCAGGGAGCTTGCACCCTGCACGGAGGCACTGCAACTGCAAGGCGCCGCTTAGCTGCAGCCTAATGTGAAGGCTAGACCCCGCCACAGGCCTATCCAGCAGCGCATGCGGGCGTGCGTGCGACTCCTCAAATACTGTGGGTGCCGGGTCCTGGAGAGCCTCGTGGCTGGGGACTCGCTTAGCTTCTCCGCGTGTCAATAACTGGCGGCTCTGGGGATTTAATGGATTCTGCAGATGGGGACAGTGTGGCTGAATCTGGAGTTTTCCTGTATTACTCAGGCTCAGTGGGCCATATTGTACCTGAGTAAGTGTCAGCAGGACTTGCACAGAACCTGTGCTTGTTTTGTTGTCTGGCAGGCTGTTTCTTTGCATGAAAACAACTAAGCACCGATAATGCTATTAGTTTAGTCCTTGGGCGTAGATTAGTTTAGGAAGGTGCCGTGTTGTTAACCTGTTAAAAGGACTCTTTCTGAGGATGATATCTGTAAGACACCATACTGTACTGTAATTATCTATGCAGAACAGTAAAGTTGTATTAGGAAACCAGAATGTAAAGGATTACCTTAAAATTGCTTTGACAGTGAACAATATCTCTGTAGGGCCTGATAAAGGTATTAAGCTTATGTGATCAGCACTTTTAAAAGGATGAAAAGAAGTGGGTTTTTGAGGTTTGTTTTTTGGGTTTTTTTTGTTTGTTTTTTATTTTTTTCTATAGAGGGTGATTTAGTGCATAACTGCAAGTTGGTTTGGAGATCAACCTGCAGTTATGCTTTTAAGACAGTTTAAAATTAGAGGTTCCCTTATGAATTGGTGTGAGGCTATCTCATTAGCACAACAATTTTGGAAGTGGGAAAGATACCTTTCTTACTGCGTGCTCCATTTGCACAATGCCTTAGACCTTATTAATGTGAGAAATGCATTACACCTACAACAATAGAACAAATATTTGTATAATAATTCTGGGGTTCCAGAAATCTAAGTAATTGGATGGGAGAACACAGAGGAAGATTACATTTCACAGTTAAATGTGATTTGGGACTCCAAAAAGTAGCTAAGTAAATTTAACATATATTAGTAATTATCTTTTTCTTTCTGCGTTCATTAAAATTAACCTTTTCTTTTATTGTGAAAATTTGGGGGCCATCAGATGACACCAGGCAAAAAAGCACAATTAGCGTGTTACCTTTTGATATTCAGAAATATTTTATATTCTGAATAAGAATTACACTGCTTGTTTCTCTCCAAGCAGAGAATGCTGATCTAGAAGCTTTTTCCTGCCAAAACTTATACGGTAGGATTTGCTTTTGCTGCTTTTTATCTGTTCAGGAACCCCAGCCAGGAAACCCGTTCCATATCTAAGTCAAAACACAGCACAGTAGTAAAACAAGAATACATTAAAACTTACAAGCAGGTAAAGAAAAACAATGAAATTCACCCCATAACTTGTAAAGAAACCAGGATCTTAAGTGTCACATGGCATGAACTCTCCTTCTTTGATGGAATAAATCAGTGTAAAGAGTAAAAATTTCACCCAGAGCCTGCTCTATAGAGCACCCAGCACCTCAGGCACTCTGCTTATGAAAGACAGATGTTCTTGCAGATTTGCTTTGTCCAACTTACTAGTCATTTTAAATTTGTTACAAGGAGAAGTATTTAGAGAGGAGGAGTCCACTAACCCGGGTGTGCGGTGTTGTGGGGTTTGTTTTTTCTTTTTTTTTTTTTTAATCCACTCTGTGTAGGAAGAGGGAACTGGTGCACATCTATTCCCTGCTTGTGCTAAGGTGACTGAATCTTCAGAGTACGCAGGAAAGGGAAAAGTCCGTAGGTAATTTTCATCATGCGAAAAACTGAACCTCCTGTTTCTTCTTTTCTGGCTTTCTACAAGTGGATCTTTAAACAACAATGCACTTTTTCATGGCTTTTTTGTTTGTTTTTATTCTTTTTTGCTCGCCAGGGATTTCATGTGGTATGTGAATTGTCTGGGAGAGAAGTTAATGTTCCAGGACCATATCATAAATAAATGGAGATCATGAAGAGTTATACATTTGAGTGGGATTTAGAGCACATGTGTGCAAAATTAAATTATGGCCAGTTGGTTAAGTATATATGGACATGTTTTAACATGGCAAAAAGGTAGTCGCTAAAGACAGAAAGATGTTAGTAAAAGAGTCGCTTACAATTTTAGCACTTAAAAAAATGCAAATCTGATATTGCCTTTTATGCTTCCTAATTAGGTAATGTAATATATCACTTGGAAAAATTTATTGGTTTCTGTTAAGGCTTGATGATTTGATTTTCACGTTTTAAATCTCAAAGGACTGCTATTTGTTGTCATCATATGGTAAAAGCTGCCTATGTAGGAAGAAAAGGCTTAATTTTACCATTAAAAGGAGGAGTCTGATTTCAAAGCAAGCATGAAACACCTTTTTCACTAATTGAGCACATGAAGATGAAAATCTCCATTTTGCCTACCACAAAGCTTCTAATATGTGAGATGAGAATTGTTTGCATTGATTCATTTATGGTGTGTTATTCTTCCCTGCAAGTGCGAGGAGGAAGCTGGTTCACGCTCTGTTTTAAGGGACAGTCCTGATGATAGTCATGCATTTGGCTAGTTGGTTTACAGTCAAAATAGGTAGTAGCTGTTTCCTATTGAATGAGGAAGGGCAACCTGGGCAAATATTAAGAAAACTCTGTCATATATTGAGCACTGCTGAAAGACAGCATGATAAAGAGTATCAGCTCCAACTGAGTCTAAGATTATATTTGTCGCAGGAAAGCTTGGGGAATGAACAAGAGAAAACCTCCAATTATTGTATGTGGTTTATGCCAGTATGTCAGTTTTCCATGTATTGAGGGATAATTTAGAAGGGCAAACAACTGTTCACAGATATATGTGCAATTTGAATCTAATCCAGGATATTGCTCTCCAGAGCCACATGCTAGCTATGTTATCCCATCGGTAGGAAGTAATTTCCAGCAATTTCTTTCAGTAAGAGTCCAGTAGCCTGGGGGACCCTGACAAATGGAACTGTGGCCAGGATGTCTGTCCACTTTTGTCATCTGGAGGAGCCATCTATTTGCTTTAGCTGCAAATGCCCGATCGAGCGATCCATATAGGCTTGAGATGGTTTTGTGAGGAGCAAAACTGTGTTGTTTTCATTTGCTCTGTTTCTGAAATCTGAATTTAAGGAGTTGCATTCTTCACAGGTTTTAATTCTTTGGGAGAATGACGGAGGTTCATCAAATTTTGATCTCTAGCATTTCAAGTAGTTTGATACCAGCTGCCGCTGGGTTCTGGTGAAGGCAGAGGTCAGATCAATCCAACAAAATAGATGTTGACTTGCAAGAACGGCTATCCAACCCTGTTAAGATTTTAAGGTTAAACATGAGGATGAAATATGAACATAATCTGACAGGGGCATTTCTTGTTTAGGCACAATCTAAATTGAAATGTGTGGGTATGGATCACTCAAGAGATTTAATAATATTTCTTTATGTTGGACTTGCTGATTTTATTATACCTAAATGACCTTGTCATTCAAATAGTCACCCTAAAGCTATCTATAGCATGATCATTAAGAAACTTAATTGAAAGAGAAATCAAGCCCATTAAAGTGATTCCTTAGTACTATATTTCTTTACTAGTTAAATGTTTTTTTTCCAGTGCCTTCAAAGTAAATGGATTATTTACTGTGGTTTGGGTCACATATCAGATTAGTCTTAAAAGTGTAACTCTTTTTAGTCGTTCTGCTTTGGGATTAAATAGACTAAAGGCATTTGGTATTTAAGGATAGGAAACAAACTTATATGTTTGTCTTTAAGATGCTTGCATAGGACACATTTTGGGTAGTTACACTCAGAAATAATTCAGTATTTCAAGGTAGCAAACCGCTATATGATTTTATAAGGTACAGTCATGACATAGCAAAGGAGCAAATGTCCTTGCATGCAGAGGAAAGACTACTCAAAAACTTGGGGAGGTTATATCTGTGCTTTCCTTTTTCAATCTTAGTTATTTCTCAACCTGTGTTTCTCAGTTTTTCCATCTGTAAGATGAAAGAAATGGCAACCTAGTAGTGATATTTCCTCGTTCTAGCACCTGATTTGAAATAATCAATTATAAGTAAGTAGTTTATTTTTAATCTGGACTAGTGGTCTGTGAATGTAGACTTGTTGAGTGCCACAGCCAACTGCATCTTAAATAATTTTTCAGGAACCACTATTTATTCATTTATTTATTTAGTAGGTAAAGATTACTGTTAGCCATTCCCCAAAGTGTAAGAAAAAAGAATATATCCTGCGGATACAGTTGGGTTGTCAGTTGGGTCAGACACTTTGAGTTGAATGAATGCAATGTGCAGTTCTGGATACTAGAGAGCTTAAATGTTTCATTGTTTGAATGCTGGCTAGTGATTGGTAGGAAAATAGAATTAGACCAAATTTTCCATTACTCCCAAATCCAGAGAATTCTGCAGCTGAAAATTAACAAATTAGCGTTAGAAATACGGAATGTATTTCTTCCACTACTAAATATTTATTATCTTAGCATAATGTAAGCAGCTGAATGAGTATATGATCTAAAAGTTGGAACCATTTGGTTGATTGACGCCTTTAAAAGCTCCAGTCATTCAGTAGTGTATTCATAGCGCATCAGAGAATGTGAGTCACTACTGCCTGAAAAACTGTGTGTCTAATGCAAACTCAGAACAAGCTTAGTCTATGATTATTCTTTTAAAAGTTCTGGTTAAAAGGGAGAAAAGTGTTACTATAAAGGATTCATCTTTTAAAAATCAGTGCACACCACTGTGACTTTCCCTCTCATTGCTGCTTAATGCTCAAAATTTCCTCCTTTACTTGAGCTGTAAAAAAAAAAAAACAACACTACTGCTCTTTGTTTTTGCCTAGTAGTGTATGTTTTGACATTTACCAGTCCACACAAACTGTGAATCTAAACAAGATAGAATGGATTCTTTTGGGGCTAAGCATCCACTTTTCACCAAAATGAACTTCTGAGAAATGTGCCAAGTGCATTTTAGTCTTTTAACACAAACTCTTCAAGTCAAGTTAAGCCTTAAAAAAATTAGTGCTATAGAAAATGGTTTTTGTCCAATTCTCCTTTGGACAGAATTCCAAGGCCTTCCCCTGATCACTTGTATTTAACTCAGTGACAGATGAGACAACTTGCTGGTGTATTCTGCAGCGCTCAGTTTGCTGTTACACGTACTCAAAACTGGCTGAAAACTCCTGCACTGAGCATTTCTTAAGTGTGAAAAAAGTTACTTCAATTAAGTAAAAAATGTGACAAGTGGACTGCCAGCGCAGGCAGAAAGAATGGCAGGCAGGCTTCAGA
>JAUBNY010000014.1:1173426-1183936 GCA_032275445.1 Crypturellus soui | reverse complement strand
GGTTTCTGTTTGCTCAAAGTTTTTGATTTCATGACTTGTTTTAGATGAGGAGTTGCTTTTCATTTCATAATAGGTTTTGAACCAAGAATGTCAGGAGAAGTGAGATAGCCATTATACTATTCACACTGAATTAGAATTGCAGCAATGTGCTAGAAATAGCACAAAAGGCTAGAAATGTGCAAGCCGTAAGCTATTTTCTATAAATACTGCATTCTGTAACATTAGTGATAGGCACTTTTATTGATAATACCATATGTATGAAGAGTAAATATTCCTGTGTACTTGCTGGAATAATTTAAGTAAGTAAGGACACAAGAAAGAGGAAACCTAGGAAGAAAGCTGAGCTTGCCCTCATTGCAAAAAGTTATAGCGTGGCCAAAGCAATGGATTTTTCAGATGCGAATAAGGCGGAAGGTGCTGCTGCTGCAGCTGAGGTCTTATATGAGCTTGCTGAGGCAGCAGCAGTGGAAATGACTTATTAATGAAATGGAGTGGAGGAGCAATGACATTTTCCCTTTATTTCCGCAAAACTGATGTGGAGACTTGAGGTTGCTTTTTTGTTATTGTTGTTACCTGGCACTGTATTTACCATAATGCCTATCATCTTTCTAGAACATTAGAAATGTGAGTGTCACCCATTTTCACCATTTTATCAAGAAAAGGCGGAGGGACTCCAGCACAGCTACGTGTAGAGCTAGCCGACTGCAGGAGATACCAGAAAAAAAACTTGTATTATTTACAAATAATAATAATAATCAAAATAATGAGTTTTTGTAAAAATCTGATGTATATGTTGTGATGTGAAACTGAACTGTGGTGCTATTTCTATCCTGTCCTTAACATAGAAAAGTGTCCTAAAATTGCTTACAACTGTAGCCTTCTTATTTAGGAACAGTAGGTTTCATTCCCTTTTTCATTTTTTTAGTGATTTCTGATGAAACTCTGGACCTATGGTGGTCTTCTTGGCATTCTTTTCTGGTTGTGCTATAGTAAGCCTACATCAGCACAATCCCGTAGAGCTATTATGCCAGACCACAATCTGTTTGGAAGCTTTGGAAACTTATGTGAAATCCAAATACTCTTTTCTCCTGTCCGACATGCCTGTTTCAGTATGATCACCTTACAGAAATTAGGTTTTGCTCTTTCTGTAGCTTTTCATGTGGGTAGATAAAATGCCAGTGGCAATTGGCTGATTCTGATGCACAGCTTTAGAAATTTCATAGTTAGTTGCTAATCTGTGAGAGTGATTAGAAATTGGCCCATTTTATGACAAATCTCAATTGTTTAAAAGACAAATTACAGTTAATTACTAGCCTTGTGCCTTTGAAAATGAGCTACTTAGTGTCCTATTGCCTTTACCGGAATGTAGCAGAGAGGTGTGAAAAGGGAAGACTTAGCTTCTCTTGGAATAGCTCTGTACGGATGCAGCTGAGACAGTGTTTTTTGCTTCCCCTTGCACCGGTGCAGCATATTAGTAGTATCCCTTCAGGAGCAGAGCAAAATAAAAAGAGAAATAAAAAGAACGATTACCTTAGCCCAGATGTGGCAGAGGAATAAGATACATTTAGGAGTTGGGTAACTCGCTGAGATGTAGGTAGGAAGAGAAAACCTCACCTGCCCCCTGAGTTTATTAATGTAACATTGCTAATGATTTTTTTCTTGGTAGTAGGAGTGGATGCAGAAAATTACTAATTATTATTATTATTATTTTATATATATACTTATCAGGTATGGCAAAATAGTACTCTGAAAAAGGGAAAAGCAGAAGAGTAGAAAGGAAGGGATAGGAAGATAAAATACTTCATACCACAGATTTCCTGATGGGATTCAGGATTGAATGAATGCAAACAGCAAAAACAAATGCATGTATCAAGTATTTCCATATATTTTTGGAACATTTATATGTCAGGTATTGAGAACATTAGAATACAATATTGATGGCAACTATGGAAATATAACAGTGATTTCTGCCTGACATAATTTGTTTCCCATGACTCTGATTTTTTGCACCTTAACTGTGATTAAGTACAGATTACTTACAAAAGGGAATGACCATAAATAGAAGTTGACTTTTTTTTTATTTTGCAGACTTGCTCAGTCGCATTGCGTTTACAAGTGCACGCTTTTCTCACAGAGGTGAGAATTCTGGAGAAGGGGCCTGGAGAAGGCCCTTTTCACGACTAGTGCCCTTGAGGAAGTTGGGGAAGGTTTTAGAGACAGGTAGATCCACTCCCTTCCTGACTATTGAATACTCTTGAGCAATGTGTAAAAAATCCTTAGAACTGTTATGTTCATGTACTTTGCAATCTAGTTTTTATTGGTTTCTCTTACAATACCCACACAGAGAGCTAAAAGGGTCGGTTCCTCTGAAGAAACACTCTTTCTGTTGTATTTCTGCTTACAAATACTTAGCACCAGAAGGAGTTAAGTGAAGCTATGGTATTGCTTTATGTACCAACCACTCTGTTTTATTGGCCGTGTAATCAATATACCAGGTTTGGAACTGGAATTTGAAACCTGCCAAGTGAGGACCTAATAACCATCATGTCTGATCAGTGATGTGGTGAAGCTGTAGAGCTGCAGCCCAGAGGTTGTCATCTTCCATGTTTTTTGATAAACTAGTTAAAAAGAATCATAGTTTAAAACCATTGCATTACCAATTATAGCATGTCCCTTGTTGAATCCATCTCAACAATGAATTGCCTTTGCAGTTAAAAAATTACATATTCTTGCCATGCCAAAAAATAAACTGCAAATCAGGATTTGACATTTTGACTTGAGAAACACCTCATCCCTTCCAATTTTTAGTGTATCTTTTATTGTCTTTGTTAACTAAGGACACTTCTAAAGACAAGATTGAATGAGTGCTGCTAAAGTGAACTTATTTACAAAGTAGCAAGGCCTTTAGTTTGGCATATTTACTTCTGATTTCAGAGAACTATTTTTTTTTCTTTTAGCAGCTTTATAAATAATAATATACTGAGACATTTACAACAGTACAAGAACACATAGTTGAGATTTCTGTGATAACTATATGGATAGGCATGAGAGTTAAGTAAATATAAATTCCAAGATGTTAGAAAAATGACTTAGTCGTTTATCATTTTTTTCTTTCTTCTTTCCTGAACGACAGAATAGAAATGATATGTTTTATGATTTTACTGAACTATTCTCTATTAACTTCCTTCAATGGATAATAAAAGAATTGGCCAGAATTATTATTCCAGCAAGTAATGAAGACATGCTCCTCTTCATTAACTATTTTATATGCAAATAGCTATTTGACATACTTTTAAAGGATATTAAAATGCATGGCAGCTAGTTTGATGGTAGGGAATATTAAATGCAAAACAACATATTCAGTCATATCACATTTATCACTCTTTAATGAATCGTTCACTTTGTTTGCACTGTAAGCCCTTGATGATATTCCTGTCATTCAGCATAGTGCAACTAAAAGTTTCAGTCTCTCTAGCGCCCTGCCTTACCCTAAATAGAAGGAAAGAAAAAACCCTGAAGTGTGTAGCTTTTTATCATATATTGGCTATCTTCAAAATAAAATAATGTCATTGTCCTATCCTCATTAACTTTATCAGCCTCTGACCATGTTCAGATGCTTGTGTTAGCAGCCTGTGATTTGTATATGCAAAAGGAATTTTATTATTCTTTTGAAAAGAAAGCTGATACATATTCATGTTTTTTTTTTAACTCTTTCAGGTAGTGCTGTCATTTTGTATTTTTAAGTTACTAAAATAATATCCAGCAAGGTTATCTGCTATCTATTTTATGCAATCTTAAATATACTGATAGAGTTTTTAGTGGATTGTTCTAGCCAGGAGTTGCCTTTGAGGGATTTGTGGAGAGGGGTCATTTTGGACCTCTCGTTTTTCCCATTTTGTCCCATCTGCTCTTCCTTTGTTCTCAAATGACATGAATGGGAAATACTGGCTTTAGATGCAAGAACAGAAAAAAAAAATACATTGAAGTTGTGGAAAGAAGTCCAGTCTCTTGGAGGAGTCTTTTTGATGTATATAGTTCAAAAATATCAGGCTAAAGATTGCAGTTCTTCTAAAGGCACCCAGTGTTACTGTAGGGATTCCAATATTGTGTCAGGGAAGACAGTATTGACTGTTGAGCTCAGTCAATGCCTTTTTCCCAATGAGACTTGTCTTCTTGTACCAATATTCTCGCCTACTCTCCAGTCTTTCCTGCTTTCTGCTGTCTATGAGATCTCAACCCATAGTTCTGCCTGTGATGCACTGAAGCGATACCCGTGCTTGGACATTTTATCATTGCTGATAATTTTTTCCAATCTTTGATAATGCCAAATCTGTTCAGAAAAGCTATGTTACATTAGTCTGTGCTACACCAGCAACCTTTCAAAAGAGCCCCTGGTGAAGACTTCTGTTACCAGACATTTCTTTAGGTAGGGTAGACAAGACTAGTCTGAGAAAACAACAGTTTGCTATTGCAAGCTCTGGACAAGGTATTTGATATGGTATTTACCAAGATGAATATTTGTAAATTCTCCTATAACTACTACTTGTCTGGGCTTAGGCAGCTGTTAAAAGAAATCACTAAAGCAGGAATTGCATATTGTTACCTTAGCAACTGCCACTTCATATTGTGCTCAAAGCACTTGGAAATATGCTGTGCATCTTAAGGAATTGCTTCCAACAATAACAGCCAATCTGAAGTAATTTTAAAAAATTTCACAAAGGAAGTGGAAAGGATATCATTTTCTAAAAAACACCACCATATTTTTTAAGCTCAGTAGCCTCATTTCACCATGGGGTAGCTAATAAAAATAAAATAAAAGGTAAAAAAGCCCAGTGTGTGTTTATGCAATGCTCCCAGAATCTGTGTGATATGGAATCCTTTAAATTCCATCTTCTGCTCCAGAAGATAGACATTAATGGTTAGTTTCCTATACTTACACTTTGTTTAAAATGTCAAGTTTTCTTTAGGCCAGACTTTTTGCCTAATGTTTGGTTTTTGAAAATTTTGATTTGGTTTGTGAATCATACCATATGCAAGGAGGAAGAGGAGAATATTTTACCTATTCAAATATTTCCCTTTTCTATGTTGAACAGGTCATTTAATTCAGACTCTGTCTGTAGAATGTTGCACAGTTTTATGTAATTAGGTAACTTGTAATAAGTGGCTTTTGCCAGTGTTACGTTAAGGCACTTGCTCAAGTGTTCATGCAACATGATAGTTTCAAATACCACTTCTACATATAATAATTTATATTGCTATAGCAATATCCTCAATTTTCTTGTCACTACTCTAGCGAGTTGTGTAAGTGTTAGAATTAGGTTTTGCACATGTGGAAACTGAATTTAAGAGAGGATAAAGTGATATCCACAGCCCCATAGCAGAGCGGTGCCAGATCCAGAATAGAAGCCTGTTCTGCTACCTGACCTTGGGCTTTTGCTGCTCGAGGCTGGGTTTCCAACAGAAGGGTCTGAACATGGGAGGGATGGCTTTAAGAAGCAGTATCTAGCTCCCATTTCTGTAGACTGATTTTACTTTTATGATGTTTTACACAGTTAATACATTCGGAGAGGTAGTGTGACAGAGTTGTCAACAATCTTCTTTTATTACCCCTTTTCTAGACAAGTGGAGCAATGAATAGGAGAGAGAGAAGCAAAACATAAAACTTAGAGAATTTAAAAGGAATCAGATACTTTAAGGACCGGTTGTCGTTTTTAGGTCAGCGCTCACATCTCTGAATGTAATTTTCCTCTGAGCTGCATGGCAGGGCTTGTATGTGCTCGAAGAAGCTGCATTTTCACAGCAGGGGACCAAATCAGAGCGAAGCAGTCAGATGCAGGTGCACGGCAGCACAAAGGATCTATTTACCCTGCAGCGTGAGCAGGGGGCCAAGAGAGCAGAGGCAGGGCCAGGCCTCCGCCGCCCCTCGCTGCCTGCTCCCCCTTCTCTGCTGATGTGCCCACAAATTCAGGGGGGGACCAAACAAATAGTTGTTTTAATGGGATGCGTTGCCCACTGCTGAAGGACGGAAGCACCTTTGCTTGTTATGGAGATTATGCAGCATTAGAGCTGGCTGCCTTTAGTTTACACCTAATCTTTCCTGCTTGCGCAGCCTCAAGGATGGCAAAGGGTTGAAAGAGTTTATCCTGTGGGCATCTGTTGCCTGGGTCCATCCTGAGTCATTGAATGATGCTGTGGAAAGAGCAGTACGTCAGAAGCTTGTGTTCAGAAGCAAGGGTGCACAAAAAATGCTCAAAAACTGTTTATGCATTATAAATCATATATTTCATGTAATTCTTTTAAAATTCCTGCTTAAAGTTCTGCTTAGAGATGGACAGTATAACAAATGGTGGTTTGAAAAAGTCACCTGTATTGGTTGAAATGAGACACCTTCATAAATACTTGATACTTTCTGCTTGGTATTCTGGAATTCCCTAGTAAATGCTAAGTGCTTTCATACTGATAGTAAATGCTAAGTGCTTTCATCATTCTTTCGTGAATGCTTTTAAGTAAGCAAAAACCACCAGCTCACAGCTGGTATGAAATAACAAAGTAGAGTCACATTGGACTAATTGCACAAAAACCTGGTTTGCATGGTGAGACCAGTAAAATCCACTATCTTCTAAAAGTTTCATTTGTAATTCATACCTAGATCTGTGCAAGAGAAGCAGGACTCTGTTTTCCTCACTAATTACTCTCACTCTAGTACTGAGGCAACATTGCCCAGAAGTCAGGATTTGGGAAGGGGAAGCAGGAATATCGGACATCCATATGGCAAGTTCCCTACTTACCCTGCACTACTGAAAGGGTCAGGCTCTCTGTTGCTTCCCTCAGGTATAAAATGGGCCAGACTCATGTTGTAAAAATTAATCTGATAAATGCTTGCATGATGCAAAAGCTGCAGCACCCTAAAAATTAATATTATTCTGTTTTAGCACTTCTTTATATACAAAATATGATGTAGAAAGAGATAAGAATAATTTATAAACAGTGAGAAAAATCATGTTTTGTCTGTAATAAGTGATGAGTTGATCTTGAACAGTTAGAATTCTCATTAACTAAAAAGAGATTATGAATATATGTTATCAGAGTATAATTATAGTAGGCCACAGTAAATTTTACATTGCTGTGTTCAGTCAAAACATGCAAATAGGGTCAGTCTCTTGCATTTGTAGTACTGTAGGATTTAAAATCAGCCTGGTGGTGTTGCACATGGTTCAGTTTTTTCAGCCACAGCCACCAACAGTGGCTTTGTTTTTGTTTTTTTTTTTAAAAAAAAAAGAGGAGCAAGTGAGGGAAAGCTAAAGAACCCGCCTGTTTTGACTGAAGCCCAGAAAGATGTTTGACACTTTTTAGCATTACTTTAGCATGACTATCTGGCATCACTTTAGAAATCCAACCAGCTGGAAAAAAAAAAGTACTTTATGATGCTCAGTAAAGGGAAATCTGAGTTATAGAATTATCATGTCAAAATTTCCAGTAGGATAACAAAAATGAAATGCAAGTTCGTAAATGATCTGGTTACAAATCAGGAGATTTACAAACTACCTGGCAAACTACCTGCAGTCTAGGAGGTGATAGGACTAGTAGTGCTTGTTGTGTTATTTTCAGTGAAAAGAAATTCTCTTTGCGTACACGCTGCAGCAGCTTTGCCTCAGTTTGGGAGAGGCTGCCAGGCAAGTCTTTCAGTATCCACAGTGGTCTAGTTCCTTGTTATTTTCATGCTGTCCTCCAAAAACAATGAAAACTTGCTCCTAAAGGAGCCTTTCTAAAGCTAAGGTGCCAGCACTGACTTTGTTCTGTCCTAAAAGCCTTGTTGGAATTGCCCTTCCCTGAGCTTCAAAACTCATGCATACCTGTGGAAGGAGATGAAAGAATAGGAATAAAAATAAGATACTGAATTACTTCTGCTGCTACATGCCTGAAAAAAATCATCAAAGGTTATTATAATTATGACTGTTATTAGATATCGTGTTTGATTTCTGCATATTTAAATTCTTTCTCAGAGAGGTGAAACTTAGGCACTTAGAGATCCCAGGGGAATAATTGCAGGAATGATGACATATATTCCTCTTCATGAACAAATTTCAATCCCAAAGCTGCATTCTGCATGCTTGCTGTTCTTAACTCTGCTTGGATGCAGGATAGATAGCCTTTTTCTGTCTTACAAATGTATGTAGCCAGCTAGTGTGGTAGATCACAAATACCCAGTGGCCTAACACATGAGATTGAATTTTCTTTTCTACCACTATGGTGAAAGAGTCTTCAGATATCTCAACAATGTCTTTGCCTGCGAGTCCAGCCTTGGCCCATGCTACAGACTCAGTGACTGAAGCAGCGTTGGGCTGGCTGCGCCCATCGTGGTGGGCACAGCCGTTTTCCTTTGGGAAGGTGTGAGTGTCTGTGCGCGTGTGCTGGTGACGGGAACAGGCTGCTCTGCTCCTTTGTGCTTCTTGTGCTTGGCCGTAGTGCCACGGGCTGGCTGCAATGCGGTGAATGCATTCCTCCCGTTTTCTGCCCCTTCCCACGACCTTCTGAGCACAGAAGTTGCTGCAGAGCCTCCAGGGACATGGAGACCCCTCTGTGCCCCGGCACTCGTGGAGAAAGAGATCAGAAAAATTGGCAATGTGCATCTGAAGAGACCACTGTGTGTCTCAAATGATCAGGCACAGGTGTTCTTTTCTTCTTCCCTTGGATTTTTTTTTAACAGCATAGCATACCTGTCCACTGTCGTCTGAAAGTATGAAGGTAACACAGGTAGCTCGGGGTGTCACACAGGTGGGATTACTGGAGAGGATGGAAGCAGAAGGGAGAGTATGATGACCAGAGAGAACTAGGGAACCACTAGGCCACTGTGGACAACTTATAGACCTGGTATTGCTTTCTGCTGGTTTTGCTAAGTTGTGGTAGCGATTGCCAGACAGTGTGTTTCTGCAAGGATGAGTATTGCTGCACTAACATTTCCTGCTCCTCTTTGTCACAGCATTGCACAACTGCTCAGACTTCCTGTTGCAGCACTGCAGTGCCATATGGATTGTGTTTTTAAAAGCTGTGGCCTGAAACATCACAGAAAATACAAAACCTCGCCGTTCAGGGGAAATGCTCCCTGTAATCTTAATACCAGCATACTTATTTCCAGCACCCTCTTGACATGCATTTGCAAAACTCCTTTGGGGATTGGAGTGAATAGCTGTTTCTTGAAACAAAATATTACCTGAACATTTAGGAGAATGGTAGATGTTTACACTGGATTTGCATTACTAAAATCTGAATACACTGTATGAATTGTTATTTGTAATTGCAAGCTTCCCAGAGAAACTTTGATATATATTTTAATTATGCTGTTAAACACCTCTTAGAAGTGTGCAGTACATACATACATAGATAATATATACATATATATATATATGTTTTTACTATGAGGATTCTGTTACTATTCTGTGACTCAGGGTTTTTGCCCCTTCTGCTGCGTGTCCCACAGTTGCGGTCCCAGGAATTTATTTTAACTGCAGCTTGGGAGAGGACCTGCGTGCTTACCATTCCTCCCTGTTCTCCAGGGCTTTCTTTGGAAAGATCCCAGATAGGTGGATAGGGGCAGTAGGTCCCATATGAGATTCTCTATGTGGCATTGTTGTCTTAATTTCTATCTGTTCTTCCTTTAGTCATTAACATGCAGAGAAAATGGTGAAAATCCCATGTGTTACTTTTACTGCTTTTTACTTGAAGGCATCACTCAAGACATCCTTATCTCATCTGCATCTCTTTGCTAACTCACGAGGACCTTATGACAGTCTTTAATCTTCTGCATAACAGCCACCACTAGGATATAGTCTTTCCAAGAGGGGTCTTGAATTCAATTTTTGTTCATCGATATTGAAAGTTTGGCATAAAATATGAAAACATGTTGTTGATTCCTGAGATAGTGACAGTAATAAAAGCAGTAAATTAACTTAGCTCGCTAGACAGTTGTAATTTGAAGAATACATTTGTCAAATAGCTTGGAAAAAATCCAGGGTACATTTAGAGGAAACAACTGGAGGTGGGTTCAGACTGAAAATGTGAGCTAAATACGCCTTGAAGCTTTGCAGAAATCAAGAGCTAAACTTCATTACACAACTCACTAATGGATTAAATAAAAGGTGTAGTGCAGATGATTTCAAACATTTTTTGACAGACATTCTACATGGCAACTAACTGGCACTGGTTTTCCTTGTGCCCTTTTGTTTGATGGAATTGTAAAATGCAATTGATGCCTTCTTTGAACTGTATTAATGTATGTAGAAGTTGGGAAATATAAGTAATATACTGAAGGCTAATATTATTGTCTCTGTGAGCTCTCTAAAAGTTGCTTCTCCACTGAGTCCTTTTAATATATAGTATAAATTTCTGGGTTGATGTGCTATAATTGATATTAATGTGATATCATGAGTACAGCTTAGGGATATTACTAAGATGGGATAAAAATATACCCTATCCTACTACATAGAAATTGTATCTTTAGGGGAAAAAAGAA
>JAUBNY010000014.1:1146315-1166891 GCA_032275445.1 Crypturellus soui | reverse complement strand
ATTTTGGAGCAAGAGGAATATGATCCTATTGTAAGATGAGAAATATATAAAGAAGAGACCTAAGGACTGAGGGCTAAATATAAAAGGATGGCATTCTGTCAAAATTGTAATGCATTGGCAAAATCAAATCTATATAAGCCTGGGAATATTTGGTGGGAAATTTTAATCAGATATCAGATTATATGTTCCATGTTAACATTTTCGTCATGAACTAGTACTGCTGGCAGTCCCCCTTTGCGGTATCAACTCTTGTGATTCTGGATTTGGGTCTGCGTATGGACTCCATAGGAGTCTATAGGGAGATGCATACATAGGAATATGAATACTGATGGGCTCATCAGTCTGTTGGGACCATTACATTGTTGGGATCTTAAGAGCAACTGAAGAGCAAGCCACTGATTTTTAGGCAGCAAGCAATCTTCTTCCTTCTTCTCTTCATCCCTCCTCCTTTTTTTTCCCTCCAGTAGCATTTTACTTCTGGTTATCTCTGAAGACTCTCGATACTCTCGGTCTCCCAGTTAACCCCAAATATTTTCTACTAACGTTAGCAAAAGATGATCTCTAAACTTTACTCAGCCCTCCTTTTCTGATGTTAGAAAACAGGAAAGCTACATATAATCAAACACTTCTTTATAGGCTGCCAGAAAGAAGAATCAACAAAGTATAGCTTAGAGGGAACTCTCTGATCTTAGGAAGAAAGAGGAGTGCTTCGCTCACAGGCAAAGTAAAATGGAGAAGGGGGAAGAAGGTATCTTCTTTTGGAACAGAAGTGAAATCATAGCAGAATTAAGATCTCTGTATTGGAAGCTTCCTTCAAGGACTTAGAAAGATATATGGAAGGTGTGTGTGGAACTGAAATAATTACTAGGCACAAATTTTAAATAACATGGTGAGTAGTTGAAGACTTGGATCCTGAACAAGAGCTAGAGATTTATGACCTAGGAAAAAAAAAGAGAATGAAAAAGCAAATTATGCATGTAAAAAAATGGCATAGAGGTGCAAGGAAAAGAATCTATCATAATATTCTGGAAACAGGGTTACAGAAATTAAGAGAAATGTTCATGGAAGATAGGAATTTACAAAGCAGAAAAAAGGAAATAAAATACACCATTTACTTCTGTTAGAATGTTACTTTGCAAAGTTTTTGCAGCCGAATGTCCAAAAATGAGCAGTTTGAGAAATAAGTGGAGAGTTTTCTATTTAAGTTAATATGAAACAAAATTTTCTTTGTAAAATGGCAATTTTTGAGGTGAATCCGTGTTTCATGAAAATATGGTGCAATATTTGGTGCTTCTGGATTGTTAGATGTAGGAGCACATTTTTGTTAGCTCAGTTGTTCTCTCTCTGTTTTCCTCTAAAGCAACTGGTTGTAGTACATGTAACTGGTTACTGCTTTCACAGGCATTAATCAGCTTTGTTCAAGGTGTTACTCTTGTTCCCTGCTGGTTGTAAATAGAGGTCATGTAACATGGTGTTGAATTCTTATTAATGAATCATTTGTCTCATGTTTTCTTCAGTTATTTCAGTGAGGTCACTATGAAGTTAATGTAAGAAAAGGGAAATTTCCTTCCAAAATAGTGGAGCCTAAAGCCCTTTATGGTTGCTTTTAAAAAGTACCTTAAAAAGTGTTGCTTTTCCCTGGAAAAATATGACAAAATATGCTCTGTTTCTTATATACTACTTTTCATGTTCTACATACTGTCTGTGCTTCATGTTGACTCTATTTGGGGATTAGTGTTGATCTGAGGTTTTTCTTCAACTTGAAAGCCCAGGATTTCTCAGCCTAGGATCTGAAATTCAGGCAGGATGCCTTCTTGTTGGCTGAATGGATTTTTCTTACTGAGTTGAAGCAAGTGCAGGGTTGCATCACCTGTGGAGATTGTGCAGTCTGCATCGATACTGTTCTTTAAGAACATGCTTGCCAAATACCTGTGAGAAAATCTTTAGAGACAGGTTATCTGCTTTGGGTCTTGCGCGGGGTCTGGGTGACCTCTGAAGTTTATTTCCAGCCCTATTTTCTGTACTTCTATGGATTTGATAGTTTGGCTGGCAGTTATCTGGATGACAAGCAACCTGGAATGGAGTACAGCTCGCCAATCCAGAACAATTCCCTGCAGTGCATAGAGGGGTGAAATAAATACACAAGATTTAAGGCAGCAAAATAAGCTGAATGCATCCAGTCCAAAAGCCAGCACAAGATTCCTCTACCAAGTAGTTTTATTCTGAGGTCTTTGATTTAAAGGGGATATAGCCTTTCTTCCCGTCCCTTTGGTAGGACTGAATTGCAGCTACTGCGATCACATCTCAGCTGATTTTACAGGTTTTATATTGCCATTTTTCAAACAATTGTGCTCTTAAGTCCATTCAGGTGAAAAGATATGAACTCTGGTTTATTTACTTTCCATTTCCTCAAAGGACAATGTTATTTGGCTGAATGTCACTGTCTAATCACTTTAAATTACATAATTATGCTAATCCCGTGCAGTGTTTGCAATAAATAGAAATAATAATGACTGTGATGATTCAACTGTAAATCATTTTCTGGAGAAGGAGCGATTAAGCAGAACAGGGAACCACCCCTCCTGCTTCCAGAGGTGGGACTCCAGGTGCTAAACAGTTTTGCCATTTTCATCTATTATTTCTAATGCCTGACCTGCTCCAGCTACACTGTGACCTTCCAGATGGAAGGGCAGGGTCTGCCCTCCCAATATTGAGAAAAATTAGAAGTGTCTCTACGGGGATTTTAACGACTCCTTGACACTCCCTGTAATAATCAGGAATTCTTTTAAAATATTTTTCCTTTGCAATGTGAGTTGTAACCAGCAGACTCTTTGGAGAGGATCATAAGGCATTAGTTTTTACTAACATTTTGCTATTTAAAATGCTATTTTCTAAATTTCCTAAGTGTCAATTTATATTCAGAAAGAAAAAGAAAAATGTAACAGCCGCTAGTTTTCTAAATCTGTCCTTTTGAAGGTCATTTATTTCCAACTGGTTGTGCCAGCAAGTCAGTATAGATTTGACTTATATACCTCACAGTGGAGATTAATGCCAGGGTGAGACAAAGACAGATAGCTCATATTGCTGAGTGTTTCCTTTTCTTTTCATCACTGCTCTTTAATCAGCAGGAAACGTTCATGTAGGCAGTATTGCGCTCTCCTCCTTCTGTCCTTTCCTTTCCACACAGCACAGGACATTTGCATCCTTCATTGCCTTAAGAAGCAGCATTATGGGCTGCCTGTTTTTCTACCTGGTCCTCCTCTTTCAAAGCTGTAACCCTGGTTGTCGTTCTGCAATGCTGCCTTAAGTGGGACAGTATGAAAGAGGCACATGAAGCTGTTGAAAGGAAGCGGGTTTGGAAGGGTTGTACAGCTTTCTCCATCACCAAACAGAAGATTCAAGTAAATTTGGTGGTATTCATACAAGTCATTGGAATGTTGAACTTCTGCCTCCTGAAACTGCATTTGTTGCCAAAACCTTTGAGTGAGGGCATTTATTAATTTTGAGATTGTTTTGAAAGCAAATGAAAATTATGGTCATGAGATTAAGCTACTTTTTAACTTGAAGCTGTTGGAAAAACTGTATCTAACTTCAAAGAACTCAGGAAACCATGTTAAAAGCAAATCAGGATGTTCTTTGCTTTAATACTGTTATGCCTTCAAAAAGTTTTATTAGATTCTCAGTAGATTACTGATTTTGTAATAATCTTTAAAATACATCTATATGATATCTTTATGATAACAAGTATTAGTATGGTATATGTGAATATATTTTACAAGTGACATTTTTCACTGTGACAAAGCTATTAAAATATTGTTGATATGGTCCTGTAATATTAGGATTAATTGTGAGTTGTGGTAGAATACTGAGATCCATTCACAGTCATAGATTTTTCCACTCGGACTTTGATAGTATTTGTATATAGTGATTTATATTTTGAATATGGTTGTCTGTAACATTAAAGATTTTTGTGGTGTTATTGGTATGATAAAGAAAAAAGAAATACCTTTTCAGCAGGAAAAAATAGATTGCTATATCTTTGATAACTAAAATCAAATTACATTCAAATAATGAGTTGTTGTTTCATGGTGGTACGAGAGAAAGTGTATCTTAAAATATCAGGGTCATCAAAATGCCATGCTTCTGTGTAGGGACAGTGGAATTTAGATTCCTAAATCTAGTCCAACAAAAATATACTTTTATTTGTGGTCGAATATCCAAAGAGCTTAACGTGACCTTGTTGAATGGATTAAAACAACCACATGCTTCAAGCCAACCCACAGGAAGATATCATATCTAAGTAAATTTAGTAAACCGGGGCTTCTTGATAGATTACACACAATATCTTCGTATTTATACATGCTGTGTACGATGGCAAGTTTAACATTCACTCTAGATACTTGGTTGTGTAATCAGACCAGTTTTGATCATGCCACCAGGCATTAAAGCATGTTATTGCAGATTTATTTACTGGACAGCAGAAATAAATTGTTGCTCTCTTAGTATTGAAGAATATTTAGAATTTTCAAAGAATCCCTCTCAAACTTTAAGTGGGGATATTTGCTTTAAAAGTTTCTGTTCTACCTCTAAGCAGCTTGGCTCATCGCCTGTTGTATGGGAGGTTTTCAGGAGGCTTGATATTTAACTTCAGGTTCAGCTGTTGTTCTTAACAAGTTTCAGAGTGAGCTGTTCTGTGGCTTTTATCAAAGACTGCTAAATAAAAGAAACAGTTAGAAAAGTAACTAATTATTTAAGCACTTCATTAGAGAGAACAGCTTTACTTGTGGTTAGTGTGCAGAACACCAATCTTGATAACCTTCCCCTGACTACCTCTCATTATGTATTTAAATGACTTAAAAGATTCCCCCCATAACTCTAATTTATGCTCTCAGATGTTAGCACCCTGCTTAAAGATGCAGAAAGGTTTTTCCTGAGTTATTCTGATGACAGGCTAAGTAACTCCTATTAGTTAAAATCCAGAAAGTGTAATTGGATTTGATATAATTATCTAATGAGGCGCTAGGAGGGAGGAATCTTGAACTGAAAGTTCTAGTCAATCTCGTATGAAGGGTTGTGATGTTGGTGTGACAGGATGATTTGTATATATAGCCCAGCACTAGTATACATCCCCACTAAAGTAAAATTAGCATTCTGTCTACTTGCACGGTCCTTTAGATATCATACGTTTCGTTTTCACCGAAAAGGATGTCAAGGCTTTTTCACAGCTATTGTACCTTTTAATTGGGAGTTTGTTCTCAGCAGATTCTCAGAGGTAGAGCAAAAACAGGGCATGTTTTGAGGTTCCAGAAGAGTCAAAGGGCGACAAACATAGTTTTCCTGTGTTCGCAACTTAATCCAAAAACATGCTAAGACTTCAATTAAGACTTACTTTTCTTTCATTTCTTTTACTGGTGAGAGGAACTACGGCTCAGATTTAATGTTACAATAAAATTATTTGAGAAAACTGTGACTTTTTTTCTTTCTTCCCAGGTTCAGTCAAAAACCTGAGACTGTGGATTTACAGGAAACAAGAATGTTGTGTCTCAATAGTGCTTTAACTTTTATTGTTTATTTGGCAAGCACTGGCATGAAATAATTTTTAATTAGGATACACTAGCGTAAAGTCAAAATCAAAGTTGAACTGCGTGGCCATCTGAACCATCAGGATACAAAAGAGATGACATGGGTTTTCTGCATGTAATCTTTCTTGTGGAGAAGGGCTGACAAGTAATTTGTAAAAAAAAAAAAAAAAAAAAAGTTGAGGAAATTTCAGTGATAAACATTTCTTAAAAGGGAACACGCACTTATAATTGTTTTGGGTGATGATAATCACACAGAACAATTAATGGCCTGAAGGGCTTATTGGACCTCCCTCACTTAACATTTCGTAAGTAAATAGCTATTTCCCATCTACTTAAATAAGACTCCAAGTGCCACAATGAATGTTAATATTACTGTGTCATCAGCTTCTTCTCATGTTCAACACTTCTTTTTGCCTTTTTGCCTGACCTTACCATTAGAGACTGCTTTTTTGGAACTTGGCCTGTGAAGAAGTCCTCTCATAGATGCAAGAGCATGTTGTCATTTCACTAGGTGAACCAGGACAGTTGACTGGCTCACTAGATACTATCCAAGATAGCCCTTCTGTTCCAAGGGGTACCTCGACAGTCTGTCAGAAAGGATTGTCCACCCATGTACCACAACATAAGACAGATATGTGATCTGACTGATAAATAGTGAAACAAATAGAAAATATTTGGCCCCATGGAAATTAATATTCTTTTCCTTTAGCCTATGGGAAGGCCTGGAATGAGTATAATATAAGACAATTATTAATTAAATCACTTTCATCTCTTCCTTTTGTCAAAAGATTAGAGATAGAGATAGGAAAATACCTAAATATATCAATCAGATGGATTTCTGGTCCTGAAGAAATAGGCTTGTCAGGAGTTTTATTTTTTTAGCCTCATTCTTGTTTTTATATGATTTCATATGTGATTGCAAGTCATTTTAGTCACTCTGCCTCTGTACGCACACTATTTTGTAGTCCTCACATCCAAAATCTTTAATAAATGCATAGTATAATTGTCCTACAGAAGGAATATCTGTGAAAGTCTATCCCTGAGACTGATAGGGTTTTTTTTCTAAATATACTAATTTTAATTTGGTAAAGGAATGCAAGTAGTGTTTAGTATGACAAGGATTCTTTTCCTCTTTGAACTATTCAGCATGCATCTCTGTCCAAAGAAACATTGATTCTTTTTTTTTTCAGGGAGGACTGCTTAAGATTCCATAGCATAATCCAATTTTGTCATAGGACCACAGGGGAAAGCCAGGTGTTTAGCTCTTACTCATTGGAAAAGAATGAATTATAGAGTTATGCTTGGGAGAGTACCTTGTGTGGTAAAAAGAAACCGTTCTAGTGCTGCTAAGGTTTAGTATGGAGTTGTCAAACATTCTGAAAACGAAACCCATCAATATCTTAAAGAGTAAATCAAGTCTCATAGTTATCATTCTGTGTGTTTCCCCATCATAGGCACCTTTTATATCTTTGCTATTTTCAGATTGTTGTGTGTTTTATTTATGTTTTTCTCAGATACTCTTCCTTTCTTTTCCTGAAAGCAATGTGTTTCAGTGTTACCTACTCTTAGGAAAGATTTTCTGGGTTTCAGAAGTAGGTGAAACGATTTAGAGGTGAATGAAGGTCTTTACAAAGGTTATGAATCTGTCAGAAGAACTTTACATTTTCCTCATTTATAAAGAGGTGGCCTAAGATAACTGACATCGTGATTAGTAGAAACTGATACTATTTTAACTTAGGCCTCGCATGGCAAACTGAAAAGGAGAAGAAATAACTCTGACATAGTTTCAAATATGTAAAATCACTAATATCCTACATTCCTATAAAATGGTAGACTGAAATCAGATCTCTCTGCACTGAAATACCTGGAGGAAAAAAGAGGTTAATGTGTCTCTTCATATTTCGTCTTTTCCCTCAGAGGGATCCCTGATTTATGTCTCTCTTTTCTACCAGCGTCTGACATTTATGAAACTTCCCATTGTTGCAATGGGTGAATAGGCTCAAAAGTTATTAGGAGGGCAGAGATAGAGAAATGGAATTCAGGAGACCAGTAGTTTTGGAGTCAATTCTAGTCGAATAATAATACTAGGGGCTATCAGTTATAAACACATTGAGTACCTCATGTAAAACCTGTGTGAGAGAAGACAAATTTGGCGCATCCAGTGGAGGCTTTCACCTGGGATACGTGTTGCCAGTATTTGCACACGATGGAGTGCAAGTTCATGCTTATACACTTCAATCATGTAGAGATACAGAAGTTGGTTGTCTAGTCAGACCACCCTCTGAAAGATAGAAATACTCTCCTGAGGGTAGATATTCGTTAGAGCCTGTAGATTGGATACTTACTGTTCTTTGATGTCTTAGAGCACCAAGGCGCTATCATGATTATCTAGCGCAAAATACAGAGCAAGCCAAGAAAGGTTTTTCTCATGCAATCTTTTCTGGGGAGAAGGGCTGACGAATCATTTGTAGAAACTTGCGATACAAAGACTCTCTGAGAGCAGTTGGGCTTGCTAATCACAGAAAGTAACTAACTATTGTTTGATGTTTCCATGAGAGAGCCTCCATTAACTGCAGCTGAACTTGGCTGAGTGTGAAATTAAAAAAGGAGGCTCAGATTTCAAGACATTCCCTCAGGTGCTCCAAAGTATGCGAACTGGTACTGTGGGAGACCTCATAAAGCAAGTTAGGATACTTAGAGGAAAGAGCCCTTGACAGTATGAAAAGAAAACCTTTGTACTATCATCACTGAACCCACAAACTTGGTTGAGATCAGTCACACATTGTTAACTATTAAATGTCAAACTTTCATTAAATACTCCTTTCCATCAAAGACTGATTCCAGCTGCATTTTATGAGCACCTGCAGTACCAGGACCTGGAAGTGTTCATGTGTGGGCAGAAAAATCCATGAAAATCAATGTACTATATATAAGGACATCGCTTAACTTTAAGAAAATAGATTTAAAACTTAAAATTGGCAGAGGTGTAAAGGTTTAGAGGCTTTGTCGTCTTCTGGTGACAACTGGCATTTAAGACAGGAATTATAGAAACTTAATTTGCTAACTTTCTTTATGGCACTGCAGATATTTTAATCTTCCATGTTTGTTTCTCTACTTGTAAAATGAGGGAAACACTCATAGATTCCCACAGCTACGTTTTTGTACAGAATCTAAAACATTAGAAATTAATATGATTTATAAATATTAATAACACTCATTTTATACCAAGTATATTATCCATGAGATTGGAGCATAAGAGCTCAGTCCTTGGTCCCTATGATTGACTTCTAACACAATTTTGAAGTCTGCTCAAAAGCTTCACTTTGTAATGCACAGTTCTGCAGGAATAAATGAAAATGTCATAAATTCAGGATTATGATTCTGGGACTTAGTGGAAGGTCTTAGTCAAGAATACATATATATATTTGCTTATTCTACCTTACTTCATGTGAAATAATACCTTAAACACTTTCTGATTTTGAGAATGTCCCTTGAGATATTTCTTGAGTATTTATCAAAATGTTATTTGCAAATAACAATAGTTATAAGGGCTTTTAATATTTTATGTTTTCTAGGGTTTGGGAATTTAAAATTATTCTAAAATTTGATGTTTTAATATACACTCAGAGTTCACTTTCAAGTAACTCAATATTACTCATTTCACTGTTTTGATATGTGAATATCATTCAGTTAGTTATATTTACAGTTCTTATGATGAGAATGTGTATTTTCAAATCCAGAAATTCTTTTAACAGGAATATTCTTTCTAACAGAAACCTTTCGTGTCTTTGCCTGTAGCTACAATTGACCTTCACGTAATTGTCATTCTAACCTCAAGATTTGAAAGAAAGCTTAAAAGGTGATAGTGTCTCAAGGCTTGTGCTGTAAAAAAAAAAAAAAAAGTAGAGCATATTTCATTTCATAATCTCATCTGTAGAAGAGTCTTTGAATATTCACATGCTGGTAGATCTTAGATCTTTTCCTTTCAATTGTTACTGTGCAAAATATACCAGCAAAATTATAATTTTGTAATATGCAGCCTTAAAAAGTTGCAATGATATAACGTGGAATTTTAAAGTAGTAAGCTGGAGTCATGTGGAAGGATATTTTTACTAGGACAGTCCATGATACATTCACTGATACCTAAAAGGCTTCTGGAAAAATTATATTCTGCAAGTAAATTGTATTTTACAAATAAATATATATCTTGTAATTCACTCTAATGTATTTTCAAAGCCATGAAGCCTGTGCTGGTGATGTCTAGGAAACAGATTTGTCTTTTAGCCAGCTAATTACCACATAAGTGCCCTGAGCAAGCACCTGCCATCTACTTTATAAAATTGTGCTACATACAAGGACATTCTTCATTTCAGATCATTATTTGGATGACCATGATTTTTGAGTCACAACCTTTTTGCATTTAAAAGCTCTCTTAGTTCTTTTGTGGTTGAAAGTGCTAACTATAATCCGTGCTTACATGTCACTTGATTCCTGTGATGAGGCCCTCGTCATTTTGACACTCCCACATCCCATTAAAAAAGTCCAGAATACTGACATCACCCTGCAAATTTTTCAGAATGCAGCTTCTGAATTTGAATGCCAGGTTATTTTGAGATGTATTATCTAGACAGGAGGATACTGAGTTTAACAGCAGTGTAGAATATAATTATGTAAAAGAGATTCAGCTCCTGGCTGGAGGAATTCACAGTTAAATATATGAAACAAGCGAAAACAAGTGTAAATCAGCACAAAACTTTGACTATTTTGGAGGTGTTTTGGCCTGGTCTTTTTGCTTGTGGTGGTTGTTCTTGTTTCTTCTGTTCGTTCATACAACTGGTTGTTTTCCTGAAAGTGTGGATCACAACTAAAGTCATTTAATAAACCCAGTCCTTTAGTCTTCTGTCTAGCTTTTAATAATATTATGGATCTGTAGGCTCATTAAGGGAATCCTTGCACACTATTTTGGAGGAAGAAAAAGAAGCAGGTGTGCAAGGACTTTTTTAGGTAAGAACATTGTGGAAAAGAGCAGAAGAATATCCGTCAAAAATACAGATGGAGCCTTATGGTAGTAGAGAGAGGTTCAGAAGCTACCGTGTTAGAAAGAGAGAATTCTTTTTTTTTTTTCTATAATTTTATATAGGACCTTTAAAGTTTGAATTTACTGTTAACATAAGAGGAAGAAGAAGATATTCCAGAGATAGGACTGTGTGAAACAGACAGTAAGCTGTGGTATTGAATGATATTTCACATTTGTAATCCTATTGGCATCTCTACTTTTTTGTTTATTATAAGATTCATGTGCCAGGTGATGCTGGAGGGAAATGGGGAGAAGAAAAGGAGGGGATGGTAACAGTAGTCAAGGTGATAGGTAGTTGACTGTTTGGAAAGGTATTTTTTGCTATGTTGACAAAGTAACCAAACAGATCATGAAATTCTTATAGGGGGAAAAAAAATAAGATTTTGTTGACTTGTTATGTAGGTCAGGGTAGGCCCTATTTAAAGATGATTTCCATAAGGAATGATAAATAGCGGGGGGGAAACGTAAAATTGGGTGCAACTGAGCTTAAGGTCAATCTATGCGTGGCTTCCAATTATCAAATACATTTTATGTTTGTATCTGGTAGTAGTCAAGCAGCTAGGAGTATTGCTGACCTGACTTAATTGGGTCATGTGTAGTGATCTAAACGTAAATTATGGATCAAGTTGAGTGAACTTAAATGATGGAACTGGAGTGAGTTCAGCAGAAGGCCACCAGGGAGGTCAGGCCTGGACCATTTGCCCTGTGCGGGGAGACTAAGGGATGAGAGCTCATTCAGCCTGGAGAAGAGGTGGCCTTGGCAGATCTATCAGCAAGGGGCCCAGGGCCCACAAGGAGACTGTCGAGACAGAGCTCTCTGTTAGGAGCAACAACTGACATTATTTGGAACAAGAGAAGTTCAGGCTGGATCTAAGAGGAAACTGTTTATTCATGGGAACAGTGAAGCTGTGGAGCAGGTGCCCAAGAGAGTCTGTGCGGTCTCCATCCTGAGAGGTTTACAAGTCAATTAATATTAAACATTCATTTATCCTTGGTTCAGTTCTGTTTCTTCCCCTCCTTTATTTCTGACAGTATAAAAACGTACACATCCCATAAGCACATACAAAAAGAAGAAACAACGTGAATTTCCCCTTGCCAAAGTGCCTGGCTGTTTTAATTATTTTCCAGGATTTCTCAGTTCTTTAAATGAATAAGCAAATTCCGTGTGCAAGTTCCTAGGAGTGGCACGCAGTAGGTATCTGATAAATGCACGCTGTAGACAGCATTTTTTTCTTAACAGCGTAGCACTGTGCATTCATTGTAAAGGATGGTCGCAAGGATGATTCTAATGGCAATTATTGTGTAATTTTACTAGAAAAGATATTTTATATGCTATTTGCTTTCTATTTTAAGAAACGCATTCCAAATTTGCAGAAGAAGATGGATAGAATTTAGTAAGTAATAAACCGAGAGAACTCTCTTAATACCTATAGAACTCAATATGCCTTTCAGAACTATTCAATAGAATGCCATTTACATATTTTTCTGATGTGTAATCTATGTGACCTTCAGTTACTGTTTATTTTTTAAATCTGAAAAATGCCTCCAAAGTGTAACAGCCTAGAGTTTGAAATAGCACAGTAGGGTATGTAATGCATATTTTAACATGTTTTCTTTTAATTTATCCCCCACACTTGTATATGGTGATATGAAGTCCATGTTTTTAGACCCAATAGTACAAGTATGTAACGTACTTTGTTGGGCTAAAAGATTCAGAAGTCTAATTTATCCTGCACAGTTAAGTAGTTTTTCACAGCAGTTAGCTAACACCTCAAGCTCTAACAGTGCCCGTGAGCCATAGAGGAAATTTGCATGTAAGGAATGTTTTGAATCTGTTGAAACCTCAGCTCAGAGCTAAAGAGTTGCTATCATGTCTTTGTTGACTAACATGAAGTGAGATCTTACAAAAAGCCAGGCTGTGATTGACAGATGCCAAAGCTGAGGTTTTGATATGATTATATATTTCTTTCATGCACAGCAGCGTAAACCTGCGACTGAAGCTTCGGAAAGATAGCAGTCAATGGGTCTGTGTGACAGTACACAAAATACATTACTCCTGGCAGTTGTCAAGGCAGAATTATTCAAAAAATTAGCTGAAATGCATTTGATCATACACTGGATGCTTTAATAATTTATCTTATACCTTATTAGCAAAGACTTGTGTTTACTTTGCAGCTGCCAAGACAAGATGAAAGGCTGCCTCCATGGAAATACAAGATGTTTAGCTCAAAGTGGCTGTTTTTGCATTTCAGTTTGGTAATTTCCCTCCCCACTCCCCCCAGTTTTGATTAATAGTATATAAGTTTAAGTTTTAGAGTACCTTTTCCTTTATCATGGTCCTCTTTAATGAGAGCAGCGCACTTTATTAATAACAAGTCTACCAAGCCTTTCTGCAATATCATAGCTCAAAATAGTATAAATATGTATTTGTGGAAACTTCTTTAGAAAAATATTTGCAGCAAAGATTTTTCAGGTTAAAAAACAATAGAGAGAGAAAATTGGGATTTATTTTTGAATTCCGCTGAGCTGAAATATTATGCTAATTTTCCCAGGTCTTGCAGGTACAAAAGTGTAATTTCTGAGCGCAGCTTAAGTAACTGTTGGATTCTCACTAGTGATTATGTATGGTAAATATCACCAGGTAAGAGAATTCATCTCAGAATATTACAGAAATGCTTGAGGATTTTATTGAAGAGAAAATATAATAGAAATATACTATTTGGGGGTGTATATAAGGCCTTTTCAGAATTAATACTTCCATAAAATGAGAGCACAGGGAGTGGGTTGGTCTAATTGACTCTCTGCAAATTAGGTTTTTGACTCCATCCATCTTATTTTATGGCAGAGTTGAATTTAAAAAAAAAATGTTTTTCTGTGGAGAATTCTCCATAAAGCAGGACATGTAAAAGATGTTCTTAAAGGTAGTCTGGGATAGTTGCTCAAGGTGCAGTGTATGGAGGGCAGGAAGAGTAGCAGCAGTTTCAGATGAAGCAGTGCAATGTTGCAAATTTGGAAACTCACATGACAGCCCACAGAAGCAGTTATAATCTAAATCTTGTCTACTTTCCAATGCAGAATTTTAGTTTTAGCTGCACTAAGTCCTTCGTCTCCCCATTTTGTATGTTGCAATATGTGCAATATGTGCTACTGTATTTACTATATACTTTATGGATGTGCCTTAAAACCATTTTCTTCAACAGAATCGCCTAACCCAGGACTTTTTGCCCAAATGCAAACATTTGTATTTGTGTGTACCAGCACAGCTGGTACTGTAGCATGAGAACTGAATCCGTTCTAGAGCCGTCACTGTTTTCCAGGCTGCACTGAGGGCCATAGCAGGTCTTCGTTCAGACTGAACAGAGTGCAGGAATGTGGTCAGTTAGAGGTGGCTCATCCTCTTTTTATTGGGAGTTTCATCTCGAGTTTTACAGAGCTGCAGAACAGACTCTAAGGAGTCTAATCTACCAGGTGTCTCTGACCACAATCTTCTTAGGATTTTAAAAACTGGGGTGCAGATTACAGGACAAATGATTGCCATTTTCTAAAGAACATCCCATGTCTACTGCTGTTATGAGCAAATATTCTGTGGCAATAATGACTAAAATTTTTAAGGAAGTGCCCATGCCCATGTGCTGAAAGACAGAATCTGACAGCAAAATAGAGCTTGGTTCCTAGAAAACTTTATGGATCAGATGAAAATTGATGACTTTTCTTGGAACAAACAACAGGCTTGTTTGAAGAGATTTTCATTATCAAACAGAAATACAGTATTCTTTTAAGTGATAAACTGTGAAATATATCTCAAAAGAATCATTCTATTCTGCAAATAGTGATGTTTTTGTCACAAAAAAAAATCTGGTAGGCATTCTTTAAAGAATTCATATTTGCAAGGTAACAGGAGCAGTGTTTCATATCAAAATCAGAGGATGCATCTATTGGAATAATAACTTCTGGTTTAAAAGGTTTTACAATTTCTTATAGGATCTGAGAGCTTTGTGCAAACATTGCAGAAAATGTGTCTGTCAGTATAAACAAATGCATCAGAGTTCATAATATATTATGGAAGGAAAACAAAAACATGTAGTTGTCAGAGTTATATCTCCAACCCAGTTAAGTTTCCACATTAGAGAACATTGGAAGAGAAAATCTTATCTACAGAAAGAAATAAAAAAAAATGAGTTTAGTGTTTTAGTATGATTGTCCAATTTATGAAAAACATGGTGATAAAATAAAAAAGAAAATGATGTTTGCGACTTAACAGACAATGTGGTAAGCCACATGCATTGTAAAATTGAGATTACTGAATAAGTGTTGACTGAGTTGATATATCCACCTTGTTCAGTTCAGCACCAAACAGAGGTACCAGTTTAGATACTGTGCAGAGTCTAAATAAATGTAGCTGTTGCTCAGTCTCCTGAAGGCTGGTGGACTTAATTCAGAGGCAGCGCCACTGGGAGCAGCTCTGACCATGAGGAAGTCCAGTCACCACCAGAATCCTACCAGCTTTGCTAGAATTTCTTTTGTCATTCTGTCTTTTTAGGAACATTCAGTACTGCACAATGTGTAAAGCAGTGCATAATGCAACAGCAGTTTGAGAAAATGATATCATACAAAATGAGAACAGAATAGGCTATTCGTGATCAAGATAATACTAACAAAATAATGTTGTTATATGTTAGAAAATGGGAAATAAAAAAGAAAACAGATATGAAGGGCCGGTGAAAATGCTTCCAAGGACTACTGCACAGGGACATAAAGGAATACATGAGAACACTAATGTGTTTAACTATTTGTATAGAAAATAATTCTCTGAACTTTACACACATTGTGACAGGTGTTTGGTTGATTTTGCTGGTTATCCACAGTTTTGCAGGGACAGGCGTGTAGAAACCCAGGCCAAGAATAGGACCATTTAGGAGAAAGTGACAAGGTCCCTTATAGGGTACTGGGCTTTTTCTCAGTTTTCTAATGAGTAACAGTCAATCTTGTACAACTAAATATGCAGGACTTCCAGTTTTGCTGATTACTCAACTGTGCATTTAATAAGCAGTGTAGTCAGCCAAATTTGAAAAGTCATGAATCAGTGAAAATTAAATATCAGAATAAATCGATCTTAGGTGCTGTCGATATCTTTAGAGCCTTATCCATTCTTTTAAATCATCTTAGCCTTTAGCGTTAACATACGCCAGAAGAATGTAAAAATTGCTCATTACCATAAATTATGATGTGCCTTAGCTTGGTAGACTGACTTTGTAAATCTCAAAAAAATAACATACGCAGATGAATTTTCATATAGAGTTCATATATAGAAAATCCTTAATAGTTGATACCTGTGTTTTTTTTTTTCTGCATTAAAAGAATAATCTGCTTTGATATTATTGGAAAAAATAGTTGTGGCCAGTTATTAATATTTCAGATGCCTTAGGAATTGGTTGTAACTAATTATTTAACATGAACCGGTTTGTCTCTGTCTTTGGTGAGGCTCTGCATAATGTCAGCTGCAGTTCTGCTGTCCTTTCGTTGTCGTGCCTTTCACTGCAGAAAACTACCCCAGTTTGCCTTCCTGTTTAATTTCATCTCTTGAGCCAGTGGGGATCTTTTGGGTGCAGTACATATAAGAAGTCATCCTCCTTTCATACATCATATTCCTCTCCACCTGTATAATTTGTAATCTAAATCAACAATACTTCAGATGTTAGAGCAGCACTTATGTCAGGCTGTCATTTGCCCCTTTTGATGCTTACTTACCTAATCAGTAGTAATCATTATTTTCCTTCTGCAATTACTATAATAGAACTGATTCCTGAAATGGAAAATGGAAGACAGCTATAGACAGGTTGGAGTGTGCTGTCACGCTTTCACAAGGGCAGGCGCATTTCACAGAACATTTATGTTTCTCAGAATTTGCCCAGAAATGAGTTTGGGGAAGGAGTAAAGCAGGCATCTGGTCTGTATTTTCAGTGGGCCATGTTTCTGCTGTGTGGAAATACAAGATTTTCCCAAACAGGTCCTTCTTGGGTGGCCTGCCTCGCCCTGCTTGTTTTCGTCAAAGCATGAAAAGAAAAAATAAAAAGAATGGATCCATCAGAATCCCTTTTTTGCATGGAAGATTTCAAGCCAATTGGAAACTCAGTTGTGATCATTTGAATTCCTCAGGGAATATTGAAATAGAGGGAAGGAAGAAAAAAAAAAAAGAAAGAAAGGATTGAAATACTGAATCTTATGATGCTAGGTCATTAAATCTTTGTTTGTACTTTCTTTACCATTATGCTTCTTGTAAATGTCAAGTGTAGTTTAACTAGATGTTCTTAAACACCTCTGGTGGTAGTGCCCAGGGAAGCTGCAAGAGAAAGCTTGCTTACCCTTTCCGCGTGGGTCTTAGGCTGAAGCAGTGGCTCAGCTGCAGATTACAGTATCTGCAGTTCCAAGTCCTCGTGTTCGGGGGGATCCTGGTGCTCGCAGTCGGGCTGAGCGCGATAATGGCAGGCACAGCAGGCAGCTGGGATTCAGTACGCCAGACAAGAAGGCGAGTGTTTTAGCACAGCTGCCTCCAGAGGGTCAGGGGAAGCCCAGTGGGAGGATTTTCAAGCACCACTGAGCTGGCACACCTGGAGTCGATGACTGACTGTGGAAGAGCCCTGCTGTGCACGGGATGGTTGTGTTATGGTCCGCTTTATCACTAGCTAGACATTTCTTTTGAAGAAGGAAGAGGGAGAGTAGTGAGATAGCAGCAAAGCAAACATATAAATAATCCCGAAGCAACTCTCTGATGGCATTGAGGTTTGGGGATTTGTTTCTGTTCCTAACAGCTTCCCTGATTTGGCAGTTCATTTCAATAGGGAGATTGACTCTGTATGGCATCACTAGGAATTTGGTATGAAAATCAGATGAGCTGGTGGTGATGATGCACTGTAGGCTGATTTGCTTTTTGCCTTACAAAGAGATATTGTTTTGAACCAAAATACTAAGGGGAGACTACATTTGTATTTGGTAGGTGCAATCGGAAGTACATAGTGCAGTTTCAGCCTTACTGTCTGCCTTTCTTCACAGGAGTGCAGACATGCCCTGCGGAACGGCTCGCGCTGGAAAGCACACCCTTCTGCCGAGATCCCACGGAAAACACCCGCCTCCTCCAGCACGGCTTTGCAGCTCCTGCGGCCACAGGAAGGGCTGAAGATACTGTCTATCAGCCTGGCTTTCCTGGCTGTGCTTGTTACGTTCTACTATGGGCGGATGTAAATAGAACTGTGAACTGGAAGAAGGTTTTTTTTGAAAACAACTAAATAGCTTTTTAAAATCTTCAAAGGAAACACTTTTACCAATAACTTTCTTTTTTATATAAAAAAAAGAAAAGATTATATAAATTTGGCAATAATTTGTATTCATCCTATGCCTTTCCGGTCATTCATAGCTTTAGGGATACGTCTCTGCCAATTTTTGAAAACTTTGTTTGGTTTATCAAAACAATAAAAAGTTAGTCACATCTTTGCTCTTGCCTCTTTTTCTGAAAGAATGCGGTGCTTGTATTATTTATTCTTTTCATATCTGCTATTGCAGGTAAAAATGCATATCAAAAATGCAAAAGTCATAAAGTTATTAAGGAATCTTTTCATCAAGTAATATTTTATATGCAGAAAATGTAAAGCTTCCTTAAAGATTTTCCTTAATATAGTGTGATGGTTTGATATGTGTCTTTTTATGTTAGCATCCAATATTAAATACAAAGACTGGGCCATTAAAGTCTGTCATTTGTTGCTATTGATTTTGTTGTCATGTCTGTAAGAATTTTTGGCCTGACTTCTTGCCTCTGTCAACATTAGAATGAGTTGTTAGCCTTAATTAATACTGCAAAAATAATTTTTACATAAAAATAGTTTGAAAGGTATTGTTTTTTATCACTATATGGGAAGATTGAAGTCTGCTGGTGGAATTCTGCTGAAAGATGGATTTAATGCCTGTGCTCTTTGGACTTGACTTAATGGCCAGAGAGTCAAATATGAATCTTGTTTTAGTTGTGCGTTGAATCCGACTGTGTATAAGAAAATGCTGCTCTGTTAGTTGGAAGGTTACATTTTACACACTGTATTTCGATTTTCTTTCTGCAGCGTCTTCTGCCATCGCAGGATCTCAACACATCTTGAGATTGTGCTGGTCAGTCAGGAGTGGAGTCCATGCCCAGTTGTGCTGCAGCTGCCCCATGACATTGTTCACCTGCTCATTCCCTGTCCCCTTCCTGGATCTTTATCCAAACTTCCACTTGAAAAGTCAATTTAAAATCTTAAGGGCAAGACTGTGGTTTTTTTTACTGTATTTTAGTACAGGTTTTGTGTAGTACCCATCACAGGCTCATCTGAGCTCCTCACATGGCTCTACAACGCAGGCAAATATTCTGCCTGGAAGGATTCTTTGTACGTAATAAGGTGAGATTCTCTAATTCTCACAGACAATTAATCGAAGAAGTTCCACCACGATGCTTTCAGTACAGGCTGTAGATTATAAAAACAAATGTAAACTTCTTCAGGAAATTAGGTATGGCATGACCTTATTATTATATTTCTTATTTCAGTCACTGAAGGTCATGAAAACTCAAAATGCAAGAGATTTTTTAAAGACCTTGTGCTTTTGATTTGCTTTTGTTTCTTTTCAGGCTTTTCTGTAGAACCAGGAACATGTAAAAACCAGTAACTTAGATTTTTAACAGATTGGAAATTCTCAAAAAAAAAAAAAGTGTTTTTGATTCCACAAGCTGAAGTTTTCAGGAAAGCACCACATATTCCTCAGGAAAATTGTGAGCTGACAAAATTATTAAATCTCAGCCAAATTTTTACATTTGATGGGAATAAACTATGCAAATATGTTCCATGCCTCTAGCAGTCTTGCTGTCAGCCTCTCTAGCTTATCTCATTGTAAAAATTACAGGCTCGTTGCATCAGCTGTTACAGAGATTTATGAGGCTGGTGATTTAGAATTTATGCATTGTTGGCTTTAATGGGACCAACTTATTTTCCCAGAAATAACGCAATATGTAGAAAGAAGGCAAAGATTCATCTACAGATGAATCATATGCTGTTTATTCTTAAACTGAGCTTTCTATTGATACGTAGAACGTGTTCGGTATTAAGTATTTTATCATCTTCCTTTACTTTATGAGAAGACCTTTTAACATTTTTTATCATACAGAAATAGAGCATTCATTCTTTTCCATTTATCTACAGCTGAATCTTTAAAAGCTGAAGAAGTTAATTCTGGCCAAGCTGCTCACTGAACTTTCAGGCAAAACACCGACTGTGCGCTGCTTGAAGATACTGTTGAAGACTGGGAAGCTTCGGTGAGCAAAGAATGAAGTAGCTCTATGTACTGTATGGAGACGAGTGATTTGCACACATTTGATATGTGATTTTTTCTGCTCCCTTTTGGCTCTGCAAATGTGCCAGGTGGTGTTTTTAATTTTTGCAGCAGTGTTGTGTTTGAGACTTACCCCACAAAGTGTGGTATCTTTGCAGGCCATCAGACTGGGAGACAAATTGTCTGCAAGAGGACACCAAAGAAGAATGTGTCTAGCTAATAAGCAATCTATACAATGCCTCCTTTGGAAAAAAAAAAAAAAAAAAAAAAAAGCAGAGGAGAACCTAATTTCATTGTGATACCAAGGAAATCTCAATTATTTTTCTTAATATCTGTGGTAGCTCTGAGTCCTCTTTCACTGCTTTGAGTTGAGAGATCTTACAAACCACAGTACTTGAATAGTGAAGACATCATGAATCTCCTCAGAACAACATTAAGCATACATTTTTTGTCCTGTGAATGCATGGTTTTAGATGCTGGAGGAGTTTGCTATTTAATCTTTTTGGTAATGGTGTTAATAGTCTCCTTGTTTAGAAAAAAATATAGATTAAAAATTGTCTGTGTATGTCAGG
>JAUBNY010000014.1:1116712-1139352 GCA_032275445.1 Crypturellus soui | reverse complement strand
GAAGTGCTTCACTGTGCTGCTGCATGAGCATTATGGCAAGGAAAGAGCAAATGGACACTGGCTTAAGCTTCCAGAGCCTTGTCTTTGGCAAAAGACAAGGACAGCGTGAGTCTTAGCAGGAGCTGCCTCTCCTCAGTAGGACTCTGGAAAAGCCCTTCCCTACCCCTTTGCTCCAGTTAGAGAGCTGCAGTAGCACGCGGTGGCTGTAGGGAGTCAAATAGAGGACTGAAAACAGCCCTCTTGTGCAAGCGCTCTGGAGCAGAGCCATGGAGTTGTTGTTAGAAGACCTCAGCGCAGTTTCTGATGTAAAGCATGTTCAGGAACTGCCGAGCTGTGGGTCACCCCCGCCGTGCAACCAGCACCAGAGCGTTTCACAGTGCTCCAGTGGTCTGTCCTCATCAGCTCGGGGGGAGTAGATCAGGAAGGACACCTAAAGCTGCCCTCAGCCTGTCTCTCCATTTGCCTAGATGTCCTCTGCTGTGACTCTCTAGAGGTACAGTACATAATAAGACTTTTTTTCTTTTTTTTCTTTTTTTTTTTTTCCAAAAGCAGGCTTGAAGCAGAACTTGCTGTTGCCTCCCAGGAAGTCCTGTTTATGTGGGCAGAGCAGACTTCATAGCTCAGGACTCCCGATCTGTCTCTTTTGTTAGCTGCAGAATCCACTTGAAAAAACAACTGGCATGTGAGTGGGCGGTTTGGGTTGGTTGTGGTTTTGAGGGATTCTTTTCTTTTGTTGCATTACTTTCCTTATGCACATGCTGCTGAATTTCTATTTGTTAAGGAAGTACAAAGGAGGAAAAAGTAAGTTCTGCGTCATTTCAGTTTGCCTTTGTGCTTAGATCTGGTCAGAGCCAGCTAAGTTCTGGGCACTCGGCAGTGTCAGCAAACATAAAGCAGATATCTAGAAAGGGACTTGGAACTTTATAGTCGCATTAAGACTTTGTTATAAACTCCTGCTTTGAAGACTTCCAGTGTGACACATGCAGAAAATGTTAACTTCCATGAAAGGCCCTCAAGAAATTTGTTACCAAAAACTCAGTGGGACATTTCAAGGGATACATTCCAAAAGCTTCTATCGTGTGTTTGATGAGAACATCTTTAAAAAAATAGTGTAAAGGAGGAAAGGCTGTACTTGATATTAAACTCAAATTAGGGTTCTGGGATCAATTTAGAAAAACAATGACATTTAGTGAGAGCTTAACAGAAATGTATGAGAATAGAAATTGTCTTAGCTAGGCTGCCTGTGCACTGTTCCCAGAGTACTGCAGAAAGCAAGTGACTATACATTTATCTGTGAATTATTAGATAAAAGCAATTAATCAACATTATTCTTGACCATATATTGTGGACATCCTGCTATATTACTAATGCTCTGTTTTCCAAAGTATTACCCACGAAATAGTTTATTATTACTTCAGAATGTGCCTGTGAGAGTATATACATTTTCTGGCTATTTATTACAGTGGATTGGTGTCTTGGTGCCACTGCCAGTGACTTGAGAAGGTTTGCATGGGTTTAGGAGGATGGAATTAGGAACAGGACGGTGTCTGGTTCCGAGGCCCTGAAACTGTGATTTCTCACAGTTTGATTTCGTGCAGCAGCTGCCTGCCCTGCGCCCCGCTCGCGAGACAAATGGGGCCGTTGTTCCCCCGGGTGTAAATACCGCGGGCCCCGGGCGGCCGGGAGTGCGCGCGGTGAGGTGCTTGCTCAAAGAGCTGGCATCAGATAAGTGCACATGATTTGGAAGATAAGGAGCCTGTAATGATAGGGCTTGTGCGCTCTCGGAGCGCGTTTCGGTGGTGGAGTAAAAACACCAGGCACTGATCTTCTATAAACTTACTCACTAAATACACTCAAGGGTCAGGTTTCTTCCACTAGGCTTTGTGCCAGGCAAGGTGCTGTTTTTCCCTCCATGGCCAACCTAAAAGCCTAACAACACTTTCTATCATTTGCTGCAGCAAATTGTACCTAGAAGCAATTATGTAACGCGGCCTGATGCTGATGCAATCCCCGTGCGCTGTAAGCGATCCAGGAGCGCCCAGGTGTGGGAGGAGGAGCGTGGAGGCGCAGCCAGCGGAGGCTCCGCGTCGGAGCCGGCAGGCAGATGTGCGCCGAGGCACCTGGAGTCTCTGGGAGGGCAGCGCTCTCGTTTGCCGGTGCGGCGGCAGAAACAGAAAATCATAAAAGTTTAACACGGTCAAATGCAAATCCAAATGATTTGCTCCTTGTATCCCAAAGATGAAGACTTCCAGTGGGATCTAGAAGAGTTCAGGAGTGTAGGGGATGGGGGCGTTACTCATTGGAAGGCAGGAACTGTTGGCAGAGTTTGTTACGGGGCTGGCAAGCTCTCAAATCCGTCTTGCAGGGCTTTGGATGCGGCTGTGTGAAGTTTAGACATTGCCCAGGCCTGGGGCAATCGCTCGCAGTTTTGGTAGCAATATGTGTGGAGTCGGGCTGTGAGACTGCCCAAGACGGGGTGGGCAGAGCATGTGCATGGGGTTGTGTGGCACTGGGCTGTGGAGCTTCACAGGGAACTTCACAGGTCTGCAAAAGCCCAGGAGAAGATGAGCCTAACAGGAGTGTGAAGGCAAGCTGTGGAGTGGCACACAGATTGGTGCTTTTTCAGTGCTATAAAAATTCCAATTTGAATTTCTCTTTTAAAAACAAGAGACCCTTTAGGTGTAAGGGCCAGTACAGTAGGCTGGGCAGATGTTGCAGGAAAGCAGAGCCGTGCCAGTGCACTGGTGGTCTTTGCTTTGGCTGCCATTGATGGTGTTAACTTACTTTTTTGTTGTTGTTGTTTCAATTGCTGTCAATTTTTTTAAGGAATTTTTGGGGGGATGTGGGGGTTGTCTTCTTTCTCTTTTTTAAGGCTTTGGAGATAGGGGAAAACAAGAGAATGATTTTCATTCCACTAATGTTGATTCACTTGGCTCATAAGAGCTGCTTATTGCATTGTTTACTAGGAAAGAATGAATATCAACACATAAATAATCAGCTGAGAACTAGATTTCCAGAAGGAAGAATTTTCCTACTCAGTTTACTGTTAATTCAAAGCAGTATCTTTTTAAATTGGTGTAGCCTTATGATGGTCACATTGCTTTCCCGTAGGAGTAAACACAGACAAAAGTGTCTGCTTAGTTTCCAAACTAGAGAGCAATTGTGGCCTTAGGTACTCAACTTTCTAAAGAGAGAGAGGAGAGAGAGGGGAAGAAAAAAAAAAAAAAAGCCTCCCATAGCGCGTGCAGCTGTAGATACCAAATGTATCCTTGTACCTGGGGACTTCCATGCTAACTTTTAAGACATGCTAGGAACTGTTCTTTAGAAAGACATGGAAAAGCAATTTACTGAACAAGCCTCTCGAAAGTGCTTTTTCAGCCTGTCTTTCACCTGGCTAAAGTACTCAGACCTGAAATGCTTTAGATTGAAGAATCTAACCATATCATATAATCTCTGAAGTCATTTTCCCCTTCCTTTCACTCTTGCAAAGACATGCAACCTCAGTACAACAGGGTCAGCCCTCTCTTCTGATCCCACCGCACCACAACACTCAGGCCTCCTTTTGGAAAATCCTCTCGGGCTAATATACTGCAATGCCACTTTTCAGGGTTGGCAAACCCTAATGTATTTAGCTTGTTAACAGCATCCCACGGAACCAGAGGTCATAACCGGGGGCAGCTCGTGCCCTTCAGAGCTCGTGGGGTTTTGCAACATCCAGCCACGGTATGAGGTTGGTCTGAGGTGAAGGCCGTGCTTCCAGCCTGACCTGCTTCCACATCATCTGCGCTGGTTTCAGCAACATGGCTTGCTCTCAAAGTTTATAATGGGAAGTGTGTTACTTCTTTATGCATAAGTCACCAGATGCTTTTATCAGGCATATTTATGGGGTGTGTACGTTTATATTTTATATGCATTATTCTATATGATAGTTTCTTAACACTGAAAATAGATGAGGAAGAAGCAAGCTCCTCTTCTTCAACCTGCTTGACGTGGGAAGATCAAGCTCGGAGTTCCTGCCGCTATAAAGGCTGCTGTGACCTGGAGATGAGCTCCTGAACTTCCCAAGGTTAGAAGCTGTCCACAACAGAAAGTTTCCTTCTGCTTGCAGGTCCAGCATCTGGTAGGATGTGATGCTGATCCCTGTCGAGAGACTTTGGGTGCTGTGCCGTAACACATTTTGGTAAATACACGTAACCAGTCATCATGGTGACTTGCAGGCCTCTACAGTAATAATGCCTAAATCCTTCCCTTCAGACATTGAACTTCTGTGCCTATAATGAGGCAGGAGGTGCGAGAATGAAGTAACACAAAAGAAGTCCCAGATAGAAACTGCAAAGGAGGCAAGGTTTAAAACCAGCTCCACCAAATGCTTTAAGTGCACTTGGGGAGTTTGGGGATGAGGTGGAGTTGCTGGGTATATGCAATACCTGAATTGAATTGCTAGGTTTTGAAACGTTACCAGCTTTACAGAGTGGCCAGATTTATAGTTAAGGACTGTTTCCTACTAGGAGTGAGTTAAATACAAACACAACTTTAATTCAGTGATAAGGGTTGCATGTGATTATTAAAAAAATGGAGATCCTGTTCAGTTGTTTTTGCGTAACGGGAAAATATTGGTCCTATCTTCTGTTCTGGTAGTTGTTATTGGCCAGATTCACTTGTTCAGCTGTTTTTTGGGTGTAGCTCAGGACAGACTTCCGCTGAGCAGAGATTTTGTAGGTGGAGAGTTGCCTACAATACCAGTAAACCAATTATTTAACGCTAAAATGAAATCCCACCACCAGCTTTGTGCTGGAACTCTGTGCGGGTATATTTTTAGTTTGTAATTTAATTATAATTTTAGAAAGATCTAACTGTAGCCTTCAGCTTGCTCAGTGGGACAGCAGAGTCTGAGATACACACTTGGTATTGTGTTTTTTTTTTTCACTTGTCTTGAACTTTGTGTTCATTTGCATCTGACCTTACAAAGCTGAATGTAAAACACAGCCAGGTCATGAATATAGCAAATAACAAATCTGCACCTACCTGCCCTTTCGTAAGTAAAGAGGCCAGGAATCAGGCTCTGGCCCACTTAGTTCCCAAGGACTGTCAACAGCCTGGCAGAATAGGAGTGCACACCCCTATTCTAGAATAATATAGGGCCTCTTCATGTTTAGCTTAATCTCCTTTGGAAAAGGAAATACCTTTTGACATTCTTCAGTGGCCTCGATAGACAAATAAATAGAAGATTTAATGGAGCCTTCACAGTGGGATACTGGCAACAGGGAAGGACCCTGAGGATGGGGTTTTTTAAATTAGGACAGAGTTGGGATATTTTCAGAGCTCCATAAGAAGTGAGGAAGAGGTCTTCCATCCACCAAGCTTCACGGAGCTCTGAGGAAACCAGAAAGCTGCGCCACATGGCATTTAGCACAGGGAACAACTGTTTCTCATGAGTGTTTTGGGGCTGTATGTGCGCATCACATAGCCTGGCCTCCTTCCACCAAACACATTCCTCCAAGTTGGACACTAGACGGTAACAATTTTTAGTGTGTCATCTGGTGATGAATTATGATAAACGTGCAAATTCTGTATTGCCTCAATAGGCTGTGCAGAGCCAACCGGCTGCACGTGGCTAAAAATATACTGATTAAAGGTCTCCAATAGTAATGAACAGTGATGTAATACACCACAGTGAGTCACCGCGAGCTGTGCTGTCAATTACCTGTGGATTAATTAAGAACTGATGCGATTTTAAACAGATCCCTTATGATCTTAATGGAGAGCCCTGAGGGCTTTGTAGCAGTGTCTCTTACCAGCTCTGTGACAGATCTGTTTTTGGCTTTTGTTCTCTCTTTTTCCTTTTTCTTTTTTTATTTTTCAAAGAAAATGCAATGTCAAAATAACAGCCTAAATTACTATAAGTATATATATATATATACATATATATACATACACACATACATATATATATATATACACACATATATATGCATACCTTTTCCTCTTGTCCTGTCCATTAGTCTATCTTCTGCATCTGGATGCTGAAGGGAAGAGAGGGGATCAGAGAGTGTGTGCCAGAAGAGCTACCAAAAGAGTTTGTGGTGATACAGAGATTGAAGGACTTGGAAAAAGGATCCTTTTCTTCACAGTTTTCAAATCACTTCTGGCCTTCATCCAAGCCTGGCAAGATTATTTGTGCATGTGTACCCATATATATGTGCATGTGTGTATCAAGTGCAGTGTTAAATATAAAGAATGCAGTTCTTCATGTCAGTGCAGCAAGGAGAGCTTAGAAATACTTTGTCAACATACATAAACTATTAGACTATCCACAGCTGGCGTCTTCGAGGTCATCTTCTGTAGCCAGAATAGCCAGAATGAATTTCTCTTTAGCAGTGCAGATGGATACTAGGAAACCTAGCAGATGCATTGCAGCTAATCAGACAGAGGCTCAGCAGGGTAACTAAAATCTCTGCTAGAATTCATATCCCTTCCTGGAGTTTAATTAAAGAGCTTTCTGTGCATCCTTTTGTTTTATCTGCTGCCAGTGTTTTGTCTCCTATTGTGGCAGCTCCTTCAAATAACCATCAATTTGCTGCGATAACCTGGCGAGGAGGACGAGCCGCATTGTTTTAATTATATAAAACTGATAATGAGCTTTGGGTGCTGAGGAGTTAAGGGGCTGCTGCCGGCCGCTGCAATAGGCAGGAGCTGGTGCCAGAGGGGCCCCGGGAGCCCTGTGGCACTGGAGGCCTCGCAGCTGAGCAGCAGTGACGGGCTCGAGCGCGTCTCCGGCCAGCTGAGCTCCGCCGGGGAGCGGGAACGGGAGTGCGGAGGGGCCTCCTGGCAGCAGGGAGCCGAACAGGCAGAGGCAGATTTCTGTTATTTGTTATAAATAAATAATAAAATAAAGTCCATAGCCATCAAGAGGAAGATCTCTTGTGCTGCAGGAGCAGCAGCTTGGGCAGAACCAGGTGTCCTCTGGCGCTGCTTTGGCTTTGCGGGAGGAGGCAGCGGGAGAGCCTGGGGCGCAGTGGTGGCTGGTGGGGAAGCAGGGGCCAAGGGGCAGGTGAGACTTTGTCAGGAATTCGTGTGCCCCATCCAAGAGCAGTGCAGCTTCAGGTTAGTCGAGGAGCAACCCTTCTAAAATGTAACAACCTGCAACTTTGAGACCTTCAATCGGGGAGGAAAGGCAGTTTTTTTGTTGTTGTTTTTTAACCAAGAGGTAAAATCTTATGCAACGTCTTTATTTTACATCCAAAGTATTTAGTCATTGAAGCTGTTGTTGTTCTCCCTTTTGTGTTTTCTCTAGCGATGATCATGTTGAAGTACGCACTGGGCAGGGAGCATTGGAAAACAGGAGCAGCAGTGGAGCAGGAGAGGAGGAACTGCTGGAAGCCCCATTTCTTAGCAGGGAACCAAGTCCCCAGCCTCAGCTTTATGGCTCCCATGTACATAGTGTCCTAATTAATCATAGCCCTGGCGAACTCCCAAGGCACAGAGCGCCCACAGGGGGCTACCAGCCGGGTCTCCCTGCGGAGCCCCTTGCCTGAGCGGTACGTGACGGAGCTGCGCTACGTTTGGCTCCGCTCCTGCACCTCTCCTGTGAAATTCCTCCTCCTCCCTCTGCCCAGGAGTGGGCTGCTGACCTGCTCTCCTCCACAGCCCCTCCATGTGTCCCCGTGCCTCTCCTTGTGTGTGTCATGGTAATCCCTGCCCTCCTCTCCTTGACACTTACTTTTCCTTGGTTCTTTCTAGTCACAAGAAAAAATACATGCACGCCTGAAAAGTAAGAACTCTTAAGTAAGCTACTCAAGCTATTTTAAATAAGCTATTCAAGCTACAATGCACTTTGCTTTCTCTTCTTTAAATTTTAATAGAATATAAACTGATTGAAAATGCCTTTAATGATTTCTGTGTAGAATTCCTCTTCCTTGCTTTCATTCTGGACAGTATTCACTCCATCTTTTCCTTTGAATCTGTGTTTCACAGCCCCATCTCAGAGGAACACTCAGTCCCCACAGGCACCAGGGCTATCCGGCTGGGCACCCTATGTGCCACAGAGTACCCGTGGAGCCAGCTCTGCTTTTAGACTCACTCTTTTTGACATTGCTTTCCAGTTATAACCCAGTCTCATAGTTTTGTTCTGCATCTTTTTCTGTTACCCAGACTACTGTGTTCTTTTGACTTTCCCATTTCTTCTCTTCTGAAACTTAAGCTACTTCTCTTCACTTCAGGGTTTTCTGTGGCCTGTCCTCCTCTCACTAACCATCGTTTCCTCCTCAGTACTAAATAGCTAGTTTACCCTGGCTAATAACTCACAGTGCTGGTCTCCTCTGAGCCCTTGTGCCTTCCCTAAATATCCTTCATCCTTGGAAGGATGAAGAGATCCTGAGAAGATCTGCAGAACATCACCTTTTGCCCCTTAGCATCCCATCATGAAACTCGTCCTTGTCATGATGTCTCTTTGGAAACGCGCTGGCATAGCTGGCTGACGTACTGGTCGGCACCGTCTCCTTTTGCTCCCTTGCTTGTCCCTGCTGCCCCGGTATTTTATGCTGGAGTCATGATTGCTTTGGGGCTGGGAATGCCATTCTGTTCTGCCTTTGTGAAGCCCATTCCACAGGGCGAATGGGGACACAGAGAATGGCTCCTACCTGCCTGAATGACAATTATTTCCACAGTAAGAGTGTACAGGAAAAGAGGAAGAAGAAAGCAGAATTGCTGGTACCTTTACCCCCATGCTCCTTGGGATCACACCTCTGTATTGGAGGCACCTGGCACCTGAGGATGCGAGTTTGAATAACAGCACCTTTGGGCTGTCTCAAATGGTTTTTTTGGTGCTGGTTGTGCACCAGAGCGAGCTGGGGATGCACAGGGAGCCGCTGGGGCTGTGCTGGGGACAGCAGCTCCCGGCAGGGGGTGGTGGCAAGAGGTTGCAGATGGGACAGGAGGAGCAGTGCCGTAATGACCAGCACCCAGGAAAACGTTGGATTCCCTTCTGCAGAGACCCGAGAAAATACTACATTCTTGCTGGCTGGAGCAAAACCCTCAGCTGTCCGGGGAGTTTCAACTAGAGTCACCCTAAAGGGAACTTCGGCTCCGATTTGCATCGAAACTGCTGGAGACTGTTAGCTTTTGCTTGGTTTTGATACAAAACATAAAAATCACCTCAGGCCAGCTGGCAATGCTTATGACGGGCAAGTCTTTTGGTAAACCAAGAGGCTTTCGGTTTCTAATGAAATCCCAAGTCCAGTGGGCTTATACATTTTTTTCTTCAACATTTCACGCAACTTTGAAAATCAAATGCTTCCTCACAGGAAATGCCTTTTCTCTGTCGCCCGTCTTTTATGTCCCACTGCCGAGAGATCCTGATCTGACACCCAGCTGTGCTTCTACGGCCAGCTTTTGCGGCCACAGAAAATCATCGTTTACTTCTGCCTCCTCGGGTTCCTTCTCTGTGGCATATGTGTAAGCAAGTTAGGAATCAGAGTCTGTGTAACCTCTGCAGCCAGGCTGGGCACGAGTGGAATAGCAACCGTTTAGGTTTCTTAGGGCCTAAAAAAAAAATCCTCTGGGAAAAAGAACAGATAAAAATTATAATTAAAAAAAAAATTTAGCTATGTACTTTAAAAATGCATGTTTTGCTCTCAAGGTGAAACACTCATGCAATATTTCAGTATAGGTTAAAAAAGTAGGTGACTAAAGGCCTAGTATGTGTTAATGTGCTGGAGGGCATAAAGCCCTTGCAGGGAATAGTCAAGGTAACGTCCTTTTCCAGCAAGCACGTTTTACTGGTATGTGTCCTTTCCTGCCGTCTGGAGGCATTCTGGAGGTTGCAAAAGCAATCTCTGTTCCCCGCGTTTTGACTCAGACACTGCGGTGATCACTAGTGTGGTAATTTCTTGTGGGCAGATGCGTGAAAGCTCGGGAAGACACCCTACTTTGCACTTCTGCAACTGTAAATGAGTGCTGCAGTTATAAATACCGAAAACCCATGGGGCGGGAGAAACGAGCTGCAGGCTTGGCAAAAGAGCCAGGCTTTATATAGCAGAAGCCCTTCGTTTATGCTCTGAAAGTAGGCCAAATCAGATTACAACTAGAAGAGTAGGAAGGAGTAATATCTGAAAGCAGGGTCCTACAGCATCAAGGGCTGGTATGGCTGACCATAGTGTGTGTCCTTGGCACGGGACGTGCACACCCGACATCCTTATGCTGCTCACTGCTGCGGGGAGCCATGGGGATGCAGCAGGGGAGGCATCTGGGCAGTGTTTAGGCCTTTTTTTTTTGTTTGTTTTGGTGTTAGCAAATAGATGGTCTTGAACATAAGGAGAAAAAAAAAAAAACAAAAGGAGAAGTGGAAAAGTCACCACCTTACTTTTGTTCCTTTCTTTTTATTTTTAAAATTAGCATTGTGGCCATTGCTCTGTGTTCAGAAATAATTTGCTTGGATGTATTGATTTTTTTTAGGGTAATCACAAACAAATATCATAAAAGGAAACACTTTTTTCCTTTTGATTTGCCCTTGTTTAGGTTTTGAGTATTTAAGATTTGTACTTTCAAGTTTTTTCTCATCATCTCTGGCCTGAGACATGACGTGTGTTTCTTTTCTTTGTAGAAAAAGCCAAGGCTTTCTCTGACTGTGAAACTGGGTTAAAGAATTTCCTGCTTTCTCCATCTATCCCTCCAGTTCATCAGCTGACCTGAACCAGTGGTTTGTGGTTCAATACTGTAAACCAGATTTCTGAAAATAATCTTCTTTTCCTTAAGATTTATATTTGTATATTTTTTTACAATCACTCACATAGCATGGTTAGTATAAAAGTTATCAGATGGCATTTTGACTTCCCTGTGCTACAAAGCCTTTCTGATTGTCATCCCCGTGTTTCATTTGCTCCCTATTTGCAAAATAAAGGCATCAGGTTGGTGATGCGGAGGGTCCCTGCAGAGCAGTGGTTTTCGCCTACCTAATTCAGCAGGGCAGCACTGCGGAAGTGCTTATGGCCTTACATAGGTGCTGGTGATGGATCATCCACGACAGTAGACTTAATGAAGGAGCATTGCTCCTGCAGAGATTCCTCTGACATCCGAGAGGAATGATTTCTGTTGCAAGGAAGGTGACTCAGTCTTGCAGTCCTCCTCTCAAGAGAGCAGAATAGACCACGATTTGTTCCTCTGAAAACCTCACAGTGGTGTTAGCCAAATTCTTCATGAACTTAGGAAGAAAGAATAGCCTTATATCTCCTCTGCTTTTAATTTCCTAATAGTTCAGGGGGCATAAAAAGTAGTTCTTACCAGGCAGGAGCAGTTACAGTGTCCAATAACTCTTAAATGAAGAAAATGAGAAGGAATGAATTTGCCCACTCTGCCTCCTCATCCCCCCGGTATGTCCTGCTCATGGAAGCGCTATCTTCCAGAGAGGTGGGAAAAGTCTGCAGCAGCAGCCAGTTACATTTAGTGATTGTGGGGCCACCCAGTGAAGGGGAAATTCCCTGCTGCACTGTGAGGTTTTCTAAAATAAAATATGCAGTATCAGCTGTAAAACAGCCTGTCTGCTGACCTCTTCCAGGATTATAAAGTAACCTACCAATCCATGACAGTAAAAAATAGCCGTAACCTATGGTCTATAATTGCTCCTATCTGATAGGAGCCCACGTATTTCTGGAAGGGCTCTTCAGAAAATTCAGTAAGTCTGACTAGAAAAAGGAAGATGCTCCCTGTGCGTGAATATGCTGCACTTCACACTCAGGAGAGCTGCTAGGACATCCCAAATAAGCAGCCCTGAAGTGACATTGGTTATTTTTCCCTCTGCCGAGTGGTTAACTTTTAACGTACTCTGCTGTCTTCACTTGTTCTGTCCTGCCTCAGGGGCTGTTCTAGCAAACCTAAGTTTGCAGATCAGGTACTTTGCTAGTCTTTCTAGTTGAGAAGCTTCTTCTGGGTTTGGTTTATGCCCTCAATTTTTTTTATTCCTATTTCCCAGAAATCATTATAAAACTTGTTTTAAAAGGGTAAGTGAACTTTCTGAAAAGCAGATCAGAAACATCTCCGCTTGCTTGAATCTCAGCACTGTGGGTGTTTCTTTGGGCACAGAAGTTTCAAAACCTGTGGGGTGAGTTTGGAGTATGCTAAGGCAGGATAAGAAGAAAAGGAAAACGAAGCGCTTGCTAGACGAGTGGTGTTAGGAGCGCTGAGTGGTGTGGTTATATTCTTCCGTTAACTGCATGATATTTACATGCAGTTACAGGCTTACAGGCTTGCATGACTTCAGAAACATTTTCATGAAGTCACAGTCTATGTTCTCTTAATGTATCTTTATTATTCTTTGGGCAGATTTCTTTGCCTTGTTGTTGCCAAGAAATACTTAGAAACACAGCCTAAGTGTCTACATAAGATTTTTCTCCATTCCTTTAAAGTAAATTAACAGAAAATAAAACAAAACCACAATATAATTACTTTTTACATTTAATAAAACCTTATGATTTTAGAGAGAGTCTCTCCTGACATTTGAATACCAGGATCTGGCAATACAGCTAAGTGGAGAGTTAAATGACTTTAAGATCTGCCCTGATTGTCAGCTTTATTTCACAGACAGTAGTGAAGAGACAACAGATGTAATCAAAAAGCAAAGCTAGTGCAAATATGTTATTATAAGATGCTCAAAGTGGTATATCTTGTCCTTTAAATAATTTCGACCTGTGAATGTATTTATTAATAGCTACTCCTGTGTTATCTTCCAAGATTCAGGTAAAACTATGTTAGGGCATCTCTTTCAAGGTGATACTATATTGCAGGAATGTTGTCCATTGGCTGTGCCTCAGAAGACTACTTGAAGGAGTAATAGATTTAAAGAGCATTGCTCAAAAAACATGAGCCATGAGCCATGCTCATCTGCTTTGGATATTGTTTCCCATTTCTAAAAATCTAAAGGTAAGACAGTAATATTTTAAACTAAATATTGGCCCCTGTGCAGGTCTTATCATTTGCCCCTTTTCCTCCTTCCTCCAAGCACAAAAATATTTTATATTTGTGGTTTCTGTATGGTCTTGTGGTATTTTCTCTTGCAATTTTACTGGTTTTACCTTTATGTGGTATGCTTATGCCTCCGGGGCAGAGCGCAGTGGAAGAGGATGTTTAGAATTAGGTGCAAAATTATAAATCTTTGATAAAACACTGATAAAACTTTAGCTAGCATATATTTTACATCACTCAAAATGAAGAAATAATGATGACAAATCACAAGCCAGCAGTAGTGTTTCATGTCATCAGAGCCACGTAAAAAGCTTTGGGTCATTTGTCGAAGTCTTCCTCAGTATTTCTAGATTGCATAACCCTCTCGTCATAGCATAAAATATCTATGCTGATTTTTAAAGTAAAGTAAAGTAAATACTATCTGGGGCTATTGGGTCATTTTCAGCTAGGTCTGTTTCGTATTTTTAGAAAGAGTGCAACACAAAAGTTATAATGTGTAGGGCATTTACCTGTGTGATATGCAGAGAGGGTTTCTAGGTATGGAAGCTGTTTTGTGCCTAGAGCATGCAGCTAATGCCCTCAGCTAATAAACTGATGGAAGCTTCTTCTAAATAAGCCCTAGTTAGCATAAGTGGGTGCTAAAGGTGTAAATCACTCATATATTTCAATTTACATTAATAAAAAATTAAACAGTTTAGAAGCTGGGTCATCGGTTAATCAAAAGTGCCATGGAAACAGCATCAGCTTTAGCAGAAAAGATGAGCTCATAGATGAGGGCTTAGAAACAACTCTGAATGATTCTTTGAATTTCTTGCCTGCTGTGTTTAATACTTTTAATCTGAAATTGCTAATAAAAATATCTGTTGCTCTGACAGATCTTGACAGATCTCATACACAGGTTCCGAGCACAAAGGATGAAGCAAATGTCCTACTTTCAGCTGCAAAGGCAGAGCTGTGCCATATTTCTTCATAGGTACTTAAGGCCAAGAGGGATCATTACAGCCATTTGGTTTGACCTTCTGCATAACACAGAGTGGAGAATTTAACTCAGTGATTCTGCCCTTGGGCTGGATTTCAAAAGTGGAGAGATTTATTCTTTTTTTTTTTCTTTTATTCTTTTTATTTTGATTTTGAGTGTGTTCAGTTGCCTGAATCTAACTCTTTGTTACAATCAAGAGGCTATGCATTATTTTTTCAGAATATATATATATATACATATGATGTATTTGTTCTGAAAGTAAAAAAGTGTATATATATTTCTATACACACAAAGTGTGCATAGGTGTGTGTATAGCCACGTATTTAAAATGGCTTGCATTTGAAATCATAGTTGGCACCGCCATAACGATGACCTAAGATTTAAAAGGATATATAGGCTCGTAGGAATATGGGGAGATGGAAAGGATGGCAGAAGGTAGCATGACCTTCACATGCAACTCATCACGGGCCCCTCTGGTAAAGTGTTTATGCTTCACATTAAGTCAGGATAGGGAGGGATTTGAAGCCTGCAGAGAGAAACAACTTGCCTCACCCTGAAGAAATTGCCAAAAATGTAATGTAGGACAGACTTTTCTCAGTTGGGGCTTATTTTAAACCAGCAGAAACAGGCCAGTCAGACAGGCTTTTGTAGCGAACATGAAAACTCCTCCTTTTTGCCTACTGTTGGAAAAGGCTGGGTGTGGAAACACGCAGCTGGGGACCAAGCGTGGAATTGCCACCTTTGCTGCCCATTGCGTCGGTGCTAGATTGAGGCTGGGGCAGGGGGGATGTCTTCTGCTTTGAAAACTTCTCCATGAAAGCTCCACTGAGATTATGTTCCTTTGCCTTAACTGGGTTTAAAAACAACAACAACAAAATCACCTGCCTCCCCTCCAGCCTGTAATCACTTTGGGTATTTGAAGGATTATGGTAAAGCTGGTAGGATTCTGCAGACCTGCAACCATTTTGCGTTTATTCCCAGTAACGACCCTGGCCACCCTCAGAGAAACACTTTCTGTTAAGTGATCCATAAAGTGCTCTAGTCTGAGTTATGGAGCCGATTTATTTATTGTCATTGGAAGTTGACCTGGAAGCTTATTTTAAAGGGAGAGTGCAATGAAAAGTTATCACATCTTAGATGATAGATAAATACTTACGAAGTAGGACTATGTCAAAACGTGTTTTTGGTAAGAGAGCTCCCCTCTGTTTCACAGTTCCCGTAAGAACCATGGCCAGTCTGCATGACCTCCCAGTGGGCCTTTTTATTGATGCTTCCCAGCAGGAATTTCAGTGTGGTAAGTAGGTCAGGATTCAGCTGATGTGATTCCCATTTGAGTGCATGACAAAACAGGAGAATTTCAACGTTGCTGTCAAGAAGCTTCTTTCCTTTCGTGTTTGGGTTAGCTAATCCAGGGGACAGGTGCAGGGATAAAAGAAAAAGTCACGGTTGGGAGAAGGGTGGTAAGGAAAAGACAGTATTAAGATTTAATCTTTTGTCTGATAGCATGACTAATCACTCTATAAACTTTGCAGGTCATTTCTCTCCTGCAACAGAGTCGTCCTGCTGCGAATAGTCCTCATATCCCAAAATAGCCCCCTTTAATTTGCGAAGTGATCTCCCGCTTATCGTCAGCGCGCTATCTTCCCGGCGTGGAAGAGAGGGTGTGTTGCTGCATTCTGCCCTCCTCCACAAAAATGCAGAAGGTCCAGGGGGCAGAACTGAACTTGCTCTGACAATTCCTGCTTCTCCCTTTTTAACCCGCGCTGTGTCCTGGGAAGGGAGTTCATGCAAATTTCCCAATGCCCCTCTGGCACTGGGAAAGGAAACTTAATCTAATTTACTAATTCGCCCATAGGCTTCTGATGAATAGAAAATGAAGAGGTGTGTCATCTTGTCCGGTGAAGTTGGGGGTGATGAGCTGAAACCACCAAGTATATTACAGAAAAGATAGCAAGCTGGACTAGAACCAAGTTCACATTGGTGAATTATTAGTCCACTGTTCATTATGATGTCTAGTTTCAATCCTAATGAGATGGAACTGGGTGAGATAATTACTTTGAGCTATAGGATTCTGTTTGCCCACAACAAAAGCGTAGAGTATGGTATCATCTCATCTAGCCCTGCCCTTTTTTTCTCAAAAGTTATTAGTTTTCTTTTAAATGGGATGTTTCTCTTTTCTCGGTTAATTAAAATGGCACGGTGACTGGAGATACCTGGTACCTATCAGGATTTCTCTAAATGTAGCCACCTCCTGCAGACGGTTCCTACTCAGTCTGGTAGTGAAGAATCTCAAAAAGGAACATCTAGGTGATTATTTGCAGGCAAATCTGATACAAAAGTTGGTGGCATGTGTACCACAAATATGAAAAGATGAACGGGTGTCATTAGAGCATTTTCCGTGTCACAGGTTTCTCAGGCCACAGAGATCTTTGATATAGTTTCCGAAAGGTGGATTTCAGTGGATGGCGGTTGCAGTGCCAGCCGACTCCGCCTCGTGTTTTCACTGGCGTGTAGTAAAGACTCCACTGGTTTCTGTGCCCATCTGTCCTTAACTGAGTGCTTTCCTTAACCTAGAATGCAGAGGCAAGGGCATTTGGGAGTGTCTACAGGAAAGAGATGCTGAATTTTATTGCTGTGGAGTTGGGCGATGTAGAATATTTCTCTAAGCAGTTTCTCAAAATCAGGGCTTTATTTCCATTTTTTTTCCCCAAAAGTGATGCAGTGTGCTGGTTGAACACTTTTTATTTATAAAGTCAGGTTGTGGTAATTCAAATCTCACTGGCATGTCAAGAGGCTCAGTATATTCATATTTTAAGAAGAGCTGTTTTTTAATAATTAAGAGAGTCTTTGTGGGCATGCGTAGGTATACTGCAATTTCATGGAACTAAGGGAAAAATAAGGAAAAGGACTATAAAAGATTGGAAACTAAGACAGAAACAAGATTTGGCAGAACAATTAAACAACAACAAATAAAATACAAAGCCGTATAATTAAAAATAAGGGAAGATGAAGATACATATTTCTTTCTTTTACTCATATCTCATACTGCTAAAGATTTTAGTGTAGAACAGGTGTTTTGTGTTGTGGAGTCTTCACTTTACTCCACAGAGAGACACTGTTTTGATTTCTGTTATGGATGCGATGGACGATGTCTGGGCTAAGAACATAACTGCCATGCTGGGTCAGGGTGACTTGCTAGCCATCTCCAACCCCTTCTCCCCAAGACCAAGGGTGGTATCTGTTCTTACCAACTTAATATTAGGTGCATCTTCGATTTGACGACTTTATGGATGTGGGGAGTTGCTCTGGGTCTGGAGTAGTCCAGGACCGGGACCTTGGGGTGTAGGAGAGTGGTCAGCTGGGTCTACTTTTGTCTGTTTGAAATGTCTGCCATTTCCTTTTCCTTTGATGTTCCTCTGCTTCCTTTTTGGAAGAGAGAGTAATCCTTCTTGCATTCACCTTCTTTCTGAGCCACTCGTGATTTCAAAGATCTGTGTCATGCCTCTTTAATAAGTTGTAAATTATGGTTACAATATGAATTCAGTTAATGTAGCTTAATGGCAGGCTGTGTAAGAAAAAACCTTGCAGGAAGTTAAAACAATGATAGATCCTTCAGCAGACATTTCAGTGTGATTAAGAGACAATGCAGGAGCTATTAACTGTGGAGCTGCAATGAAGTTAAACAGCTTGTTTTGTTTTTATTGGAAAGCAGAAGGACTGTAAAGAATTTAAAAAGTCTTTCAGATCAGGGCACAGGAACTGCTATGAACCTGCTTCCCCATGTGAAAACCTTATTGAAAGGTCTGGGGAGCTTGGGCCTCCTAAACCCCTTTCCTAAGGAAGATGGAGAGTTCCGTATAGAGACCATTTATGGCTCTAAAACTCTGTCTTTGAAGTTTTATTCTGTTTTTACAATTCAGACAGGCAATACTTTGGTGTTTGGTCTTTGACAGGAGAAGAGAGGGAAGAAACAAAAGTACTGAATGATGTCAGACCTATGAGGGTAAACACTGCTGGGCATTTTAACCCCTGCCAAAGTCTAGGCAGGGAGGATCTTGGAAGTTCCCAGGAGGACTGGTGAAGATATATGGTATTTTCTTTTTAGTTGAGGAGATGAAATGAGGAGACTATGGAAGAGGGCATGTGCAAAGGGAAGCCCTTCAGGCATGGGATTTTCTTTCTCATATGTTTTTAATGGTTTCAGGGGTTTGCCTCTAGGATAGATATGGCTTAGGGAATCTCTAGAAGCATGCAGTGTCTTTCAGAAATTGGTCTATACTTGTTTAGAATTTCATACCTTTGTTAACATTGATTTTTTTTTTTATTAAACGCTATTTTGATTTTTTTCCTGTTTGTATACATCGTCTGACATTGGTTGCGCTGAAAAAAGTTCTGAAATCCTGACTTCTTTGTCAGGAAAATGCTGTTTTCTGTATTAGCTGGAGTTGTTAAGGCGAGATGTGGTTTACTAGCTGCAGGCACTTTTCAGGGCTAGTGTCACCTAACTAATCTTCAAATTGGTTCAGTATCATATTTGCAGACGTTTAACCATGGTCCCAGTGACTTGTTGCTTCCTATAGAAATGTCCTATTTCTATTGGAGTTGCTTGTCTGTGAGCAGAGCTTTCAAGATCTAGTACCAGCATCTCTCACTGAGTTGCTTTGTGTCACTGTTCTGAGAATACCTGAAGAGTTTTTGACCCCTATGAAATAGGTACATTAATTACTTACAGAAGCACAGTCCTGATGTATTTTGGAAATTCAGAAAGATTCATAAATGAAAGAAATTGCGGTATGTCAGCAGTACTGTTGATGTGTAAAATTTTCTGCCTCTGAAAGTTCAAGCCAGGAGTCCCCAAACTTAGTTTCTTCACTGCCACCAGCAGTGATTTCCCAGGGACTCCTGTTTTTATTCCAGGTACACGAGGAGGTGTCCTTTTCTATCACATGGCCTCAGCCCCTCAGATTTTGACCCCAACCAGTGCACTTGCCACACACAACCGAGGATACTTTAACCTCATAGTTCATCTCCCTCTCCCATCCCTGCAAGCTGTAGGCGTGATACTGTTCTGTCTGTTTTGAAACAAATTTGCCAGTAAGATGTCTGTGTGCCAGTATCGCAAAACATCCGAGTTTGAGATTATGGGGACTTTTAGCCGCTGTGTCTGGCAGTAATTGAGGGAACCAGGCTGGGGAGCCCTTGTTACTAAACCTTCATTTCCCATCCCACCTCGTTTCCCCTATACGCCTTGGGAGGAGCGCTGATCAGGGCAATGGTTGAGTTTCTGCACTGGTTATTGGCTCACGTATCTACCTTTTAGTCTTGATTGAAGCTTTAAGTGTTTCCAAGCTGTGGTATGCTGGCTGCTGGTGGTGCACAAGCGTGTCCAAAATGCTACCTGGCTGGTGAAGATGCTCCCTTCCCGATGCTGGTGCCTGCTGCCTCTGGCATTGCGGCCACTAGTGCTGCACTGATAACAGTAACTGTTGAAGGGAAGAAATGCATGGGTCTGTGGGTGTTGTTCATAGCCTCTTTCAGGCTGTTTTCCAGCTTGCAAGGGATGGAAAGGTTAGGGAAGGTTAGGATGGGAAGGTTAGGAAACAGCTCGGCAACTGCTTCCCGGATGTCTTCATGTCCAACAGAACAGTCTGGGTGGACTGTTTTCTCTGGAGTTCATATATTTTGCCAGCTCTTTTCTGGGCTTAATGACTTTTGCAGCATTTTCTGGACGGGTTCACTTAATCTCATCTTTTCATCATGCTATGCTTTGTCTTGCTTTATTAGAGAATGAAGCGTGAGGGTGCAATTAGCTTCTACTTCAAGACCTCAGGCTCCCAAGGCTGGAAGGGGGACCACACTGTGACTCTATGTCTAGATTCTTCTCATGTTTAGATACTTCCTGAGTGGCTGCACACCTGGAGAAGTACCTGTCAGACAGGTCAGTTCTCTCCACTGGAGAAATCCTAAGAGAACTCATATTCCAATACAGTTTTCAAAATATAAGCCTTGGCCTTGGACACTTATCCAGTTACATGCTGAATTTATACAAGCCTTTTTATTAAAAAAAAAAAGAGAGAGAAATCATGCAAATATTCCCAGAGGATAAGCAGGCAATCACTGTATTTGCTTATGTATATGGGATACATATAAGATACAGCTGGTCATTTTTAGTGTCTGTCTCTGTATTGGTATATGCAAATAGCTGCTTCATGTGCATATGTGTGACAGTAGCTGAATATTAAAAAAGGAGAGCCACCTACAATACAGTATGCCTCCCTTCATCTGAAAGATCTCATCTGTCTGTTCAGATAGGAAATATTTATCATTCTTTTTTTAGAGAGTGCTGTATGTTATATGATATCTAAATATCAATTCAGTTTTCCCAAGTAAGGCACTTATTGTGTTTATGATCTCATTTTATTTGCATTTAATAGAAACACGTTTGATGTTAAGTTTTCTGAGAGAAAAGTATTTAGCAAGAGAAGTCTGTAAAGATTTCTAACACAGAAAGAATACATTAAATGGAAAAGTTCTCAATAGGCTGGAATAATTCCAAACTCCTTTTAATAAAATTTATTAATGAGACTTTCAGATGTGGTTTAGGAAACTCGCACAAAGCACTTAATGAGCTAAAGTCTATAAACAAGCCATTTAGGGACTGTAATAGTTAGTCATACCATCCTTAAAAGTTCTGACATTTGTTGAATAGTCTAAGATGGGCCTTAAGATCTGTAAAAGCTCAAAATATCTATCCATGATTTGTAGGGGACAAAATTAAAACTGTAACAGCAGCAAATGCTTTGATATTTTAAATGCTTTCTAGACAGGCCCTAAAGTGAAGAATCTCTGCTGTTTCAGATTATTTTAGTACCAAACTAACTTAGGAAAATTGCAGTTTGAATACGTGTGTTGCCTTGTCTTTGCCTTTGATATCTTATTTCTAGGCTCAACAGATAATGTCTACCATTGAATCAGAATGGAGAATGAGCCATGCCAATGTCATTTTTAGGGTATATCACTGCTTTTGAGACATTTTAATGAGAATCTGCAGTAGGATTACACTCAAGAATTACTTGACGTGATGGGATATCACAGGTCATCTTGATCTTAAGCCTTTAGGAGACCGAGCTTGCAGCAGAGGTTAGCTCTGCAAGTGCCAGCAGGGGTGGTAGCCAATACTTGCATTCATTCTCGCCTCTGTCCACAAATGCAGCATTTCATTTCTCTGGAGTATGATATGATCAAAGGAGGAGCACAAAAGAGCACTGTCCTCTTCCACTGCTGTTTGTGGGAGCTGCGGGTGCTGAGTTTCCTCTGACATTTCCAAAGAAGACTTAAGGCTTTCGCTGCCTTGCATTTGCCATCAGTGGGGGAGACCTCTTTTTGTCACATGAGGTGCAAATAAAGGCTGTAAGAGTTGCTTCAGGACAGTAATATATAAAATCTTTGCCCCACAGAGTTATATCTTTCTGGTGTTAAGTTGCAAATGAAGTGGAAAAATCTTCTGTGATGACAAGATGTAACAGTGAAGCAATAGGCTGTTTTGTGCCTTATTTTTTGTGTCTTAACAGAAATCATACTTGTAAGAAATGCAGTTTTTTCTTTTCTTTCATGGCATTGATATTAATTTTATTTTACAGATGTTTATGGTTACCATGTTAAGCTTTTTCATGTCCCTCTCCAAAGATGACAGCAATAATATTACAGGTGGTATGTTGTTTTGTATTCTTTATCTATAGCTCACACAAGAATATAAGAGGAAATTACCCTCATGTTGAAAAGTAACAGCATATTCTACATCTCTTCCCTAATGCTGCCAGGTTACATTAATCATAAATGTCAATGAAATCTCCAGATGAATTCCTGACTTTTGACAAAGCGCCTCCATCGCAGTCTCTTAAATTCCAAGGTCAAGGGGAGTGTAACATTCGGAATAATTATTAGCATTATTTTACCTTGACATTTCAGCCCTGCTTTCAGTTTAACATTCCAGCCAGGCGGTGAAGACGAATGTCATCTTTCGACTCACTGGAGGGAATTGCCCCAATTAAACCTGACTTTAAGGATATCTAAAGCACCATATTAATGTGCTGCCCTCTTTTTTATCAGGAAATACTCATGAAGGAGAGAAACTTTCATTAAAAGCATTCAAGATTTACTGTGACAAGAACAAGCATTTTTTGAATTGCAATTTTCCCCCAAGGCTAGGATAATAATCAACACTTCTCATTTTCAGAGAAGCCAGTGGTTACTCTGCCCTAAAGAGTCTTTCCCCTTTTGTTTCAGCTGAAAGGTCAGACTTACAGTTTTGTCACTGCATGAACTATTCGTGGTACCTTGTCACATTCATGCCCCAGATCTTGCAACTCTCTTTTATCCATATTTACTTATTGTGCCAGATAGGAAAGACAGAATACATATGCTTTTTTTTTTTATTTATTTCCAGCAAAGGAAAAATGCAAAATTTTCACCCACGGATAGATGAAAAGAAGTAAAGACACAACAACCGCACCAAATGCGCTCCAGCAGCTGTTTGGCCTTGAAGGGGTGGAGAGCTGGCAATCAGCTTCAGTCAAACAATTTTTGCTCACTTCCTGCAAACTTTTGATGACCCTTGAAACTCTAAAAGTCTGTTTTGGTAGTGAGGTAAATAACAGCACAAATATCACGCAGAGTAAATTGGTCTTAAAGCAGGTGCATACAGACA
>JAUBNY010000014.1:1105807-1116612 GCA_032275445.1 Crypturellus soui | reverse complement strand
AGACACCAATTAGTCTTCAAATGGTGGGCTGCTTTGGCTCAGTCTAGAGGGTAAATCAAGTTCCCGAGATGAGCACCATTCCCTTCAACAGGGATGTGTCCATTCAGTCCATGGCCAACCTTAGATGTACAGGGGAAAATGGAGCAGCCTTTTGCAAGACGTGTGTACACGACTGTGTAACGGTAGCTCCCCTGTTGTTGTTAGCTGCCATTCCTGCTGGGCTTTGCCTTTCTGAGAAACCTTGAAGACAGAATTGTTTTGAATGCTTTGGACTCAAAGTCACGGCTACTCTCCAGCTGATAGCAAATTGTTATTTGCATCTGGTAGAGCTGTATGCTCAGTGTGTGATTTTACACAACTGCTGTGGCCCACTCTGTTTCAGAAAAAGTACAATTTATTTACTTCTAGTTAAATTTGACTTTGGGACTTCATCTAACTGCAAGGTAAATTGGTTGATGCTGACTCTCCTACCAACACCGAACCTCTTGCTGCATGCAGAATCGTACTTGAAAACATGCTCTTTCTTTTATTCTTTTCTTACCTAGAAATGTTACATGAAAATCACTCAAATACTTATTTAGCAGCATGCGCGTGTAACTATCTGCAATGTTTTCCCCTCAGAATTTTCAAGCATTATTACTTAATGTCTACAAAAATATTTAAAGTTTTACCATGAATAATAGCTTAAAGTCTAAACGTAAACAAAAAAGTCTCTTTTTTCAGCTTCTATTTCCTTCCCTGCTTCTTCCTATTACATGTTTGCTAAGAACGGCTGACTGATCTTTAGTGAATTTACGGCCAGTGTTATTCCAGGTTCATTTTTATTTAGCTTTCATTGACTTAAGCAGTGTGCTGCTTAATTGTGCTGATGAGTGGAAGCTTCCACTCTCCAGCCAGTCAAGCTTCACTAAAGCAGTGATTCTGGAAAGCTTGGGAGAGGTAGAGAACGGATACTGAAGCCTGTGGGAATGAGCCCATGATGTCACAGCTATGGATCTGGCCCATTCTGCAAAGCAGAAAGAAATTCTTTCATTTATTACCTCACTGTGCAGGTATAGGAAAGGACAAATGTTGCATGCATACATGTATCTAAAGAGTAAGAGATATGGTTCACTGTGCTATGTTGTACTTTTTGATGAGAAGTAGGCAGAGTTGAAAGAGGATGTAGAAAGCATTCTACTGAAGTCTTTCCTTTTTTCCCTCATTGAAAATGTACTTACTGTACAAAATGTACAATTACAAAATGTACTTGGTAACAATATATTCCCAACTATGTGAGTGTCTCCTTAGCGCTAACCTACCCTGCAGGGTGTGAAAGACAAATTTGGGAGAGCTAGCTGTAGCCTAGCAAAGCAAAGCAAGGCTTTCTAGACTTCCTGTAGTCTGGCTGCTCCGCATAACCTTTCAGGGAGGGCTGGACCTGACCCCATCAAATCAGGCCTTCTCATGCCAAAACTTCTCCTCCGAGTCTCCAGCAGGAGTGTTCCTGAGCTTGGATGTTTTGAGGGTTGAGGCTCTGAATCTCTCACCTTTCAGTGATCGCTCTCATTTTTGCGTGCCTGTTCCTGCCTAGCGGTGCACTGCAGCCCACCAGGTCACCCTTTCAGCAGACCACACTGTGGTGCAGTTCCTCATTTAATTAATTCTTTGTAGCGCCCCACTTCTAAGCTCTTGGTACCTAAAGCTTGGGAGATAATTATTTCTACCCCTGAAGAGGGGTTGTCCAGAATCCCTTTGGGGTCTTCAGGGTTAAGTGTTTAATGTTTTAGCTGGAGACAGGTCAGCATGAGAGTAGAAACGGAATGTGTCGCATTCAGTGTCCATCCATTTTAAATAATGCCTCAAAGATCTCTTCTTATGTGAAGAATATTTTTGGAGTTTCCAGTGAAGAGGAGATTAATTTTTCCCACTGTCAAATGCAACAAATATAAAGTGAGTGTCTAGCTGATAATACATCTACAGCAATACAGATCCAAGGCCCTTCTTGTCTGTGTCTTCTATTAAGTGACACGTGTCTTCACGGTAATATAGAAACACTAACAAAAGAGGGCCATTAAGAATGGACAAGCAGCCAAATAGATTTTATTGAAATGCGATAAATAAATAAAAAAAACCTGCATGCTGATAAGAAGTCCTGAAAAAACTGAGTCTCTCACGATTATTTATATATGTGTACACCCACAGGTATCCTGGCCAGGGTTTTTAGTTTGAGACTTATAAAAGTGATTGAAAACAAACGAGACTGTTTGGGAGTGCTGCTTCAGTAAATCAAATCTATCAGGAATTTACTGTTGTGAAAGCAAGTTTATTTAATAGGCCTCTCTAAGGGGTTTTTTTTTTTCCCTCTGCCTTCCAGCCAGAGTGGACAGTAGCATGTGAGACGATTGCAGGCTGTGAATTTTCAAAGCGGTTTAGAGTAACAAGACCACCCCAGTTCCCCAGCTAATGCTGCTGCTGGGGCTGCTCGTAAGAATCCTGTAAGTGGTTGAATCGCAGAGGCAGAAAAGTAATTGAGGAGGCTGGTTCAGGAAGTGCCTTATGAACATTTCCTTACCCAAGAAGTCTTTGGTCAAGAACATGAAAGAAAAAGGAGCTGAAAGGAACCTAGGAAAAAAAAAAAGAAAAACACCTTAATGCAACACTGATTTCTGATTTGTACTTTTCTGCTATTTTTCCTCTTCTGTTTTAATCATCTGTGCGCCTTTGCTAACAAATTACAATATTCCACCCATTACCTAAGAAGCTCTTTAAAAAAAAAAAAACAATTGAGCAATTAAACAGGTTTCCAGCAGCTTTGGTTACCAAGCCATCGGGCTGCAGGGAGAATACGCTAGCAACAAACAGCTGATATAATTTAATGAGGTGTGAATGAGTAATTTGGGGCATCCAGCAGGTTTTTGCTACAAGGGACAGCATCAGAAGGCTTCTTTAATAAGTATCCTGTGATTGGTTTTCAGAGTTGCTCTCTTGGTGCAGTTACAAAATGCACGATGCTGATGTGTAGGCCCTGAACTCCTCCTTGTGTTTCACTCATTTAGTTAATTAGACAAAAAATAGAGCCAGAGGATAAGTGACTCTAATGTCTTATACTTTCTTCTCACTTTGTGCTCCTGACAGAGAGCCTGAGTAGGGAGAAGGTGACCTTGCTTGTAATTGTGGTATTCTGTATTTCTGATTGAATGTGAACATTTTTTGTCCTCTTCCTTCACATATTCCTGGAATTCTAAGTGGCAAGTTTCCTTAAATTTGGTTCCTTTTGTAAGGGAGACTGTGTTCATCCTACATTACAGAAATAACCACCAGTTTCCTGAATTCACGGTTGACAACAGAGATATTTTGAGTGAAATGAGTATTTCACACATCAGTTGACTCTCTCTATATACTCTGTCTGTAGGTCTGAAAACATCTGTGTTGTGATTAGTAGATAGACAATAATGACCACTAAAATGAAACTGCAAAATATTTTTTTTGTCCTTGTTTGTACAAATATGGAAGTGTAGATTTTTCTGGCATTTTTCTTTTCCCTCTTTAACAGCTTTGGACATCCTTGCCTCAGCTCACAAGACAGCAGAGAAGCTGCAGCCACGTAGGGTAAGAAAGGGGCAGCTACTCACCTTTGAAGTGGTCTTCAAGCGAGCCCCCACATCTGCTGCTGCTGCCCCGTGAGCTCCTGTACCCGTTGATCAGGGTGACAGCAGGGGCCTTTCTGCACTAGGGAAGAGTGAAATATGAATTTAAATGTATGGTGCATGTTACAGGCTGTTGCTATGCGGTGTGTGGGAAGATAGGCCTAGGGGATGCTGGAAGCTTTCTATGATGTCCTTCGTTTTGATCCCCATCATTAAAGAGGGTGCCCATCATTAAGGAGGTGAGTCCTTCCTTGAAATCTTAAACTGGATTGGAGAGAAGAGAGCAGACTGCCAAGACGGCTCTTCCAAAGTATAGAAGTTGCCAAAACAGACACAACAATATTAAATTTTGATACGGGTAATACAACATCAATTTGATCAGTTTGCTAAGGAAATGTGTTCTGTTTCCCAGATGTGCTCAGTAGTTTGAATGGCTGTGATACCTTTGACTTCTTCATCAAGTCACTAATATTTGAGGTGTTTTATTTTTAAACTTTCCACTTACATGGTGGCTTTTGACAAATATTTTATTGCTGAGTTTCAACCTGAGAGCCTTCCAAGCCCTGAATGTTTTGTAAATCATTTTTACTGTTACTCTAAAGAGAATCTCCATAGGTAATTTTTCATAAAGTTCTCGAAGTTCGTTGCAAGGCAAGAAGAAATTTGTTTCCTTAACTTAACCTTAACAGTTGAATCTCAAAAAAGCATGTTAATGAATGCCCAGTTGTTTTAATATTTATGTAGATATAATAACTTATTACTGGAATTCCTTCTAGATAACTCTTTCCTTTAAGACAAAAAAAATAATAATTTATTACCTTAAAATGTTAGAGCATGAAAGCAGACTTGGTACTTTTGATAGGGTATTCATAAACTCCAGCAAATACAAACACAGACTGAATGAGAGTTTAGGTGACTATCTCTTTACCTGTGAGCAACCATTTCTGTTTTTTAAAAAAGGCATTGTATTTTAATCAGATAATTCAACAATAAAGATCAATATCTGCTTGTGCACACAGGCCATTATGGAAACTGTGCTGGAAAACTCTTTGGAGCTCAGCCTGTGGATAGCTTGCCGCTTGTTCATTTTTAATAGAGCAGTTTTTCAGGCTATGTAAAAAAGGACAGGCAAAGAGACTGTAGTCAGGCAGGCAAAATCATACACACAGGATCACTAGAGAAATAAGTTTTGGATGGGCAGTTGCTTGAAATGTTTTGCAGGTACTTTTTACACACCTATAGGGAGAAAAAAAAAAAAAAAAGGCCATCTAATAGGAAAAAAACCCCAAAGTCTGGCAATGCTCACTGCAAGAACTGAAGGCCTAGTATTGAAGCCAAGGGTCTAAAATAGAAATGGGCAACAAAACAATCTTTTTTGGTGATTCATATGAGGCCTCTGCTAGGGTTCGTTCCTCAGATAAATCCTAAATGTTGTAACAGGTGAGCTAGGGAACGGTAGAGAAAAGCTTCTAAGAGAAAGAGCAAATGAACTATGTTTTTCTTAGTAAGCTTTATCTTAGAACTGACTCACTGACTGAAACTGGTTAAACCAGGATACTGAAGCCTTCAGGAGTTAGATGCCTTTACAGGCATCTGTTTAAGGAAAACCCACACCTTTCATTTAAAAAAATGCGATTCTGCATTAATGCGCCAAACGGCCTTATCCAGAAAACTTTGATCAAACACTCTGGTGGTTCTTCAAAGCTGATCCTAACCACTGTGGGTAGAGAGCCAAAGTGAAAAGTATGTGAGATTTTTCATACCTCCTGGTTTTGTTTGAGTTGGAAATGCCACAAGAGGGGCTCTCTCATTTCCCATGTGGTTGTTTCCCCTGGTGTTTCTCATCATGCTCGGAGCCCTTAGTGAAAAGGGAATTGTGGTTCCTGATTGTGAAATCTCTTTGCTGGGCAGAGCGCAATGCGACATGAGAGAAAGGGTGATCCCTGCTAAGAAGTAGGTGATGTTCTTATTCCTTATGTGTTCCTCAATCAGCAGCTAAATCTGGATTTAGTATTGAGAAGTGCTAAGCCTGTAGTCGTCAGTGCAAGTGCCCTCCTCTCCTTTAGACTTAAGGGAAGTTAATAATGTGAAGCATCTCACAGGACTTGCCTTCATCCCCTGGTTTAAAAGGGGTAATGAGTGTCTTAGAGCAGTTCTTTCTGCTGCCTCTTCTTGTACCCTTCACCTCCCGTCTCAGAGACTAACACACCTGGGAGGAGCGCCTAAGTGGTACTAGAGAGAAGCAAAACGGTACCCACTCAAACCCCATCTGCCGAGGCAAGGAGAGCTCTGTTGGCCCACAAGGTCATCCAATTCAAGGGGGAGTTTGAGCGCTCTCCACTCATCCAAACCTGTCTCGGGAAGTTTTATGAAACTCCACAAAGGCAGTTTTAAGATTGTAGTGGGTGGGAAGACCCAAGAAACTGGGTGGAGTGGTGAGAAAATTTTAAGAATAGCTGGCAATTAATCTTAGCTCCTGGGACTTAGGGACTTTCCAATGCTGGCAGGTCTCGGTACGTGTGTTGTTATTCAGGCTATATGCCAAGAATATTTAATGCTGACTGCTGAGTGTGTTGGAGAAAAGTCATTGTGCAGGCTCTGTCATTCAAAGGAAATACGCCACACCATAATCATCAGTTCAAGAGCCGTTCTGCAGACAATGAACACTGACATTTGGATAGCAAATGGAACAAACACTAAAAAAGGGTAGTTGTGTGGGGGGAACCTTTGTCTTTGGGGTAGTTTAGACCATTAAATCTGTTTGTATATGTCATCTACACACGAGACCCGAGATGCTGCGGCTGTTGCGATAGTGAGAGTACAGCACAGGAGGTAAAACTGATTAGTGAAATAACAATAACACTTTACAGTGAAAAAAACATCATCTCTGTCTGGAAAAATGTAAATAGACTGTAAGCACCAAAGAAAGATGAGTAAAGGGTGGCAGAGAAGGGGAAAACTAACCGTGAGTAAAGTATGAATGTGTGAGTGATCCTGCAGATTTCAACCAAGTCTTGACTTCAGTCCTTACGTTTTGTCCAGTGTATTTCCTGTCAGTTGTGAGTGCCTGAGATGTGCCTTTCCGACTGCAGTATCACAGCAAAGTCTTTCTAAGAATAAGAGTCCTTCAGGAGTTGGACTGAATGGAGTGAGTGGCTAAGCACGTGAAGGGACATGGGCAGGTGAAGAGACCAGAGCCTCTTCTCGAACCACGCCAAGCGAAGGTGTGCAGGTCCATGCTGCCCCGTTGGGTCACGTCATGCTGCTTACCCCAAGGTTGTTGCTGCTCTGCGAGGCTGCTGCAGGGCCACTCAGCAGCCTTATCTTTGGGACTTGACGTGATAACCCTGGCACCAGCATGAGTCTCTTGCAGATTAGCAGCTAGTCATTGCCTTAATGTGCAGGACAGGATCACTGCTGCACTTTGTCACAGTCCTTGATGGAATCCATGTAGTGCTTCAGGGCACTTTGAAAATGCACTCAATTTTTAATAACCATTTTTTTTTCTATCAGACTCTAAATTCTTGCTGATAAACATGAATTATATATACACTATAGTGCTGATTGCACCATCGCAGTATCATTAGAAGTCCAGCATTTCAAGATGCCATCCTTTCCCCATGCACTATCCACTATTACAGTGTCATTGCAGATGCAGCCTTAGTCTGGTGACTGCGGAAAGTTCAACCATGTCCTCAGTTTATGCAAAGCACATTATGGGTAAAGGATAGCAAAGGAGGTAAAGGATGTATCAGGTTCAAGTTTGGTGTGCACCACAGTAGCAGAGGTTCAAATGGAACCAGTGGTTCAAGGGTATAGACCATGGTAGCAGAGGTCCTTTCAGGGGTGGTGTTAATGGGGTGTTTCACATCATTCTTGCTGGGGCACCTCTCATCCCACTGGTGAGGAGATTCCCTGCTCCACTTTTCTGTAACAGGACAATGCATGTCCATCAGCATGATAGCCGCCTTCCCCCAAACCCCACAAGATATCTGTTTCTGGAGGCAGGAGTGCCTCCAGTAATCCAGAGAATTACTGTTCAAGTTCTTATGAATCATATCTTCATTTTATGCAGCGTTAGAATCCAGTTTGTATATATTCTTTTGACAGCTTTCCCCTTCCAAAGAGAACCTACTTCTGCCTGAAAAAAATATCTCCGAACTGAGACTGGTAGGGACTTTTTTCAGACGGATACACAGGTGCTGCCATTCAAGTGTCCTGTCTGAAGCTGCGCTCCGGCTTGTGCTGCCTGGTGATGTTCACACGAGCCATGCGTCACTTCTGGTGGGGCCACGCAAAGCTGACTCACAGCGCACTCCGTGGGAGGCAGTCTCCAATGCAAGTTGTCTGGAATGCCAGTTACGTGTCATCTTCAGGGAGGTCCCACAGGGACAGGATGCCCCTGAGGTTTAGAGTGTTGATGCAGCAGCAGAAACCTCTCCACGTCGTTTTCACTGTGGGCAGATGGGGCCGTGTCTCGTGCGTGACACCAAAGTGCTCTGCTGAAGCAGCCGAGGAAACCAGCCCTACAGGCAGGAATGACAAGGGAAAAGCTTAGGCTAAAGAAACTGAGTGAACTGTGGAACAGGAAGAAGTTGAAGCAAACATGTAGAACCTCTTCTAGATACTCAGCTTAGTGGATGAAGTGAATGAGCAAAGGAGGAAAAGTATGGAGAATGGTAAGTGTCTCTCTAAATAAGTGTGTGGTCCGCTAGTATTAAAAATAAAAAAGCCTTCCCTGTAGTAATTTAGTAATTGCTTTTTTTTTTTTTTTTTCTGCCTGGACATGAAGAATAAATAGATTCCCTAATTCAAAATGTAGAATTAGAAAATCAGGGAAGAGCAAACAGAACCCCCCTGCTGAGCTGGATGGCTCCACCCTTGGATAGGTGTCTCTTCTAGCACATGGCTGGACTTGGCAGAGGCTTTAGGGCCAGGGACCTGGTCTGGAGGAAAAGAAATAACTCCACAAAAGGCTGAGTGTTCACTTTATGGTTAATGTCCATCCAGTCCAAAGGCTAGTTGCCTTCAAAAGAGATAGTTAACTTGCTGCCGCTTCCTTTGCTTCCACAATGACCAGGGCTGAGAATTAAACTTACAGAAAATTACCTTTTTTGATGGCCTACATTTCTAAGAAACTTGCTCAGTGCAAGGAGCAGAAGGTTGGGAAATGGGACCCATGTTTTTGGTGGCAGTTTGCTACTGAAACAGCTGAACACCAGACCATGCCCTGCAGGAGAGAGCTGCCACTTCAACACCACTGAATCTTTCAAAGCAGGTTCCCGTAGGAGTGGTGAAGAAAGTCACCCCAGGACACCCAGTGCTCTCAGAGTCTGAGGATTTTTCTCCCAAAGGGCTGGGGGTTTGCTTCCAGAGCCAAGGCCCAAAGCACGGCACGCAGCTTGGAGGCCAGGCGGGCTCCACGGGGAAGGCTGAACGCCAGGACTTAAATGTGGTAATAGGAGCTTTCTTAATGCCAAAGTCCTTCTGTAGGCTTTGCTTTGTTTATATGTGGCTAGTTTGTAACACTGCTTTGTGCTCGTGTAATAAAAATAGCTTCAAAACTGTCATAAAAGCAGGTAAAGTAATTTGTAGAGAATGTGTGTGTGTGTATATATATATAACATAATGAAAAACACGGCATATAAAACCTTAACCGAATGCTCACATAAAGCTGGCTTCTGGTATCATCAGTGAGACAAGACAGACAGTGATGAGACAGTGATGTTACTAGTGCTATTGACATGCAGATGTAAGAAGCAGAATTTCTTCTCTTTTGTGTCATCAGCATCTAAGCACATGGTTAAAGCTGGAGGAGAATGTGTGTGACAGGGAATGAAGAGAATGGTGATTTTATGCAATATTTTCTCTATTGAGTTCTTCCATTTTACTTTCGTACAAAGAGGAAAGTTTAGCTTTAGGCTGGAGTGAGCTATAATTTCCACAGGCAGCAATTTTGCTCCTGTGGAACAATCAGTAATATCTTAAAAATATACTTGCCAAGCTTGAGAATACCAAAATTCAGAGGTGCTAATTTCTGCCATTTGTGGTGACAAGTTAGTGGCATCGAGGCTCAAAAATCAATCAGTGTAAATATGGCATCACCCTACAGCCCTTTGTAGAAAAATCTCTGCATTTCCTGTCATATGTGTATATATAGCATAACTTATCAGAAGAGATTCCTCAAGTGCATGCCGTAGGTGGTACTCAGCCGCGGCTTAGGGTACCTTTTAAAAGAACGGGGGTTTTTGAGCCATAGTGAGTCACCCCGAGGACGTGTTCTGCTTTCTTAAGTGCCTGGCGGTGTAAGAATAGAGGAGGAGGGAGTAATGCCGCTGAGGACAGGAGGTTAAGAAGTAACCCTTTCCTCATTGAGGAAGCAGCCAGACCAAACAAAGATCCATTGCTGAAAATAGTATAACTTACTCTTTTCCTCTGCCAGTGGCTGACACAGCACATTTTCTGTTCTGTAAAACCGCAGCGAACCATTCCCAAAAAAGGAAGTGCAACCTCTGTTTTGTACACTTCTGTCCTTCCCCCCAGCTAGGGAAAAACCTTTCAAGAAATTACGTTTCTTGCTGGGTTTCTGGTGACACGTTTTACTGGAGGGTTTCTTCGCTGCATTGCTTCTGGGGGCTGTTTGTTTTATCTTGTATTTTCCAGTAGATAAGAGACCGGTGTGCTGCATAGATTAGACAAGGCAAATTTTGCCTCTGATTTCTTCAGGCACAGATAAAATGCCTTCGTCTCTTCCCTAATGTCTGTACTTAAAGCAAAATTTTAAAAAGCTGCCACGTTCATGTGAGTGATTCTGCATGATTTCTGCGCTTATTTTGGCTCTCAGCTGGTGATGGGTGCACACCAGCAAGACATGCTAATATTAGAGGTGAAATTTTGAGCAGAGCAGAAGCCAGCCCAATAAATCTGCTGCCAGTTCAGTCTCTGCCTTGATGCAGCTGCTCTCTGTGGGGAATAAGGGAGGAATATGGGGACAGAAAAGAAAATCAGCCCCGGGCAAGTAGAGAGAGGGGGATCTTGGTTGCTGGGGGCTGGAGGCAAAGAGCAGCTTCTGAGAGTGTCAGAGAGAGGGGGATATGCAAAAAAAAAAAAAAAAAAAAAAAAACCGGTAATTCGATTTTAGAAAGTGGCTGTGTCACAGTGAGGGAGCAAGGGATT
>JAUBNY010000014.1:1074624-1087098 GCA_032275445.1 Crypturellus soui | reverse complement strand
GGGCAGAATAGAAGGGAGAATAAGCAGTTTGAAGTCTTTTAATCTCTAATGTTTGATGTGGATTTTTGTTGTTCTAACCTCCTACATCTCCATCTTAGGGTTGCAAAAGGACAGAAATAACCATAGAAAAGCAGTTAAACAACTTCTCTGCTGTATACTGTTCGTCTCTAATTTTCAAAATGTATATGTGTGTTCATTTAGCCTCCAAAAATATATTACTGCCTCTCGTTTATATTCTGTAGTCATTCAGTCAGTAAAGATCAATGCTTGAATTGCTGATGATTGATGTTGTCTAAAAAAAAGGAAAAGCAAAAGCAAAGAAGAACATCTATCCAAAGATATTAAGTTCCATTCCATTTCATATCCCAAACTTTCATCCTGCTTTGTAAATCCAAATGTACACACTGTTCCACTACACAATGGCAGTTGATGTCTGAGCTATTTTTGCCTGGTGGGCATCATGCTGTGACCAAAAGAGGTCATCATGCATTTAAGAAAAATGTTTTTATTGCTTGTAGGTTCAAAGCAGTGACAATTAAATAGAAGATTTTACATAAGTCTTGTAAGTTGAGTTACTGTCACAATACTTGACCAACATGTCAAGTGACATGATTTATGGTTAATAAGGATTATTATTTTTTTTTTTTTCTGTTGTAAGAAATTTCTTCCTTGAACATGCTCATAATTAAGAGCCAAAGTTTACATAATGTCCCAGGCAGGGTCCAGAGGCTGCCCCGCAGTGGTTGTACAATTTGGGTTCTCTGTAGCATCAATCAACCTCCTGGCTGGTCTAATGGAAACATAAATTACTCCTGGATTGGCAAATATGGACAGTTACAACAAGTAAGTGCCCACATGCATAAGTCAGATATACCTCCTTTATGGACACTTATCAAAGACAAGCACGGGCTTGGACTTTTGGTGCTGGTTAGATAGATGAGACTTCCCCAGGGAATCAGTCCCTTACTGAAAGTAGTATTTTGTGGAAGGCATTTTAAGTGGAATTACTGCTGCTGTTTGTTACGCTGATGAAATCCTCCCAGGAATTAGGTGATGATGTGTGTCTGTAAGAACACCCAACTTGTTTCCAAGAGCTAAATTGACTTTTGATAGCCCTGAATTGTCTTCTGAGAACTCCTCTTGATATCTCTGCAAAACCAAATTTAACTTTGTGTCCTTCCTCCAAAGTCTTTTCTACCTCCTCCCATATGATTAAATAAAGTTATTTTAGAGAGGTAGATATCATCTGTTTGTAAGAACAAAACACCAAACCGTGGGTTTGTAAACCTACTTTTAGTCTTTTTTTTCCCCTTTCTCAGTGAAGCAAACAAGCCTCTGTTAATCTCAAATACTCATGAGAGGGGAGATGGAGGGAAAATCTGTTGCTGCTTTTTCAAATCAGGGAGCTGTGCCCAGAGACGCTGAACCCCAGAGAGGCTCCTGTTGTGCTACAAGCTGTACAGACATGTGCAAGAAGCAGTCTGCTGTTTTAATGTTGCTCTGATCAATATGTGTACATATTTGGTAGGCTGCAAAATTGATGCTTGTGTTGCAGTAAGCCTCCAGGAAACGCATTAGTACATTTGCATCTCTTGTGCACATCCTTCAGGCTGAGAGCTGTTGGCTTCTTGAGTAGAGGGTGAGCTTAGATTTGTCTGGGAAATGGACTCCAATGCCTTTTAGCCTTGTTTACTTGGTATCGGGTCTTGTGGTGGTGTTTTGCAAGGAAATTTCCCTTGGGGGATAGGGTTTTTATTGAACTGGTGCTTCCCTGAAATAAGTTTAGTGAAAAATAACCCTGGTAACATCAGGTAGGGAAAAATAACTCCTTATGAGCTCCAGCATGCCTCCCTAAATATTATCATATGTTGTGTGTTAAAGGGAATAATAAAAATAAATCGGAATATTATTTATGAAAACAGATTTTGTTACTCATAAGGCCAATATTATATTTGAGATAAAAGCTCTCAAATACAATGTCAATTTTATACCCATACCTTTTATATAGAACAGAATTTCATAGCTCTATAGTGAAAAAATATGGCAATCAGCTGTTTAAATATTTAAATAATGAAAAACTGCTGATAACATGCCAAGCAATGTTCAAACACTATATGGAAAGAATCACAAAATCTGCTGAAAATGTGTAATTACATAATTTGTTAAGCCTTTGTATTTTGCAATGATGAGACATCATCTTGTGTATATATGTGTTTGCAAACGAAGTCAGATGTTCATCATTTGATGCTACATTTGCTAAGTATAATGTGGAATCCAATGCAGCAAAAGCCTCTACAGTGAATTGAGGCTCGCTATAGCTCTAGAGCAAGCTGTGGATATGGGCCCATTTTTCTCCATTTGCTCTCCAAAATATTTGACTCCTTGTTTCCAGTTCTGGATTTTGGCCCAGCATTCATTCTTCACTCACACAACATAGATTTGAAACCCACTGTCTGGGGAGTGTCAGGCTCCAGTATAGCTGTTAAGTCACGGTCTATTTTAGAGAGATGGTGCAGGCTGCTATCGGTAGGGTACATCAAATCTCCCCCTTCAGATTTTGAGTGATATTGACAGGCGATGAAGCCATCTCTGCTCATCACCTTCTGTCTCTGCTCATAGATTAGCTATGAATGGCTGTTCAAGGCCTTTGGACTCCACCTGCTTCACTGGACTGTGAGTACCTTTTTGCTTATACTTCCACTGAGAGGGCGTTCTCTCTGCCATCCATAGTGACCTATTTCAGCCCTGAATTTAGGAAGTTCAGCTACCAGGGCTGTGCTTTATCTTGTAGAAAAGGAAACACCCATTCTTTTCATTCTCCAAACCCCTCAAAAGTCTGTTTTAAATAATGTTTGTAGCACAGGAGCACTACACTTTTTTTTTCCCCTTCCTTTCCCCAGGTTGCTTGTCTTGCTCCTTTAACATAACAAGCATGAAAATTTTTCTTGTTTTCAGTGGGCAGGCTCCAAACCTCAAGGAAATGGAGGAACCCATGTTAATCAGAGCGTGGCTTTGAATAATTATTAGCACATTCGGATTACTGAAAATGATGTGAAGGCTTTGGTCTCATTTGTGCCTTAGTAAGCAAAAGTATAGTTACTTTAGGTGCGCCCTAAACCAATGCAGGGAGACTAAAGTGAGCTTTCTGTTATTTTACTAACCTACACTCAGTTCAGGTCCTCAGGAAACCTCTGATGAGCATTTGCTTGAAGGTGACTCTGTTTAAGATAATATTACAATTAGAATAAAAGGAAGCAGAAAATATCTGGTTTTCTTTCAGAAATAAAGAGAAAGTTAACCTTTATATCCACAACCTTAAGAATCTCTGGAAGAGTTACCCAAGTTAGGACTTGGGAAGTACCTTAGCCGTTATTTGGCAGAAAGCATAAAGAGATCTGGCAAATCCAGAGCAGGAGCAGCCTGAAACTGTTTAGAAATAGTTGCAATACACTCAGCAGACTGCAACAACTGCAGTCACTGAGGCATCACACTGACTAAGTAAAATCAGAATCAGCAGTGGAGGGAGCACTGCAGGAGAGCCAAGAGTGGGAAGATGAGTGTTGTTGAGACTTGTGTGCTGTTCTTGGCACTCAACCTGTTCTCATGATTGTTACTTTGCTTTCCTTTTATCTGATAAATAAGCTCTGAACTAGCTTCCAGAAAGACAGACGAAAGAGAGTTCAACTACCTGCATAACTGCTATGCAGTGTAGTTATCATGTAAGAATTTGGAATTAAAAGTAAAGCTAATGGAAGCTGGTACCACTTTATGGACTGAAACTCATAGAAATGGCTATGTAGCAGACCATGAATATGGATGCTGCGAGAAGTATCAGGGCCTGGGTTCCCAGGCACATTCAGGGCATGACATTTAAGCAGTCCAGGGTGTCTGGCCTGTAGCTGAACTGAACTGGCACCAGTTGCAGAGGCAGATTGCATAAGTGACCCAAGAGGGATGACAGAGAATAGCTTTCCAACTCCCAGGAGCAGAGGGATCCTATTCAGGGAAGCTGTCTCAGCTGTCAGGGCAGTTCTTTCTTCCATGTCAGTGGACTGAAAAATATCTTCATTTTTGCCTTTGCAATGAGAAGGAAAAGCTGGCTTTTGAAGGACTATTTTAAAAGCAGAAAAGCTTCAACCTTCTGAAAGTTTAATCTTCAAAAAATGTAGTGATGGCCCCTGAAACCTAGTATTCTGCAAAGAGATCCTAAAATTCCTCTCTTACTTCCTTCAAGTCAGGTGGAGGCTGACTTGAGACTTGAGACACTTGCTGTTTTAAGCCAGGGAAAGATGCAACTTGATGTCTTAGTACCGAAGAAGCAGTGCTGCTTCTCCATCCCCAAATCCTGTATGAGCACTGTGAGCTTCTCACCAGCATGGAGAGCTTTCTAGGGGCAGAGTGATGAGGGTCCTTCGTGTGGGTGTTCTGCTGGGTCTTCCCAGAAGGAAGCTACTTTTGAGCCAGCATACTCTGTGCAGGGGGTGCGCCTTGACTGTGCTGTGCTGGGGCTTGAAAGAAAACAGCATCTTATATTCTTTAGGGTCTCTGGGGCAGTAGAGCAGTTCCGCAGGCTCTGTAGGCCGCCCTTGCTTGCCTGGTGAAGGAAGGCCCGTGTTTGCCTGAGCTTTGCCTTTGAGCCCAAAGACTGGGTTTGCGAATGGCTTTTAAGCAGTAGCCAGAAACTGTAGTTTGTGCATGTGTGTGGGGGAGGCAGCGCCGCTGCCTTGTGCAGTCACACAGAACAAGCCACAATCTGGCATGCTTTCGGTTATTAATAGCTAGAATATGGAAGTAGGGCAAATATCCATCCTGATTTATCCTGACCTGAATAATCCATATAGTCTCCGGGCCATAAAATAGTGATTCTGTCTCTAGCTGTCACATTCCTGAGTTTTAGGAAGTGATATCCGTGACCATTTTATGTCATGATGATCAATGTCACATTAAAGACAGAAGCCCGCGGGCAGCCGGGCAAGCGGTGTAAGCGCCGCTTGATTAGGGAAGCGCTCGGGTAGAGATCCTGCTCCCTGCCACTCTGTGCTGTCACCGAAAACTCCACCAAGGATCCTGAGGGCAGGTCACCCCGGCCTGGAGCTGCACGGCTGCGGAGGGAAGGCAGCCAGGGAAGCTCCAGGAGGCAGGGGCTGAGGAGGAAAGAACCAGGGTATCACGGGGAAGGAGGAAAGGGAAGGTGGGGCTGAGAGAGGGGAAACACCTTGCAAAGCCCCACATCCATGTAGTCAATTGTACCCAGGTAGGGCCAGAGTATTCTGCAGGGCGCCAGCCGATGCAGGGGATCAGGCTGTTGAGATTCCAGGAATAAAAATGAAACAGTGATGAGGCTCAGGAAAGGCTCTGTGGTGACACTGCAAATGGAGATTTTCTTTTTTCTTTCTTTCTTTATTTTTTTCCTTTCTTTTTGAAAGTCATCAATACATTGAATTCCATGTTTTTATTCAACTCCCACTGTGCAGTGTGAAATTTTTTCACATGGGGTTTTTGAAATCCCAGTAACTTTTTTCACCAAATGCTCAGAGGCACCATTTGGGGTTACCTAGCATGTGAAAAGAGACAAAACAAAAGTAAATGATCTGTGATAAACCCAGCAAAGAGATCCCTGGGACACAAATCAGAGGTTCCCATTTGGTCAGATTCCCACACAAACTGGCATGATGTTAGTGTGAGATGTGCAATTTAAAGATGTGCTGTTATGCTGGATGCTCTTCTGGTAGCAATTTTCTTTTCCTAAATAGGCACACAAGAAAATAATAAATATTATTGCTGATTGTATTTTGGAAACTACAAGCACTAGCTGGAATGGGGGCCTTCTTACTAAGGGAATAGGGAAACAAATCTACTCCCAGAAGTATTTAAAACCTAATATCAAATCAAGACACAATCTAAGAAACAATAGTAGCATGAAATGGAGATGACAGCACTAACAGGATGCTGTTCTTTAAGCCAGCTAATAAATAGTTTGATAGTCTCAAGTCATGTGGCATTTCATCCGCACCATGGTGTGCCTATGTTTTGCTTTAACAGAAATAGTAAATAAAAGAATGCCTTCTACCAAGCTAATTTCTGGAGTTGTGGCATTTGGGTAAAGCGTACCACAGTCCATTTGCAAATATTGTGTTTTTAGCGTGATGGTGCTTTGCTTGGAGCTCGCGCGCAGAAGCTCGGCCAGCAAGGCTGCCGGCGGGCAGCGCTCCAGCCGCTTTCCAGCACCCAGCCTGGCCCTGGAGCGGAGGGCGGCTATTCCCGCGCTTCCTCGCCTCACGCAGCTGCCGAAACCGCAGGGCCCCAGGTCCTGACCCAGCCCGAGAGGCCACGGTTCCCACAAGCGGCAGAGGGGGAGCCCGTCGAGCTCTTCCTGTTTGCTTTCGACATGCTGATGCCAGAGCCCCGAGTGCGGCTGTGCGCGCCTGACGGGGAGAGCGCGCCCGCGCCGGGGGCCTGTGGCTTTGTCCCGTGGTCGCTCCGCGCCTCGTTCGTCAGTGGTGAGTTATTCTAGGAGGATCTCCAGATAAACAGGAGGCAGAGGCTTAGTCCTTTCAGCTATTTCGGTTTGTCAAAACAACTATTTGTGAATTTTGAAAAATGCACCTTTTATTTTCTATCTTTCTGACCTGGCCTCAGCCAAAAGCAGGTCCCTTATGTTGGAGAAGTGCTCTCCAGGCACCACGTATGGAAAAGGAGATGGGCATTTTTCACATGCCTAAATCCCAGCTGACGAGACACAGATGTTTGGGTTTGTGCGACAGACTGCAGTGGGCAGCTTCGTGCAACGAGGACTCCCTTATGAGAGTCTCCTTGAGATTGCAGAAGATCGTCCCTCCAGAGAAAGGAGGCAGGGTAGGAGCACGCACATGGTAAAAGCAGCTCTGTTGATGGGTGTTAAGCTGCCACGGCTCTACGGTTACGGAGTGTGCCACCCACATCTAAAGCAAACACACCGGCTTTGATCAGTTTTGCTCTTTATCGAGATACTGGTGCAATGGAGCCCAGTTGGGTCTCCTCTGGAGTGGGGAACGCGACGCCTTTCAGAATAAGTCCCAGCTTCTACAAGGATGTTTTTTTCAGGCTTCTTGTTGCTGTGTGCAAACCCAGTCATGGGCTAACATGTTGACTGTCCTCTCAACTGATGTCCAGGTTTAGGTTGTCTTCTCTGTCAAGACCCCCTTCCTGAGGAACTCAGAAGCCCTGCTCCAAGGTTGATGTGCACCTGAATGTGTAATAAGACCTTTGTGTTACAGCACAGAAGAAATAGAGTTTGAACAAGTTTTGATGAGGTGTTTTCGCACAATGTACATGTGTCCTAGATTTACATGGAGTCAATATATGACTGGAATAAAACATAAAAAAGTCAAAGGATCTGGGACCTCTGCTAGTTTTCCTCTTGATATTAGAGTGACATGAAATAAATTGCATAAAGCTGTAAGTCGGAATTTTGGAATAAATGAGCCACATTACAGAAAATATCATGATTTTGCTTTCTAAAATGAACAACAATACTAAAAAAAAGCTATTTGAAGACAGTTTTATATAGTAGACCTGAGATGCTGCAAGCACAGTATTATATTAATTACAAAATACAGTTATTCACTTTTGTTCCTTGGAAGGGGAGGACGATTCTGTCTTTTAGCCATTTAAGTTCCTTGTAGGGGGATGATCCAGCTATATCAAATCAATGGGATTTCTTCCATATACTTTATACATTTTGGATAATGTCCAATTTGACCTCCCTCAGCTTCTGTCTGAGTGTTTGAACAGTTAGATCATCTTTGGCATATAGTAATATATTTTTGATGTTTTTTTAATAGAAAGTGAATATCAGTGTTCAGCAGGTTATCAAAACACAAGTTTGCATTCCTGCAAAGAAAAGGTTTTGTTTACTTTTCAGAGCACAGTCTTGAATTTCTTCTCATCTTGGAGAAAGGCACAGCTAATGATGCAGTGAAACAGCCTCATAGTTGAAGCACATTCTGGTAGTAATCAGGTCTGTAAATACAGATGTTTGTTGGACCACAGGATCCTTGTGAAGGATCAATTTCAGGTAGACTTCCCAAATGAAGCAAGGAAATGTATTTTTAAATGTCTTTAATAAAATGCAGTTTTTCTTCTGCATTGTGAAGATCATCTCCTCCAAGCAGTCTCCTTCCATTCTTCTAATCTTTAGCCAGATTTCTGATGTCCTCATGCCACAGAGGGCCTTTGCTCCTGGACTAACTCTTGCTGGCTCCAAGTTAGACTTCAGTGTTGATGTTCTCCATTTCCCGTCATGGTCTTTCTCCTTACAAGGTAAGCATTTGGGAAAATCAGTTAACTCTGAGCTTTGCAGGTGAAAATCTGCAGTTAAGTGAGTCTGGGGTCCTGTGTGGTTCATTGGCATGGGACTCGACCGACTTAAGGAGTGTGCTGAGCTGATCGCCTACCAGTTCTCTGACATAACATGTCGACAGTCACTCGTTCTTAGCATAGGTAATCACTGATATGTTCTCTTAAGTGAGATTCATAGATGCTGATTACATTTACTGCATAAATTACTTCATTATTAAAATCAGGTCATTTGAGCCCCCAAACCATTAACATGCAAACTATTAGCATAATTTCATAAGCTAATAAATCAAGCACAGGAAAAGAATTAAGCGGTTCTTAGTGATAAGTGTTTCTTCAGAGATTAAGAAACACAATTTTCTTATGCATATATTAATATTTTAAAAGTGAATTCATGCAAAAGCAATATTTCTGCATATATAAAACTTATGTTTAATAATCTGTGTGCTCAGCCTCCAGAGCTGTTTCAAAATTCATGTTTTTTCTCAAAGCACTGTACAGTAATTTGATGTTGAACCAGTTAGCCTGTTCTGATATGCTCTACCTCTAAAATTGTTAATGCCTTTATTCAACAGTCAGAGTTAAGAAATAAAATAAGCCAAGATAGGATTTAGAAGAAAAATAACTTGGTTTTATCTTAGATAATGAAATATTCATCCAAAGTAAATTTTATATTCTTAATCTTAAGCAGTACCAATGCAATTGTAATTATCTCCATAATTGCAATCTATAACTGCAGTTGTTGTTTTATTAAAATGGTGCATTAAAAAATGATTTAATCCCCATTTCTTATGTAATAGACTGTAATATTGGCTAGAATAATGCAGAGATAGACTTCTCTGTTTACTTCACTGACTAGATTTAAAATAATACAGTAATACAACTGTAATTATCTGGATACACTAGCGTTGCATGGAAACAAAGAAAATTCCAATGTAAATGAGACTGTAATAAGCAACAGATGATAATGCTCAGAAATTTTACTATGTTACTAGATGTCCGTAATTTATTTTTGCTGAGTTGGTTTTGTTTGCCTGTTCTTAACCTACTGTTTGAGTTTGTTTAGTGCATTTCTTTTGCAATATGAGGCACCCAGTGATTTGCTCCAAGGAATAAGAGATTATCATGGTTTCAGAATAGTGCTCACAACGCCAAGTATTTTGGGTCTCTTGGTTCCTACAGCAATAAATACCACAGCCCATTTCTTTTCCAGGCACCATGTGGAAAAAAAAAAAAAAAGTTCAGATAGCTTTTAGTAATTGCTTATGCATGCTGCTATTTAATTATTTAATGCTGCTGTTTAATTGACTTGGCTAGGGCAGTACCAGACGGAGAGGGCTCCGTCTTTGGTAGGGTTCATTTGTTGCTGCTTAGCTGCCTGAACCAGCTCCAAGCACCCGAGGTGGTGACAACATGCACCAGGGGAAACGTGGGGCTGCCCCTGTTTGAGGGAGCGAGTTGCTACAGCAGCTTAGCGGCAATTTGAAGCCGCAGAAGAACCAGCGGGTTGTCCCGAGTGCGGTGGGAATGGTCCCACTCCACGGTGGTAGCGAGACAATAAGTGGACAGCTGATGCATAAGTGGAGGCCCAAAAGGCACATCCTGTGGTTGTGCTTGCTAAAGCCCTGTAGCTCGTGTGGTGGGTGAGGTGGACCTGTGACTCACAAGATCAAGCCTAAATTACATAAGCAAGGCAACTGCAGAGCACTGTTGCTGTGCAGCTTTCCACAGCTGTATTCCAGACCGTTCTTGTTCTGCTCTTTTCCTTGCCTTTCACACATCAGCAAGCACAGCGTTGTTGGAAATCCCCCAAATTATTAGTGTCTCCTTACCTTTCACCAGCTGAAGGATTCACTTTCTCATTCCTCAGTTATGGTCTCCTTTAGATTTCTTTTTTTTTTTTTAACAGATACTGAATTACCATTGCCCCTGGCAGGTCCTCAGCTTATTTGGAGACTTTCCACGGACGATACGTAAATCATCCGTATCTGCTGTAGGTTCTCCTGGGCTATGTTTCAGGTATGTCTTCAGCAGGGTTTATCAGAACTCCATTCTGTATCATAAACTCTGTTTTTGATGTTTACATAACTAGTTGCACTGTGGAGATTATGTATCTTTTGAGTGCAAGTGGAAACACCCATAAGAAATGAGAATTTTTTAATCAGTATGTGAGTGACTGCAGTAAAATGGCTATGGAGCACTTGACAGTGTTGCTCTTTGTATTGCTAAAACTGAATATTAATAAGGAGATTTGAAATCTCCTGTGAACAAACTGGTATGATTTGAGAGTTTTTACAACAAAGCAGTCCCACTTGAAGTCCAGCAGAGGCTACTGTGCAAATGTAAAACCTGACTTCATAGATAGTAGAGTCCCATTGATGTTAAAGGAAGATTACATGTCTGAATAAAATTATTGGGTCAGATTGTACATTTGCATGAATGAATATATGTGTTTGTTTTTTTTCAAAAAAAAGATGAATTTGACATTATTCTGCAATTATTATTCTGTGACAAACACTGATATCTCGCTTTTTAGAATGCTAACTAGTCTCTCTAATGTGGAGTACCCAATATGAAGTAACTGACACAGCCAGGCAGTATCCCATTCTTCAGCAGTCAATGAGAAGGGCTTCCCTGGACAGTTGTCTGAGCATCTAACCCCAGCTCCTGCTCTGCTTTGTGTCTATTTCTCTACATTCACTATAGAGGAAAACTGAGAAGACTAATCAGCAGGCAAAACTGAGGCACTTCTTGCCTAAGTTGGCTGACTGCTCCCCAAGAGCACAAAAAAAAAGAAACCTGTGAATCACAGGTTGCCTTTCACTAGTCTTTTTCACTGTTGTTGTATGATTCATTACTAATTTGACTACTTCTTAATTACTACTAGTACATTACATTATACACCCTTTCCTATTCACATAGGATGAAAACAGATACGAGTGAGCTGTGTTGTCTGCACTGGCAATCACAGCACATAACTGTGTCAGCAGGACCAACAAAAGTTCACATATATGTAAAGTTCAGATAATATAAAAGCTCATACAAGGCTGCACTTTGCACACTTAGTTCAAACCAAGGAAGAGTGGTGCTGAGGCACTCAACTATAGCTATCCAGCATGAGTTACAGCACTTCAAGTAGAGAAGGCACTTCCAAAGGTCTTTGGGACTTCCATGGAAACCTCTGTGGCCGCGTGAATAACTTGTTTTGTTACGAAATACATTTTTGATTAAAGTAGTCACCCAGCTTGACCAATTCATTTCTGAATTGGCAGATTTCCTGAAGAACAGAACAGGTGTATAATACCTCTTCTTTTAAGAAAATAGCTACAAACACCAATATTTATCAAAATGTCTGACTGTTGAGAAGCAAAGCTTTTCAGAGAAGAGTTTAAGAAAAATAGGACTAACACAGTATTTTTGCTTTGTCATAGACCCTGTGCTGCAAATATGAAACTATAATACTGAAGCTGATTTTGGAGTTAAGGTAGGTAATTGATTCTCTGATGAAACTCTCGTGAAGTAGATGGCCCTGGATTATCAGAAGCAGTTCCTTATGGATTGTACTGATCTCATTTTCATTACTAGGAGTTTATGCACCTCTACCCCCCAGCTGCTCGAGTAGCTGTATGTACACTGTTGAAGTTACACAAATAGTTCTCCCTTAGTTACACATCAAGACTTGAGTATTTTCTCCATTTTCTTATGTGATTTTTTGGCTGATACATTCAGCTATGATGAATGCTTTTAAACTTTTTTATTGGGGCTGAAGGAAGCTCTTAAATCTGAAGTTATCTGAAATATCATGAGACTAACAACAAAAAATTTTCAGGCAAGTTTTATTTAAATGGAATTCAGAAGCTACCTCAGGACTTTTACAAATTCCATAATTTCATTCCAAAAATTCACACAAAACAATGAGATCAAGTGTTTTTGATGTATCATAATAATATAATCTGTCTGTGCTTTATTTGCTGTTCTGTGAACTACTCAGTGTGAGAGGTAGAAAATCTTGTGACTTTTCACTAAAGATGATCTATGTTTCCAAGTTCTTCCTCGAGAAAAATTCTAATAGGATGTTAATAAAATTAAAAGACTTTAAGGTGAGCTGTAGAGGACAGGCAAAAGGACTACACGAAA